>CM047514.1:4049375-4081875 GCA_026122265.1 Ammodytes dubius | reverse complement strand
AAAATGCCTCCCCAAAAAAAAATCTTAAAAATAAAAAATAAAGTGACAGAAGAAGTAATTGTGTGAAAAGAGAAATCCTGTTAAACCATTTGACAAGCACTTGAAGCCTTAAGTGGTCTCTTAGTAACCATGGTCTCTTAGTAACCATGACTAATGTTCTCAGGTGATATCTGAGGCTCACATCCACCTGGGGGCCGGTTAGGAGAAGCAGAAAGTTTAACCACTTTACACGGTCAACAACCCAATATAAGATAAGTGCCCTCTTAAGAAGTGTTTAAATAGCCTAACTTTAGCCTAGCCTCAGAGATGGATGGATGGATGGATGGATGGATGGATGGATGGATGGATGGATGGATGGATGGATGGATGGATGGATGGATGGATGGATGGATGGATGGATGGATGGATGGATGGATGGATGGATGGATGGATGGATGGATGGATGGATAGATAGATAGATAGATAGATAGATAGATAGATAGATAGATAGATAGATAGATAGATAGATAGATAGATAGATAGATAGATAGATAGATAGATAGATAGATAGATAGATAGATAGATAGATAGATAGATAGATAGATAGATAGATAGATAGATAGATAGATAGATAGATAGATAGATAGATAGATAGATAGATAGATAGATGGATTGATAGATTGATAGATAGAGAGAGAGAGAGATAGACAGACAGACAGACAGACAGACAGACAGATACAGCATGACACAAATAACTAACGGTGGGAAGATGAAAGGACCAATCATAGTTGGCATGTTGTTCAGTTACTTTAAGTTTAATCAGATAAGGAGAAACATTACTTTACCTCGGGCCCTGCACATTATCTAACTTTACCTTGTGTGTGTGTGTGTGTGTGTGTGTGTGTGTGTGTGTGTGTGTGTTGTGTGTCTGTGTGTGTGTGTGTGTGTGTGTGTGTGTGTGTGTGTGTGTGTGTGTGTGTGTGTGTGTGTTGTGTGTGTGGTGTGTGTGTGTGTGTGTGTGTGTGCCTGTGTGTATGTCTGTGTGTGTGTTTGTGTGTTGTGTGTGTGTGTGTGTGTGTGTGTGTGTGTGTGTGTGTGTGTGTGTGTGTGTGTGTGTGTGTGTGTGTGTGTGTGTGTGTGTGTGTGTGTGTGTGTGTGTGTGTGTGTGTGTGTGTGTGTGTGATGTGTGAGGAGAGAGAGAGAGCAGACAGGCGCCAGGCAGAAGGATCAAAGCAGAAATGTTGCTACCTCAGGCTGAAAACAGTTAACTCTATTAACCAAGACAGACAGACAGACAGACAGACAGACAGACAGACAGACAGACAGACAGACAGACAGACAGACAGACAGACAGACAGACAGACAGAGAGAGAGAGGGATAGATAGATAGATAGATAGATAGATAGATAGATAGATAGATAGATAGATAGATAGATAGATAGATAGATAGATAGATAGATAGATAGATAGATAGATAGATAGATAGATAGATAGATAGATAGATAGATAGATAGATAGATAGATAGATAGATAGATAGATAGATAGATAGACAGACAGACAGACAGACAGACAGACAGACAGACAGACAGACAGACAGACAGACAGACAGACAGACAGACAGACAGACAGACAGACAGACAGACAGACAGACAGACAGACAGACAGACACACAGACACACACACACACACACACACACACACACACACACACACACACAGACACACACACACACACACACACACACACACACACACACACACACACTGCTCCAGGCTATACAACCGTTCCCATACAGACAGGGAAAAGGCAAAAACTCACATATTTGGTTACACTGAAAACAGTTTGGCCCAATGGATATGCCTCTTCCAACGGGCCCCTGCTTGCCACATTAGTTCCTGTTTTACTGTCTGCCAAAGGGCTTTAAGGAACAGTGGACACAATAGGTTGAAATATGGGCGATACCAAGCCATAGATAATCAGATTAGAGGCCTAAAGATAGCAATATATACCAGGTTATAAGTCTTAAAGAGTACAAAACTGTACTGTAAATCACGGCCTAGATTAGCTGCTTTAATGTCTGTGTGTGTGTGTGTGTGTGTGTGTGTGTGTGTGTGTGTGTGTGTGTGTGTGTGTGTGTGTGTGTGTGTGTGTGTGTGTGTGTGTGTGTGTGTGTGTGTGTGTGTGTGTGTGTGTGTGTGTGTGTGTGTGTGTGTGTGTGTGTGTGTGTGTGTGTGTGTGTGTGTGTGTGTGTGTGTGGTGTGTGTGTGTGTGTGTGTGTGTGTGTGTGTCTGCTTTAATGAAAGTCATAAACTACTGTCAAGCTCAGAAAAAAAAAATAAGAGAGCAGTCTGGATTTTTCTTTAATCTTTATCTCTTCATTGCTTAATGGAAATGCTTGAAATTACAATATTTTTTAGGGGGAATTTGGTAGAAATGTTGTCAGTAGTTTGTAGAATGAAACCAAAATGTTCATTTCTACTCAAACATATGCCTATAAATAGTAAAACGAGAGACACTGAACATTTGGAGTGGTCTCTTAATTTTTTTTTTTCCAGAGCTGTATATTTTCTCAGGCACGACTTTTCAGACAACATTGTGCAACAAGTTAAAAAAAGGTGGAGTCAGTGATTCTGGAGAAC
This sequence comes from Ammodytes dubius, assembly GCA_026122265.1. Taxonomy (NCBI): domain Eukaryota; kingdom Metazoa; phylum Chordata; class Actinopteri; order Uranoscopiformes; family Ammodytidae; genus Ammodytes; species Ammodytes dubius. Next base: position 4,079,255 of record CM047514.1, on the reverse strand, counting down.
ACTTGTTGTCAAAATCACTTTTTGTCAAAATCGTTAAAAAAAAAATCTCCTTTCGTTCCATTATCTGTATTTACGCTGAAAATATATAATACACAGCCTAGTCTCTGTAAATGGCATGAAGCTACAGTTCCACCCATAGGAGATTTAAAGGCCTACTTCACCGGTTGGAATATGAAGGTGTATTGAACTCTGAGATCCTACATTTCCCCTACTGTGATGTCACAGAAAGAGAAATGTAGGGTTAGATAGTGAGACCATAAAACACTCTTTCTGCCTTTTCTCAGGCTAGGATGATCTGATTAATTTTTTTTTTGCACATTTATACTTCATAGGATCTCCGAGTTCAATACACCTTCATATTCCAACTGGTGAAGTAGGCCTTTAAGTTTTGCACAAATGACAGTCCTTAATGGGATGGTGGGGGGGGGGGCCTCTGAAGTTTACATATGTCAAGAAGACACACTGAAATGGACCACAAAACTGTCATTACGAGCTCGACCAATGAGAATAGAGCTTTAGTCGAGTCACGTGGGCACATAGACGGACTGAGAGTCAGGAGGCGCGTGAGATGAGAGAGGGAGAGAGAGACAGAGAGAGAGATAGAGAGAGAGAGAGGGGGGGAGAGAGAGAGGGAGAGAGAGAAAGAGAGAGAGAGAGGGGGGGAAGAGAGAGAGAGGGGGGAGAAAAGAGAGAGAGAGAGAGAGAAAGAGAGAGAGAGAGACTTATGTCAGTTCACTCACTGTTGGAAGCAGAGGCAAGTCCATGCGTAACAACTAAACTTTACCACACGGCTACTCGAAGGCTTACCACACACAACTACTCAACTTGGGCTGTTTCATCATAGATTTTTTCGATTGGACAGACGCTAAAAACAACATAAAGTAACAGAAACTTATGGCGCTTCACTTCACTTTTTGAAGGAGAGGAGATTCCATGGCTAAAAACTAAAGGCTTAACACACAACTACTCATCCTGGGCTGTAGTAGTTTGAGACAGATTTTTTTTTTTCGATTGGAGAGACGCTAAAAACAACATAAAGTTAAGGAGAAAAGCGATTGGAATATTTTCTGTTTGTATGGCACCTCAGTCGTGCGTAATGAATCCGGCGCAAGGACCACCAAATTCGGATTCGGATGTTCCAAATCATGGGGACACTGGAACTGACGAGGTGGACATTTCTTCAGCAGCTGTAACAAAATGTAAAAGCAAAAGTTCAGATCTGAATTTCAGCGTCGAGTCGATCATATCTGACAGAAGGACGCCGGACACGAGGCCTCACACCCCGGCGTCTCCCACGGGACTTTACCGCTCCAAGCAAGAGGCTCTGGATCTCAGCGATAAGGACACAAGCGCCTGGTTTGACGCACCGTACGCATCACCTCCAAGTGAGTTTACGATATTATAAGGGCAAGCAAGGCATGGCAAGTTTATTTAAATAGCACAATTTAGACACAAGGCCATCCAAAGTGCTTTACAGGGGGCATGAAATACATCAAGATTAAAATAAAATCAAGTATAGAATAGACATAAGAAAAGCGAATTAAAATTATGACTATTTCCGTGGGACTCTAACCCACTCTGTAAACCAGACATGAGTTTTTAATAATAATAATAATTGATAGAATTTATATAGCACTTTTTTTGGAGGTCACTCAAATACACTTTACAGAGTAGAAAAAAATCGTACATATAGAAAAATAGAAAACAAAATACAGGAACATACATAACTGTCTTAAATCCTAAGAATTACATTTCGATAAATTAAAGTGTAGGAGAATTTATTGAAGCGAGACACTGCAGGTGAATATAGGGTGATTTTTTTAACTTATAAATATCATCATGCATTTTTGCCCAGTTGATAACTTACATTAAAACAACACTTCTTTTGTATAACAACCTTTTCAGAAATGTTCAAGTAAATGTGCAAATGTGGCAAAATCTAACTAAATATGTGGACATGTTGTAGATGTTGGATGAAGCCAGAGTTAAACTTTTTTTTTCCTTTTTACAAAATATTTGTAGGCTATCGAAAGTTGTTACATAGAATTTTTAATGTTATGAATAAAATACATTTTTAATTTTATAATTTAAAAAAATACTATAAACAAAAATACTACCGGTATGTAGGCCTACAGGTTTTACTGCCTTTTCGGTTTGTTTTTAAGAAGAAAATGTAGCTGACTAAAAGCAACTTGTAAACAAATCAACAAACACAAAAAAATAAAAAATTGACCAGTGCTTAAAAAACACGTTTTTTTCCAGCAGTGTTCCGCCTTAAATTCTGAGAATTCTTTGATCAATTAAATGTTAGTTCAAAATCCTGAAATATTTTAGACTGGACCACTAAGTCTACTTTTGGTTTCTGGTCTTTTTGTATTAAAAATAGTAATATTGTAACTAAGCATTTTTTAGGCAGGGCAGATTATTTATGCGTAACACAATAATAAAATAAAATCTAAAAAATTGAACCTTGCATGTTCAATGTACAAAATTAACATTAAAAATATACAAAGTGATAATGGTGAGGAATTTAAAAACTCTTTTTATTTTTATATTCTGTTTGATATTTGCTGTCAAATTCAAACTGGCAAAAAACAAACCCACCAGTTGATACATTTTTTTGTTTTTCACAAAACTTCCTGAGTGCCTGGGAGATTCTGTAAATGTAGAGGGCAGAGAAAACAGTATTTAGATCATCATATCTTGTTATGATTTCATATCACATGTACAGCAAAATGGTTTGAGCCAATTCTTCTCATTAACTTCAGTTAAACAATCTTGACGTTACTCTAGTTCAACTTCCTCCAGGGTGAAGTCATTGGAAGTTTACAAAGCTGAAAAAATAAACTTACTAAAACTTGCCTTGGCCTTCACTCTTGACTTTGCAGTGCTGTAAAAGCTACTTTTTCAGCTTCAGAGACACTGAACATTTGGATTAGTCTCTTAATTGTTTCCAGAGCTGTAGGCCTATATGAATATGTGGCATTCTATTTATATAACTTTTTCTACCTTACCTACCTTTACGATCATCAGAGGAAAAATGAGAATGCTTCAGAAATATTAAAAAAATTCCTCATAGCTACTTTAATATGACTTTTTCTAAAACTGAGTGCCATTTTAGTGTTTTTACTACGCCAGATGTTGTTCCTGGGTGAGCGTATAACCATGACAAAGGCATTAAGAAAAACTATATAAAAATAGCATTCTTTGCACTGATGATCTCGTTTGCTGTTACATGTAATTCATGCTCATCAGAGGAAAAAACAAGACTGTTTCAGAAATATTAAAAAGTTCCTCATAGCTACTTTTAATAATGTTAAAAGCCCTGAAATCATTATTTAAAGGTTTAGTGTGTAATCTGACATCATCAAGAAAGTTCTACAAAGTTCTAGAATGCAACGCTCCCTGGGTAACCCCAACCCTTTAGAATAATAACAGAAGCTACAGTGACCTTCAAGGACAAGAACAATTCTACATTTTAAACAATGCACCTGATGACATTCCAACTATGACACTTTCAAGATGGCGGCACTAGGTCTTGGTCCAAAATATGCAGGGGAAAAAATAATAATTAAAAAAAAAATGTTCAGCTATATGCACTAAATTAAATGTACTCATGGATATTATAATTACTTTCTACAAAATCTGCTAGGAAATAAAACCCAAAATTCTACACACTGCAGGTTTAAGTCATTTCAAGCCCATATTTTCTTTCGCATTGTAATATGACCTTTTCTACCTCTCTATCTCCCAGGACTGCCCAGCCCTGCAGACTGTAACCTGCGTAAACACAAGAACAACCGGAAACCGAGGACGCCCTTTACCACCAACCAACTGCTTTCTCTGGAGCGCAAATTCCGCCAGAAGCAATATCTGTCCATCGCCGAGAGAGCCGAATTCTCAAACTCTTTAAGCCTGACAGAAACGCAGGTCAAAATATGGTTTCAAAACCGCCGGGCCAAAGCCAAGAGACTACAGGAGGCAGATTTGGAGAAATTTAAAATGGCCACTAAACACACGCTATTGCCGGCGGCTGCGTTTGCTTCTTTCCCATTCCCCTTGAACGCACCGTCAGCCATGGGAGCACACTCGCTCTACGGGGCAGTGAATGCACCGCGGCCAGCCTTGCATGTACCGGGACTATACAGAGGACCGTATGGGATGTACTACCTGTCTTAAAGGTGCACTGCGTAACTTTTGTGTGAGAAGTGAACACAAAAACTCACACAACCACACACAAAAAATCACACACACACATAAACAAACACACACACACATACACATGGGCAGACAGACAGACAGACAGACAGACACATACATACACAGACAGACAGACAGACAGACAGACAGACACACACACACACACACACACACACACGCACGCGCACACACACACACACACACACTCTCTCTCTCAATAAATGGACCCCAGACTGCTACACGTAACTGGACTATACAGAGGACCGTATGGGATGTACTACTTGTCTTAAAGGTGCACTATGTAACTTTTTGGTGTGTCAGAGGAGTGAACTGTTTTCGAAATTTGTTTTGTACCCACACACACTCACACAGCCACACACACACAAATAAAAAAACACACGCACACACACAAACAATCCCATGCACACACACACACACACACTAAATGGACCCCAGCCTGCCTCACACTTTCCAGGACGTTTCACCATATGGGATGTACTACTTGTCTTAACCCTCGCTGCCTTTGAAGAAACTGCCTTAAAAACTAAAATGCCTTCATCAGATAATACGGATAATAACCAACACTGCAAAACACACACACACACACACACACACATAAAACACACACACACACACACACACACACACACAACACTGCAAACATGTCCACCAAATCTAATGCTAAATATTTTCCGTTATAGTGAAAGATATAATTATAGGAGAAGAATATTTTTTAAATATTTTCTCAAATTTTCATTTTTAATTACTGTTCTATCAATAATAATTTCAGATTCAGGCTACTTTACGATAAATGATTTGTAGCCCATATAAGGTAATTGTTGCAGTGTATTCAGTCAACTCCTTTCCTGTTAAATTGCCTTACATGTCCCAGGACTATTCATCAGACCATATGTGATGTCTGTCTTAAAGGTGCACTGTGTAACTTTGGGTGTGTCAGAGAAGTGAAACATTTTCTAAGGTATATCCTCATAACTGAATAAACAAAACTTTCCTCACAGGGGAATGTGATCCCTGGAACACTGTTTGAAGTTAGAAAGCTTCCTGAAAAGTTACTGTTTCACTGTTGTTGTTGTTTACAGCAGCAGGGCCCACAGTTTGGTTTACAAACATATTCTATAGTCTTACGTTTGGTTCCATTTGCCTAAAAAAAAAAAAATTTAATCCACAGTGTCTGTTTGTTTCTAACGTCTAAATGATAGAGATATTTACTATTGCGATTGTTTTACCTCAAGAGGGGAACTCTTTTTTTCTCAAAGAGCTCTTAAAAAGTGGGAGACCATAGTCAGTTCCACTATGTTTGCAGTCATGAAATGTACAGAATATTTTATATCTAATGGGTGAAAAGATGTTTTGTATAATTATTAAAAATCTATTGTGTAAATTGTTCTGCTTGTTTAATTTCTTCATAATCTTCCATTGACTCCAGAAACCACAATATATAGACTATAATGTTGACATAGAGTCTCAGTCCTCTTCACAGCAGACCCGGGTTAGAATCCAGCCCGGGTCGTTCTCTGCATGTCATTCTCCTCTCTGACACATTTCATCTCTGTCCCTCCAAAACTGTCTAATAAAGCAGAAAAATACCAAAAAATAATCTTAAAAAAAATAAAGAAAAACATGCATTTAGATGAACTTTCCGGCAGTATAACACAGGTCACAAACTCTTAAATATTGATGTAAATTGTGTAATGACAATAAAGTTTTTCCTATTCAATTCTAAAACTTATACTTGAACACCAAAACAAAAGTCTGAACACATCACTTTTTAAAATCAAAATCATTTTATTTAAAAAGGGACACATATGACAGTATTTGTATAGATTTTAAAACATCCCTGCGTTCCAAATCACATACTCTTTCTTTTTACTACACTACGTACTAAAGGACAGAAGAGTTTTAGTCTTTTTACTACACTACATACTAAAGTACAGAAGAGTTTTGGGGCCAGAGGAGAGAGAAAAAAAAATCAAATGAGGAAGATTTTTTTTCATTATGTCGAGAAATGTCAAGAATAAAGACAAGTGTATTTTCAGCATACTACAACTGACGTGCATGTATTGGGACATCCTAAATCTTTTTCTGGCGTACTAAATAGTATGGAAGTATGGGGATTTGGAACGCAGGGATTGTTATAAAGGACAGAATTCTCTTGTGTTTCATTTCCTCCTCCCCCGGCGGCCTCTGAAGCCTCGGACGGAGCCGTGACCGAAACAAACGTTAGTAGGAATCCTGAGAGACGAGGAGAAGGGAGAGGTTATTTAGTAAACAAGTAAGATTAATAAAACCAGACTTAACCAGACTGATAGCTACGTAAGAGTATTAGGGCCACGGGAGAGGGGGGGTAATTGTGTGGCTGATGCAGATACCAATTTTGGAGTATCGTGATTATTTTTTAATTTTAAATTTAAAAAAAAAATATATAAAAAAGAATTAAGTACTTTTTTGATCCCTTAAATAATGTCAACGCTTGTGACAAAAAATGAACTGTCTGATTTATGATACATTTAGTTATTAAAAACATGCAGAAAATGCATTTTTACGACCTGTACAAAGTAAGTTAAAAACCCACCTGTATGAGTACCGCGGTGTGTGTGTCTCTGTGTTTCCCTCGGTAGAGACGGACTGTGTGATGTCATCAGCGGCGGTTTGTTCCTCTGACAGGTGCGTCTCCATGGAGACCGCGGTGTGTTCAGGTGCGTCACACATCACCTCACACACTCCCTCAGACTCACACACGTCCTCCGCTACGTCCATGGCCGCCGAGTCTTTAAGCTGCTGCCTCTTTAAGTCCTGTGTTCTAGCCACGAAATACACAACATTAGGAATACACATTACAATTGAATCTATGAAATGTATGAATTTGTGTTATGTGTTCCTGTATCCTGTGACCTATTAACCATGTAGGTAACGTCTGTGAAAATGTAATAAAAACGTGAATAAAAGAAAATAAACATTAATACAGAATAAGGAGATTTTTAAGGTGTTAACAAAATCACTTTGTCAGAATCAGTGAATATCTCCTCACGATCTGCTACCTTCACGCACATATTCACTGTTTTGTTTTTTTGTGTCTTTAAGCTGCTACCTCTTCGTGCGTTCTATCCAACAAAAAGACAACATCAGGAATACACATGTCTCCTGTATTTGATGTTTTCTGTATTTTCATTCACGTGTAAAGGCCTAACGAGGGACAGGGGTTTCCAAATTATTATTATTATTATTATTTTTTTTTTACTTTTATTTTAGTGGTTTTATGTTTGTTTTTTTACATATGGACAAAAAAAACAGAATAAGTAAACATATACAATACATACACAACACCCAACACCCTCTCCCCTCCCCCCTCCCTCACAAAAACAGACAAGGAATACAGAAAAAAAAAGTGAAATAAATAACTAAGACAAAATGATTGGGTTTCCAAATTATTCTTGACTAGAAATCTGTATGCATGGAATCTATTTTATATAAAACATTAGGAATACACATTACAAATGAATCTATGCAATGTATGAATTTGTGTTATGTGTTCCTGTATCCTGTGATCTAGTAACCATGTAGGTAACGTCTGTGAAAATGTAATAAATACGTGAATAAAAAAAACAAAAAAAACAAGGGGATTTAAAAGGTGCTCACAAAATCACTTTCTGTCAGAATCAGTGAATATCTCCTTAAGATCAGCTACCAGCACAGACATATTCACTGTTTTTGACAAAAAGTTATTTTGCCAGCAAGCGTTCTTTTCCAGAATTGTTGAAAAATAGGAATAAGGAAATAACGTGCATTAAAAATAAATAAATGTTGCGTCAAAAAAACGATTTGCACTTTTTGTAGCTTAGCTTTTAAAAAGAAAGTTCACCAAAAGTTGTACACACAAATACGTACAGTATCTCACAAAAGTGAGTACACCCCTCACATTTCTTCAAATATTTCATTATATCTTTTCATGGGACAACACTGAATAAATGACACTTTTATACAATGTAAAGTAGCGTGTGTACAGCTTATATAACAGTGTAAATTTACTGTCCCCTCAAAATAACTCGACACACAGCCATTAATGTCTAAACTGCCGGTTACAAAAGTGAGTACACCCCTGAGTTAAAATGTCCAAATTGGGCCCAAAGTGTCAATATTTTGTGTGGCCACCATTATTTTCCAGCACTACCTTAACCCTCATGGGCATGGAGTTCACCAGAGCTTCACAGGTTGCCACTGGAATCCTCTTCCACTCATTCATGACAACATCACGGAGCTGGTGGATACTGGAGACCTTGCGCTCCTCCATCTCCCGTTTTAAGAAGCCCCAAAGATGCTCAATAGGGTTTAGGTCTGGGGACATGCTTGGCCAGTCCATCACCTTTACCCTGAGCTTCTTTAGCAAGCCACTGGTCGTTAGGAGGTTTGTTTGGGGTCGTTATCATGTTGCAGTACTGCCCTGCGGCCCAGTTTCCAAAGGGAGGGGATCATGCTCTGCTTCAGTATGGCACAGTACATGTTGGTATTCAATGAACTGTAGCTCCCCAGTGCTGGCAGCACTCATGCAGCCCCAGACCATGACACTCCAACCACCATGCTTGACTATAGGCAATACACACTTGTCTTTGTACTCCTCACCTGGTTGCCGCTCCACACTCTTAACACCATCTGAACCAAATAAATGTATTTTGGTCTCATCAGACCACAGGACATGGTTGCAGTGATCCATGTCCGTAGTCTGCTTGTCTTCAGCAAACTATTTGTGGGGTTTCTTGTGCATCATCTTTAGAAGAGGTTTCCTTCTGGGATGACAGCCATGCAGACCAGTATGATGCAGAGTGCGGCGTATGGTCTGAGCACTGACATGTTGACCCCACACCCCTTCAAGCCCTGCAGCAATGCTGGGAGCACTCATACGTCAATTTTCCAAAGCCAACCTCTTGGTATGATGCTGAAAACGTGCACTCAACCTTCTTAAACTGGGCTGCAGGGCAGTATTGCAACATGATAACGACCCCAAACACACCTCCAAGACGACCAGTGGCTTGCTAAAGAAGCTGAGGGTAAAGGTGATGGACTGGCCAAGCATGTCTCCAGACCTAAACCCTATTGAGCATCTTTGGGGCTTCTTAAAACGGGAGATGGAGGAGCGCAAAGTCTCTAATATCGACCAGCTCCGTGATGTTGTCATGAATGAGTGGAAGAGGATTCCAGTGGGAACCTGTGAAGCTCTGGTGAACTTCATGCCCTAGAGGGTTAAGGTAGTGCTGGAAAATAATGGTGGCAACAGAAAATATTGACACTTCGGGCCCAATTTGGACATTTTTTCTTAGGGGTGTACTCACTTTTGTTGCCTTCATTTTAGACATTAATGGCTGTGTGTCGATTTATTTTGAGGCGACAGTAAATTTACACTGTTATACAAGCTGTACACTGACTACTTTACATTATATCAAAGTGTCATTTCTTCAGTGTTGTCCCATGGAAAGATATAAAGAAAAATGTGAAGAAATGTGAGGGGTGTACTCACTTTTGTGAGATACTGTAAATGCACAGACACAGGCACAGACACACACACACACACACACACACACACACACACACACACACACACACACACACACACACACACACACACACACACACACACACACACACACACACACACACGCTTAACTTAAAAGACCATAAAATATCCGAGTGATAATAGTAACATTGCTTCTACTTTGCAAGAAATCATCATGGGCTGTCCTTCACTGACACCTTGAGCATTTGTGCTTGTATTATATTGTGCTGCCCTCTAGTGGACAGAGTGCAGTATGGACATCATCATCATCATCATCATCATCATCATCTTTATTGGCAGACTCATGGTCCATATACAACACACACAATAAATATAGACAAAAACACAAGAATATATTAAAAAAAAAAAAAAACAGTCTCTCACCCTTTGTCCTTCTTGGGTTTGTCGAATCTGAAGTCTGGGGGATATTTGTGGATCTTCACCAGATGATCTTTCCTGTGTTTACTGGAGCTGAACTTCAGACCACAGCCTTCCACCAGACACTGGTACTGAGACATGGGGAAGGGAATAGTTAGGGGGAAACTGCTTGATAGCCTACTCTTATATAATTAACTTAATAATAATAATAAAGAAAAAAGTTAATAAACATGGGCAAAAAAGTCTAAGAGTTCAATTACATAGTCCTACTTTAAAGACGAACACTCAGACTTTAAAGGTGGAGTCAGTGATTCTGGAGAACGCTTGTTGTCAAAATCAGTGAATATCTCCTCATGATCCGCTACCTGTCCGTACTTTGTGTGCGGAAAAATAGTTATTAATACACCAACAGACTCTATAAACTGGTAAGTACAAAGGGGCCCACTGTAGCAAGCAAATGCATGTCAACAGAGCCTGGGCAGTGTACCACTTTGTTTTCAGCACACACACAGTACGGACAGGTAGCGGATCATGAGGAGATATTCATTTTGCCCCCAATAATTTGACAACAAGCGTTCTCCAGAATCGCTGAGTGTAGTTTTTTAAAGTATGTTCAAAACATTAGTCTGTTAATTTACTTTATAAGTCAATTGTTACATTGAAATTTGTCTTTTCTCATCTCCCCTCTCAAGTTACCACACTTCCCAGGTCCTCACCATCTCCTGCCTCTGAGCCAGGATAGTGAAGAGAGAGTCGTGCCACTCCTGGATGTGTATGTCCAGTAGCCGGGCTTACTCTCTTACTTCATCATAACATTGCGCCTTGATCTTGCCTTTTGCTCATGCTTTGCTTTTATATCCGTCGCATCCCCGTTTGTTTTCATATGGAGGCTTCGTCGATGTGACGTCACTTCACGTGCGCACTGGATTGTGGGTCAGAATCGCCCAAATAGGATGCAGTTTTCAACACTTAACAATCTTGGCCGCATGAAGTAGGACATCCGGGTACTTCTAACCATCCTAAATCTGGCCACAAGAATCGGGACATCCTAAATCTTTTTTCTACCATACTATATAGTAGAAAGTATGCGATTCGGAACGCAACCTGAGAGTTCCTCGTAGCACCTTTAAATACGCCTTTAAATACGCCTTACGCTTTATTTCTTTAGTCCTCACCATCTCCTGCCTCTGAGCCAGGATAGTGAAGAGAGAGTCGTGCCACTCCTGGATGTGTATGTCCAGCAGCCGGGCGCTGGGCAGAGACCGGCGGCAGCAGCTGCAGCTGTGTCTGTGCAGAGAGTTGTAGTGATGCTCATACTCCTCCAGCAGGCCGAACGAGGAACTGCAGCCAGAGATGTGACACGCAAACGCTGACACACTGGGGACAGACAAAAGACAAGAGGAGGACACACACATCAAATGCTTTAAACAGTTATTTATCCTGCCATCAATCATTGGAATAATTGAATATGCAGATGCTGACACACTGAGAAGAGGACAATGAAATTAAAGGTGCAGTCAGTCATTCTCAACGCTTGTTGTCAAAATCACTTTTGGTCTGAATCAGTGAATATCTCCTCACGATCCGCTACCTGTCCGTACATTTTTTTTTTTTTTTTTTTTTTATCTCCATAGTTGTGTTTGTCATTTGTGCACACAGAAGCCACTACAACGGATAGATAGATAGATAGATAGATAGATAGATAGATAGATAGATAGATAGATAGATAGATAGATAGATAGATAGATAGATAGATAGATAGATAGATAGATAGATAGATAGATAGATAGATAGAATTAAGTTGTTTTTCATACCTGAGTGTAGACTTCTCTTCTGCCTCCGGAACATAAAGGTCTTGTAGATACATGTGTCTTTGGACGTCTCCATCCTGTAAACACAACGTTCATATTCAACGTTAATGGCAACCTGTGTCTGCCATTGTGTGTGTGTGTGTGTGTGTGTGTGTGTGTGTGTGTGTGTGTGTGTGTGTGTGTGTGTGTGTGTGTGTGTGTGTGTGTTGTGTGTGTGTGTGTGTGTGTGTGTGTGTGTGTGTGTGTGTGTGTGTGTGTGTGTGTGTCTTTTATTTACTTTAATTTCATCATGGCAACCGACCGTTAAGATAGCTAAAATAATGAGTAATAAATGGATGTTGTTACCATGTTACGGACAGTGGGTTGACATGTTTTAGAGTGTTTTTTTTATTGTGAAAGGAATTAACTTATATCTTAACTCTATCTTACTTTTATATTAACTGATATTGTTGGTTGGCAAAGAAAACATGACAATAACATCCCAACTTACATATAACAAGGCACACTGAATAGAAAAAGTTAACCTAAATTGTATAAAAAATAATACGTCAACAATTATCGAAAGGTTGAGTTTGTTGTTGCTATGTTACGGACAGTGGGTTGAATTATCAAGTATAGTATTTTTTCATTATAAAAAGGAATTAATTTATAATATCGTTGGCAAAGAAAACATGACAACAACACCCCAACTTACATACAACAAGGCACATAGCACACTGAATAAAAAAAGAGAATCTAAATTGTATTAAAAAAAAGGTCACAAATTATAGAAAGGTTGAGTTTGTTGTTGCTATGTTACCTCGAATAGCTCGTGGTCTCTGTGCAGTCGCAGTAGTTGTGGTGTGAATCTGAGCGGGTTTATCTCTTCACTTTCTCGCCTCGGGTCGTCCAAAATGTTATCCCGGGAAAGACAGCCTTCCTCTGGGCTTTGTAGCGCTAACACCGGCCCCTCGGTCAACAGACGGACCAGGTCTGGCTGTAGCAGCATCGTTTACAGGCGTTTATAGCTGGTTTTCATACTATTCTGAGGGAAAAGTGAACATGAATCAGGAATCACCCTCCAACTGTCGCCGCTTCTTGTTTTGGTTTTAGTAGTCGCGAAATGATGACGACATCTTTTGGGTAAAAGAGAGTGTTGTCGCCCCCATCTGGTCAGACTCAAAGTTGGAAAAAGTCACATCCGAGCCACAATATAATAATAATAATAATAATAATAATAATAATAATAATAATAATAATAATAATAATAATAATAATAATAATAATAATAATAATAATAATAATAATAATAATAATAATAAATAATAATAAAAATGCCGCCCAGTTCTTATACTTATTATTTCTTAGGCCTAATAAGATTCAAATAAAATGTGGTAGGCTATTACCTTGCAAAAATGAACTCCTGAAGTAATCTCCCAAATTTGAGGGACTAAGAAATCCCATTCCGTGCTCAAAACAGTTGGCATAAATCATAACAAGTGGGCTAATATATCCTAATAAAGTATTCACATTTAAACCATCATAAAAGTATTGTTTTCCCACGGCCATACAGAATAAAACGTATATGCTTTCATTGAAATCCTTGTCATGCTTGTTCCCCACGCTACCTGTTCTATCCCAGCAGCGTCTACTAGACCTTTTACTATTGTTTTGTATATTATTTCATTTAAATTTTTGCTTTTATGTGTCTTTATGAAGTTTTGGATGTAATGTATTTTACTGTACAACACTTTGGTCCGCCTCGGCTGTTATAAATGTGCTGTATAAATAAAGTTGACTTGACTTGAACACCGCTGCACCACAAGATGGCAGTGTTGTGCTGTTTTTCCTATAATTACACTTATTTTATAGGCCACTATAATTTAACAGAGATTACCTTTCCGTTACACATTACTTCGGTTATAATGTAGTTTAAATACGTCATAGAAAAGTGACCTATGAGTAGTGAATGTTTGTATGATGGCATAAAAAAGAAAATTCAATAAAAATCGTTCATGAAAAAAAAAAATCCTTGTCACTTCCATTCAGTGCATTTCCCACGCCGACCCTGCACCACAAAATGGCATTATAGTGTTGCGCTTTTTTCGCTATAATTTAACTGAGATATTACCGTTACATAGCCCTATTACTTCGGTGATCATATAGCCCAGTTTAAAGTCGTCATAGAAATGTGACCTAAGAGTAGGCTAGGCTAGTGAATGGTAGAAACAGACTATTGTTAAATTCGGGGGAAACAATTGAAAGAAGAACATTTTTAAGTTTCCTGTAACTCTTTGCTGGAAATAAATCAGTTCTCAAAACAGTTAACATAATTCATAACAAGTAGACAACATTACACGCTCTAATGGGCTATAAAGTTTTGCACATTTGAACCATTATCGAATTATTCAATTTCCCCGGAACATACAGAATGAAACGTAGGGAGGATACATAACAATCCGTGTCACTTCGCTTCAGTGCATTTTCCCACGCCACCACCGCACCACAAGATGGCACCATTGCACTTTTTTCTTTCTTTCTTTCTTTCTTTCTTTCTTTCTTTCTTTCTCTTTCTTTCTTTCTTTCTTTCTTTCTTTCTTTCTTTCTTTCTTTCTTTCTTTCTTTCTTTCTTTCTTTCTTTCTTTTTTTTTTTTGCTGAAATGTAGGCTAACTGAGATTACCGTTACAGCCTATATGGATCTTTACTTCGGTGATAACATAGCTTATTTTCGTAATAGAGAAATGTGACCTATGAGTAGTGAATGGTAAAAACGGGCTATTGTTACCCAAAAGAAAACAACCAAAAAAGAAAGAGAAAAAAAAGTTTCCTGTAATTCTGTAACTCACTGCTGGCTCACTCAATTCTCCTTCATCATGTCGTAAAGCGGGTCTCGGTTGTGACTCATTGGTGTGTGGTTGTGTGTGTGTGTGTGTGTGTGTGTGGTGTGTGTTGTGTGTGTGTGTGTTGTGTGTGTGTGTGTGTGTGTGTGTGTGTGTGTGTGTGTGTGTGTGTGTGTGTGTGTGTGTGTGTGTGTGTGTGTGTGTGTGTGGTGTGTGGTGTGTGTGTGTGTGTGTGTGTCGTGCTGGGTGATGAGGATGGGATGTGAGTAGGTAGGGGGGGGAGTGGAGGGAGAGGAGAAAGAAGAGGAGAGCAGGGAGAGAGGAGAGAGAGAGAAGAGAGAGAGAGAGAGAGAGAGAGAGAGAGAGAGAGAGAAGAAAGAGAGAGAGGAGAGAGGAGAGAGAGAGAAAAGAGAGGAGAGGAGAGAGAGAGAGAGAGAGGAGAGGGAGGAGAGAGAGAGAGGAGAGAGAGAGAGAGAGAGAGAGAGAGAGAGAGAGAGAGAGAGAGAGAGAGAGAGAGGAGAGAGAGGAGAGAGAGAGAGAGAGGAGAGAGATGGTAATTTTCAGGATATTACACTCAGCGATAGAGGAGGGGCGGATAACCAACCGAGGCTATTTCTTTCTTTCAGTCCGGCCGGCACACCATGACACAGTCCGCCCGGTAGCAACATGCCAAATCCTGGATCTCTTATATGGATTTTATTCTTCTCTTCAACATGGGGTACTTGGATACTGTTTTATCTCTTTCTTTACAACCTTTTTTA
Organism: Ammodytes dubius; assembly: GCA_026122265.1. NCBI lineage: Eukaryota > Metazoa > Chordata > Actinopteri > Uranoscopiformes > Ammodytidae > Ammodytes > Ammodytes dubius. The sequence continues at coordinate 4,063,719 of CM047514.1, read as the reverse complement.
ATAACTTTTTAAAATCTATTTTGGTCTCATATAATCGCTCTATTACTTCTCGCAGGGATAAACGCCGGCAGTGTGCGGTCTCTGCCACATGTGATAAAGTACCAAACAGTGAGACCTCAAATACTGAACTATTCATCTCGCAATCATGACGCTGCTAATACACAACAGGTAACACACACTCTGCTACAGTTTTATTTATTTTTTATAAGATAATTTTATAGTTTTTAACATTCTAAAGAAGACAGTAGCCTTGGAGTTGACTTCGCTGGGGAGTCCCCATGTACAAAAAAAATCTAAATGTAAAAAAAAAAATCCTGTCAAAATAGGTAGGCTTATAACAGTTTTTTTTGATTATTTTACTATAAAGTACAGTAGGCTTATAAATACGGTCTTGCATTAAACTCAACTTCTATCTATCTATCTATCTATCTATCTATCTATCTATCTATCTATCTATCTATCTGTCCATCCATCCGATCTGTCCGTCCGTCCGTCCATCCATCCATCCATCCATCCATCCATCCATCCATCCATCTATCTATCTATCTATCTATCTATCTATCTATCTATCTATCTATCTATCTATCTATCTATCTATCCATCTTGTGTTTATGTATGTGTGTTTAAATTCATATGTCTCTCTCTTATCTATCCGTTTGTATAGACTTACCCTGATGTACTCCAGTACTCCTTAACAATATCTGGACACAACTACACACTGCATCTGGAAAAGAACAAGTAAGAAACTACTTGGCATGTGTGTGTGTGTGTGTGGTGTGTGTGTGTGTGTGTGTGTGTGTGTGTGTGTGTGTGTGTGTGTGTGTGTGTGTGTGTGTGTGTGTGTGTGTGTGTGTGTGTGTGTGTGTGTGTGTGTGTGTGTGTGTGTGTATGTGTGTGTTTTAGCTCTTATACGAATGTAGGTCAATGCTATTTTTACACATACTATAATACATCAAGTCAAATTTATTTTTTAACATACTGTATACTATAATGTGCTTTCTCTTCTCGTAAATCTGTAAATATGAATGAAATTAATACATAAATCCACTGTTGTTCTCTGCAGAGATCTTGTGGGGAAACATTTCTCCGTGACACACTATTCGGATCAGGGCGACAGAATCACAACTTCTCCGGATTACTTCAGGGTAAGTTCACTACTTTGTTAAAGGTGCTACGAGGAACTTTTTACTTAAAAAGTTTTACATGTGTTACAACCAGTGTTCCCACACATTGTTACAAATGATTTTTTTCCCATGACTTTTCCAAGACATTTGACCCCATTTCCTTAACCTTTAGTGTTATGGTCCTGGAGACACAAGTAAAGTAGATAAAAAACTGTATTCAACATTACACAATTTATTTTTATTTCCTTTAAAAGGTGCTACGAGGAACTTTTAAATATTTCTGAAACAGTCTAATTTTTTCGCTCTGATGATCATAAATGACATGTAACAGCAAACGAGACCATCAGTTCAAAGAATGCTATTTTTTATATAGTTTTTCTTAATGCCTTTGTCATGGGTATACGCTCACCCCAGGAACAACAGCTGGCGTAGTAAAAACACTACCGCTTTTGTTCAAAGGGGGTGCTAGAATGAACACAAACTGAAAGTTCCTCTGAGCACCTTTAACTTCTAGTTCCCAAGCATTCACATGTAATCATGTTCATCTTGCTTTATGAAATGATGCATCTTTCAGTTAATTAAACCTCATATAAGGAATTTTTTTAATATTTATGAAACAGTCAAATTTTTTCTCTGATGATCATAAATGACGTGTACCATCTGCATAATTGTTATCTTTCAAAACGTCCAGTAATGTACATTTTATGCAACACATTCCAGGAATTTCTTCTTATTTCACAATATCCGATAAAATCATGATAAACCAACATTTCTCAACTGTATAGTTCCTCATTGAGAGGTGACGCTACATTTTGCAATCCTCCTTGAGTCCGATGTGGAAGAGGAACTGACAAATATGGTCATTTCATCTGAGCGTATATCACAAACATTATGATTAGAGTATTAATATCTGTTGAACACACACTCTCACACACACACACACACACACACACACACACGCGCGCACACACACACACCACACACACACACACAGATCTGTTAGACCACAGTTTTTACAGGATCGAAAAATTACAATGACATTTTTTTTTTTAGCATTTTGCACTTTGACAATCAAGTTGAAATGTCGAGAATAAAATTGACATCATTAGGGGCGACTGTGGCTCAGTTGGTAAAGCGGGTCGGCAGATGATCAAAGGGTTGAAGGTTCGATCCCCGCCCTGCCACCTGTGTCATGGTTGTTGTGTCCTTGGGCAAGACACTTCACCCACCTTGCCTCGTGTGAATGTCGATAGTTAGCCTGCTATAGGTGTATGAATGTGTGTGTGTGTGAATGGTAACGTGGGAAAGGAAAACAGGTCTCCCTTGTAAAAGAGTCTTCGGTCTCAATGGGATTTACCTGTATAAATAAAGGTTAGATTATACACATTATCAGAAAATATTCAGGATAAGTTATATAGTAATAAATAATGTCTGTGTTGCGTTCAGGGTCACTGCTACTACCACGGTCACATTGCGGGGATGGAGGACTCGTCTGCAAGCGTGGGACTGTGCTCGGGAATCAAGTGAGGAAAATAAATAAATACAAATCATCCTGTATCTCCATCTCTATCTAAGTCCAAGCAATTATTGTTTTCCTAAGAAGAAGCCACACAGCATGGAACACACACACACACACACACACACACACACACAACACACACACACACACACACACACACACACACACACACACACACACACACACACACACACACACACACACACACACACAAAGAAGCCAAATTTAATTAAAACCCGTGATGATGTTTTGAGATGTTTGTGTCCGATCCAAATAGAGGGTCAGTCCCATTTCCTGCTTCATAAAGACCATTAAGAATCCATGTAGCTCTCTGTCTGAAAACCTGTAACCCGATCAACAAAGGGCCTTATAAACTTGTGTGATAGTAGCTGTGGAAACTTTAGAAGAATGATAATCAAAAGCATGTCTTATTATAAGTTCAGTTGAGATCTTCTTGAGAATTCAATATGTTTAAAAAGTGGAGTCAGTGATTCTGGAGAACGCTTGTTGTCAAAATCAGTGAATATCTCCTCATGATCTGCTACCTGTCTGTACTGTGTGTCATGTGTGCTAAAAAAATCCAGTTTAATTACACAGTTTAGGCTCTGTAAGCTAGTATGTAAAAAAAAAAGTGTCGCTACCGTAGCTAGCAAAAAAAACTTAATTTCAGCGCGCACACAGGACAGACAGATTGTCAAAATCAATGTCTATCTATCCTCATGATCTGCTACCTGTCTGTACTGTGTGTGTGATCAAAAAAATCCAGTTTTATTACACAATTTAGCTAGTAATGTAAGCTAGTATATAAAAAAAACCTACCGTACCTAGCAAAAAAAAAATTAATTTCAGCGCACACACAGTACAGACAGGGAGTAGATCATGAGGAGATATTCACTGATTTTGACAAAAATACATTTTAACAACAAGAATTTTTTACTTTAAGAAAAATAAAATATACTTTCACTATGGGGGTTTGTGTGTCTCCAGGACCAAATGCAGGCCACTGTAGCTTCTGTAATTTGTCAAAAGGGGAGGGGGGGGGGGGGGGGGTTAGCAAGGGAATGTTGCAATCTCAAATCTCACCCCTAGATACAGCTACATATTCCGATATTACACACTGTACCTTTAAAAAAAAAAAAATAATAATAATAATAATAAAATCTTTTTCACTACTACAGGGGGTTCGTGCGTCTCCGGGACCAGATGTACCTGATTGAGCCTTTAACAGACGGACAGGTGGAAGGACAGGTAGATGTAAATACAGTAAACACAGATCGCCATGACAACGCACCACACGCTGTTTACAACTACAGACACCTGAGGAGGAAGAGGAGCGCCTGTCTCCACGGAAACACAACAACAACATTCTACGATCACGGAGCGCGGAACCCAGCTGGTCTGTTCAAGCTGGGCAGTCTGGTAAAGAGAGAGAGAGAGAGACACACACAGCGCAGACACACACACACACACACACAGCATGGACACATACACACACACACACACACACACACACACACACACACACACACAGCATGGACACACACACACACACAAAGCATGGACACACAATGCAGACACACACAGCTGATATCTGTAGACATTCTTATATTGGCAAAAATGTAATTGGCTAAAGAAATAGGACTGCGCATATACCATTGAACATATCATTGTGTTTGGGGTTATTTTTTTCCATTTTATTAACTGTACTTTGCTGGATCTTACTTAATAGTGCTTTAGATTTTAGTTTTACCTTTGCAAAGAAACTATATGAACAGTGTCTATATGCGTGAACACTATTGTAGTCTTGTTTACATCTCCCACTCCCTGTGTCCCTCAGAAAAGCAGTCGGGCTCAGTCTAAAGCCTGGAGAGTGAAACCAAGGACTGTGGAACTAGTGGTGGTGGTCGATAACTCAGAGGTTTGAATCACTTTCCTCCTTCTGTTGTTATATACTTATACAGGTATAAATATACTGTACATGTAGCCTATTAGCTGCAGACCGTTAGTGATACACTATGTAATGGGTGATACGCTTTTACCTTAAAGGTGGAGTCAGTGATTCTGGAGAACGCTTGTTGTCAAAATCACTTTTTTTCAAAATCAGTGAATATCTCCTCATGATCTGCTACCTGTCCATACTGTGTGCGCAATGAAACAAAATCTGGTGTTCAAACACAGCCTAAGCTCTGTAAACTGGCATGTTGCTTGCTATGGTGGCCCCTTTGTTAACATACCAGTTTACAGAGCCTAGGCTGTATATTATACTGTAGAGGCTGTAATACCAGTATTTTTTCAGTGCACACACAGTACGGACAGGTAGTGAATTGTGAGGAGATATTCACTGATTTTGATAAAAAAGTGATTTTGACAACAAACGTTCTTCAGAATCACTGTCTCCACCTTTAACAAGTCTATTGATTATCTTCTATGGCTCAAATGCTGCAGATTGTTTCACTGACTGAAATCATACTTTCTCTTCTAGTATAAGAAGTTTGGCAGCAAGAGGACGGTGGAGGCCCGAGTGATGGAGGTCGCAAACCACGTCGACAAGGTACGATGTTTGTTTGGTCTTAATCTCAATTATTTTTTTATCCTCGAAAGATCAATTGAAGGTCTGACTCTCCTTTACAATGATGTCGAGTAAAATAACAATACACACACAAACACACACAAACACACACACACACACACACACACACACATACACACACACACACACACACAACACACACACACACACACACACACACATTACAAATACACAACAAGCTGACAGAGAGACAAGAACTATTAAAACATTCAGATCAACTGAGTGAAGCAGAACATTGCCTAAAATGATTCAGCCCCCAAAAATCCACTACTCTTGGGGGGGGGGACAACTTTGCCAGGTGTGTGTGTTTGTCTATGTGTGTGCATATGAGTGTGTGCATATGTGTGTGTGTGTGTGTGTGTGTGTGTGTGTTGTGTGTGTGTGTGTGTGTGTGTGTGTGTGTGTGTGTTGTGTGTGTGTGTGTGTGTGTGTGTGTGTGTGTGTGTGTGTGTGTGTGTGTGTGTGTGTGTGTGTGTGTGTGTGTGTGTGTGGTGTGTGTGTGTGTGTGTGTGTGTGTGTGTGTGTGTGTGTGTGTGTGTGGTGTGTGTGTGTGTGTGTGTGTGTGTGTGTGTGTGTGTGTGTGTGCGTGTGCATATGTGTGTGTGTGCATGTGAGTGTGTGTGTGTGTGTGTGTGTGTGCGTGTGCATATGTGTGTGTGTGTGCATGTGAGTGTGTGTGTGTGTGTGTGTCTGTGTTTGTCTGTGTGTGTGTGTGTGTGTGTCTGTGTTTGTCTGTGTGTGTGTGTGTGTGTCTGTGTTTGTCTGTGTGTGTGTGTGTGTGTGTGTGTGTGTGTGTGTTTAATGACTGGAATCTGACCAATAAAAAGGAAGGAAACGTTCTCTCACTGTGAAAACATCTAACTTTAACTGTCTTCACACCTAGGCGGAATATTCTCACACGTATCACACACACACACACACACACACACACACACACACACACACACACACACACACACACACACACACACACACACACACACACACACACACACTCCTCTCTGCAAACAGTGGTGTTTCCTGTGAGAACATTATTTATTGCGGCCTTTGGTTCTGGTGATTTTTTAGCTCTTTCACATTCAGTGTGTTGAATTTTGGGTTTTATTTCCTTGCAGATTTTGTAGAAAGTAATTATAATATCCATAAGTACATTTAATTTAGTGCATAATAGCTGAAAAAAAAACGTTTTGAATTCTTTTTTTCCCTTAGAAAGGGTCTCATATATGTCCATATTTCTGCATATTTTGGACCAAGGCCTAGTGCCGCCATCTTGAAAGTGTCATAGTTGGAATGTCATCAGGTGCAATTTAGAATTGTTCTTGTCCTTGAAGGCCACTGTAGCTTCTGTTATTATTCTAAAGGGTTGGGGTTACCCAGGGAGTGTTGCATTCTAGAACTTTGTAGAACTTTCTTGATGATGTCATATTACACACTGCACCTTTTAAATATTTCTGAAACAGTCTAATTTTTCCTCTGATGATCATACATTACATGTAACAGCAAACGAGACCATCAGTGCAAAGAATGCTATTAACACAAAAAGAAAGTTCCTCAGAGCACCTTTAATTTGGTTTATTTTATGATTTTATGATATTTATTCCAGCTGTACCGTGCGGAGGGAGTGCGAGTGATGTTGGTTGGGCTGGACATCTGGTCGTACAGAGATCAGATGGACGTCAGCGCCAAAGCGGAGGTGACGCTCGCTCGCTTCCTGGACTGGAGACAGAAGAGCCTGTTGCCGAGGACCAAGCATGACAACGCACAGTTCATCACGTAAGACAAAACCCTGCGTTCCAAATCTCATACTCTTTCTTTTTTCTATTCTTTTTTTTAAATCGAGTTTTAATTTAATTTTTTTTTTTTGCTTCTTTTATTCGCTTTTAAATGTTTTATAATGTGTTTTATGTATTCTAATCTTGCCCCTGTAAAGCACTTTGAGTGGCCTTGTGTCTGAATTGTGCTATATAAATAAACTTGCCTTGCCTTGCCTTCTACATACTACATCCGACCATAAAAAGAATCCAGTTAGGATGCAGTAGGCATACTATTGGGACATACGTTTACTTATTTATTTCATCATAACATTGCGCCTTGTTCTTGCCTCTTGCTTTTATATCCGTCGCATCCCCGTTTGTTTTCATACGGAGGCTCCGTTGATGTGACGTCACTTCAGGTTCGCACTGGATTATGGGTCAGAATCACCCAAATAGGATGCAGTTTTCAACACAACATTTTTTGGCCGGATGTACGGGACATCCTAAATCTTTTTTCTACCATACTTAATAGTAGAAAGTATGCGATTCGGAACGCAGGGACAGTGTGTTTTTAAAGCTATCGTGCGTAACTTCTGTTGCCCCCCCCCATGAAGAATTCTGAGTATTTACAACAACACTGTCGCTGCATCTACATGAGGTAAAGCCTTCAGTGATGGCTCATGGACTTTATACCTTCTGCTGTACATCCAGGTTTTTTTTCATAGCAGTAGAATCAACAACTGAAACATTTCTTGGGCTCTTCTTGGGGATTTTTCTGAGCTCCTGCACCAGTGTCAGGGGGGGGGGGGGGGTGACACCAGTTTGTAAACGCTGCCATACTGAGAAATACAAAGAGAGTTTTGTGAAGCTGATAGGCTTAATTAACTTTTTGTCAACTCATTTGGTGATGGCTTGAATGTAACAGACTTTAATTTCTATGAAAAAGTTACGCACTATAGCTTTAACCCCCTTTTCATATGGCAATGCCTAGATGATATGTAAAGCGGTTTGAGCTTCCGTTTTCAATTCTTTTTCTATTTTTTTCTCCTCAGAGGGGTGGATTTCGAAGGCTCCACAGTCGGATTAGCCAACACCAACTCAATGTGCACCTCCAACTCTGGGGCCGTCAATGAGGTAAATATACTTTTTTTTTGTTTTAACGCATTTAACACTTTCTGAGTAAGTCTTATAGATATTTAAAGGTACTCCGAGGAACTTTCAGATTTTGTTCATTCTTGCACCCCCTTTGGACAAAAGCGGTAGTGTTTTTTCTACGCCTGCTGTAGTTCCTGGGTGAGCGTACCCTGGACAAAGGCATTAAGAAAAACTATGTAAAAATAGCATTCTTTGCACTGATGGTCTCGTTTGCTGTTACATGTAATTCATGATCATCAGAGGAAAAATAAGACTGTTTCAGAAATATTTAAAAGTTCCTCATAGCTACTTTTAAAGGAAATACACATTAATTATGTAATGTTGATTTCAGTTTTTTATCTACTCTACCATTGTGTCCAGGACCACAACAGTAACCCAATAGGCGTGGCCTCTACCATCGCTCATGAGATGGGTCACAACCTGGGACTGTCCCACGACTCAGAGGGCTGTGTCTGCGGCTCCTCTACCTCCAAGAGAGGCTGCATCATGGCCGAGAGCGTCGGGTGAGCTTAGTGTTAGTTTTTGTGTGCGTTTTCACATTTGCTGTAGTTCATTTAGGCAGATGTAATACAGCAATCGTACCAAATGTGGCCCAAACAAGTGTACAGAGACCTTGTTGAAGAGGTGGTCTCTATACGCTTCCAAACCAACTCTGGTGCGGTCCGTTTGTGGTGAGAATGTGATCACACTCAATCTGACCCAACTGCAGGAAGTACTGAGTATTTTTGTACTAAACACGCTCCCGTAGCCATCCACGCTATGCATTATGGGATGAGGAAGACAATTTACTTCCTGTAGTTTTTTCCCGCATGAAAGTTTTGACCAATCCTAGAGCAGTTCAGGAACTACATTATTGGTCCTGCCCCAACATGTTGCGATTGAAATACGGTCATCACATTATACTAACAAAACGTTACGTTGCGAAGGGCAAACTGGGGACTTTGTCAGGCTCTGGTAGCCATACATAAATGTCATGGCAGATAGTAACATGGGATAGTTTTTTTTTTCGTGTGTTTATTTAAATTTGTAATACTTTTTTTGTATGTTGTGATGTTGCAGATGTTTGTTTGTTTTGTGGAAAAAAAATTACAATAAATATATTGTGACAAAAAATAAATAACAAAACGCAACTCTTGAATCAATCTTTTGTTAAATGACAGGAAATCTTTTCCCCCTCCCAGCTCTGTGTTCCCAGAGCGGTTCAGTAGCTGCAGTGGTGACCAGCTGGGCCGGTTCCTGGAGCAGGTGGACCCCCACTGCCTGCTGGACTCTCCCCCAGCCGAGCGCCTCTACGGGGGGCCGCGCTGTGGGAACGCCTTCCTGGAGCCCGGGGAGGACTGTGACTGTGGCACTGCGGAGGTTAGTCTTATATTCTCACAATGCAGCGTGTGTGTGTGTGTGTGTGTGTGTGTGTGTGTGTGTGTGTGTGTGTGTGTGTGTGTGTGTGTGTGTGTGTGTGTGTGTGTGTGTGTGTGTGTGTGTGTGTGTGTGTGTGTGTGTGTGTGTGTGTGTGTGTGTGTGTGTGTGTGTGTGTGTGTGTGTGTGTGTGTGTGTGTGTTTGTGTGTGTGTGTGTGTGTGTGTTTGTGTGTTACTGTTGGACTGCGGAGGTTAGTCGACACAACACAAGTAGAAAATAATAAATAAAATAATTCATTAATAAATATAATAATAATGATGATTTAATAATAATATATATATAAAGCTCTGGAAAAAATTAACAGACCACTCCAAATGTTCAGTGTCTCTCTTTTTACTATTTATAGGCATATGTTTGAGTAGAATGAACATTTTGGTTTTATGATATAAACTACTGACAACATTTCTACCAAAAACTACAAACTTTTATATGTTGGGGTGTATGGCTGGGATTCATATGAAAACCAGAAAGTGTGTATCATACAGACAACAAAGCTGACGTTGTAAATGGTAAATGATAAAATGGACTTGACTTATATAGCGCTTTTCTAGCCGATTTTCTCAGCCCCAAAGCGCTTTACATATCTTACCACATCCACCCATTCATACACACACTCATACACCGATTGTGAAGGCACCAAACTCAACAGCAGGGTCAGACTAAACTGGTCTAAGGCCTAAGGGTGATAATATGAACAGGCTGCTTACTGTCTGGAGTCTGTGCTGGCAGTGAACTCAAAGACATTTAAGAATAGACATTAACACTGTCTATTGAAGTATTTGTTTATTGCAAGGGATATACAGCTCTGGAAAAAAAATGAAGAGACCACTCCAAATGTTCAGTGTCTCTCGTTTTACTCTTTAGAGGCTTATGTTTGAGTAGAATGAACATTTTGGTTTTATTCTGTAAACTACTGACAACATTTCTACCAAATTCCAATAATTTTTTTTGTCATTAAGAGCATTTTCAATAAGTAATGTAGAGATGAAGATTTAAGAAAAATCCAGACTGGTCTCGGAGCTGTATTTGTCGCAATATCCAACAATGTTATCGCACAACTCAAGTTTTCCTGATATTGTGCAGCCCTAGCACATACACATACACACACAATCCTGCACACTAAAAGCACAAACAGACAGGGAGCCAGGGACCATAGACTTGTACCTTTACATAGACTCTAAAGTTAACCAGTTTAAAACGTTGCTGAAGACTCACTTTTTTTGCATTGGCCTTTACCAAAGATGGACCTTTTTTTCCCTCATGTATCTTATATGTTGTTTTGTATTGTATCTTATACAGCACTTTGGTCAACTGATGCTGTTTTTAAATAATGTGTTATATAGAAATCAATTTGACTTTACAATGATCAAGTATTTGTCATTCATGTACTAATTATGCTTTCTATTTTGTGTAATGTCATTATTTTCTGTCGGAGATTTATTTTCTTTTTTTTGTACATGTTAGAAATAAATTTCAATCAAATCAAATCAAATCAAACTTTGACTTTACCTGTACATTTTTTTTATTATATTTTATTATTATTTTATTCGCTTTTAAATGTTTTATAATGTGTTTTATGTATTCTAATCTTGCCCCTGTAAAGCACTTTGAGTGGCCTTGTGTCTGAATTGTGCTATATAAATAAACTTGCCTTGCCTTGCCTTGCCTTGCCTTGTACATAGCATATAACATTTTACACTGTCGTTCTCGTAGGAATGTAAGAATCCTTGCTGCAACGCGACCACATGTAAACTGACTGCAGGAGCCCAGTGTGCAGAAGGAGAATGCTGCCACCAGTGCCACGTAAGAAACACTCTCTCTGTCCTCTGTATGTGTGTGAAGGCTAATCGTGTCACTATATACTGTTGCTAGACAGTGTCTGGCCCGTGTGTGTGTGTGTGAGTGAGTGAGTGAGTGAGTGAGTGAGTGAGTGAGTGAGTGAGTGAGTGAGTGAGTGAGTGAGTGAGTGAGTGAGTGAGTGAGTGAGTGAGTGAGTGAGTGAGTGAGTGAGTGAGTGAGTGAGTGAGTGAGTGAGTGAGTGAGTGACTGACTGACTGACTGACTGACTGACTGACTGACTGACTGACTGACTGACTGACTGACTGACTGACTGACTGACTGTATGTGTGTGTGTGTGTGTGTGCATCTCTGCTTGTGTGTGTGCGTGCGTCTCTCTGCGTGTGTTGATGTGATGTGATGTGTTTTCCCTCCTCAGTTAAAGGCACTGGGAAGTATCTGCCGGCCGTCATCCGGAGTGTGTGACCTCACAGAGTTCTGCTCTGGCTCCTCCCCTTCCTGTCCCGCCGACGCCTTCTCTCACAACGGACAGGCCTGTAACCACGGCAACGGCTACTGCTACAACGGCCGCTGTCCATCAAGACAGGAACACTGCAAGAGGCTCTGGGGCCAGGTAACAGACATCAGGGAATTATAGTTTGGTTAAGATGTGCTTTCAATATGTAGGGGCCAGGTAACAAACATTAGGGAATTATAGTTTGGTTTAGATGTGCTTTCAATATGTAGGGGCCAGGTAACAAACATTAGGGAATTATAGTTTGGTTTAGATGTGCTTTCAATATGTAGGGGCCAGGTAACAAACAGCAGGGAATTATAGTTTGGTTTAGATGTGCTTTCAATATGTAGGGGCCAGGTAACAAACATTAGGGAATTATAGTTTGGTTTAGATGTGCTTTCAATATGTAGGGGCCAGGTAACAAACAGCAGGGAATTATAGTTTGGTTTAGATGTGCTTTCAATATGTAGGGGCCAGGTAACTAACAGCAGGGAATTATAGTTTGGTTTAGATGTGCTTTCAATATGTAGGGGCCAGGTAACTAACAGCAGGGAATTATAGTGGAGCGGCTACCATCTTTCAATTTGTGACACGAGCGTGGAAATTGGCATGAGCAGTCTCTATGGGTCACTTGACAAGAAAATTGTCCGAGACAAAAAATAAAAATAAAAAAATTATAAAAAAAAAACAATACATTTCTTTGATACATTTTCAAATTCACATTTTCAAATGTCTCGGACAATTTTCTTGTCAAGTGACGCATGAAGACTGCTCATGCAAATGTTCACGCTTGTATCATCAACTGAAAGATTCTGACGAAGATAAGCACCTAGCCGCTATACAGTTACAGTAGGAACTAGGGATTACGAATGCTAAATTATCTACAACAAGGCATTTCCACACATACATAAACAAATAACACACTTTCCCCAGCTGTTTGCAGAAAAATTCCTGTACATTCAACAGTGTTTTAGCATATCTCTCTGTTCACATAATAACGCGTAAAAACTATTGAATCCATGCCGGGCCAAACAATGTATGATTTTCGTTGTGATTGTGTGTAGATGCTGCAGTGGCTGCTGACGCCTGTTTCACCCAACATGGAAACTGCAGGAAGACGCTGTTTAGCCAGAGGTGTTCAAACAGGTATGTCATCAAAAGCTAAAAACAAGATTTTTTTTTTAACTTATTTTACTTTTAACTGTATTTTACTTATTTAAAATGTTCACATTCTTGCCCGTGTATTGTATTTTTAATTGGATGCTGAATGTGGTGTACGCAAATTTTACAGCTCAGGAAAATATTAAGAGACCACTCCAAATGTTCATTGTCTCTCGTTTTACTATTTATAGGCATATGTTTGAGTAGAATGAACATTTTAGTTTTATAATATAAACTACTGACAACATTTCTACCAAATTCACGATACATTTTTTGTCATTAAGAGCATTTCAATAAGTAATGTAGAGATGAAGATTTAAGAAAAATCCAGACTGTTCTCTTAATTTTTCCGGAGCTGTATTTGTTGTTCTTGCTTATTGATTGATTGCATAGTAACATTGTGGTGTTGTTGGGCTATGTGCATCATCATATGGTAAATGGACTTATATAGCGCTTTATCTCCGTTGTTCACAGACCCAAAGCGCTTTACATTGGTTTGTACACATTCACCCATTCACACACACATTCATACACGATAGCAGCAGCTACCACACAGGGTAGGCTTAGCACTAGGGTGCTAAGGTAACTAAGCTAACTATCGGGAGCAATTCGGGGTTCAGTGTCTTGCCCAGGGACACTTCGACATGTGGCGGGGAGACAGGGGATCGAACCTCCGACCCTGCACACCAGAGGCGAACTCCCTACCACTTCGCCACTGCCGCCCCTCATTGTTTTTTGTGTGTTGTGTCAAACAGAGACCAGTCGTGTGGGACGTTGTTCTGCTCTGGCGGTTGGGAGTTTCCCGTGACTTCCAGGAAATCTTTAAAAATCGTAAACGGAGAAATCTGCAACGAGGCGACGCTGAAGCCGGAAGATAACTTTCCCTCTGACCTCGGCCTGGTGCCCACGGGGACCAAGTGTGGGCAAGGAATGGTGAGGGAAACGCCCATTATGTTGATGTTAGCAGCTACATATAGCATCAACAAAAATAACTTCAAATCTGCTTATTTAATATACTCACAATAAGGGCTGTGGTAAAAAAATCGATATGGAAATATATAGTGATATATATACATATTGTGGCCAATGTATCGTCATGCATATCTTATCTTATGTCTCTGTCCTGTCTTTCAGGTTTGCTACAACCAACGCTGTCAAGACATGAAGAACATAAAAGTGTACGGACCAAAGGACTGCTCTGCCAAATGCAGCAACCGTGGGGTGAGACTTCTGTTTACTTAATGAGGATGTTTCTTTTTTCAATATGCACAAAAAATTACGAAATTTCAAGACTGTTGGAAAGTTGGAAAGATGTTGAAAAAATTTGAAC
>CM047514.1:4036875-4044375 GCA_026122265.1 Ammodytes dubius | reverse complement strand
TTGAGTGTCTAGAAAAGCACTATATAAATCCAATCCATTGTTAAGCTCACTAGTTGTTTACTTTGTTAAATAATATATTCATTGTTGTTGGTCTCTCTTGTTTTTCTCAGGCTAAGCCCCTCCCTCCATCCAGACCGCTGCCCCCCCTCTCACCAAAGCCTGTAAGTCACTTCACATTGTTCATATGAGTCACACAATTAAAGGTGCAGTCAGTGATTCTGGAGAACTCTTGTTGTCAAACTCAGTGAATATCTCCTCACGATTAGCAACCTGTCTGAACTGTAGGCCTATGTGCTATGAAAAGAATCTAGTGTTAATACACAGCCTAGGTTCTGTTAACTGGTATGTAAACAAAGATTATGTAAACAAAGGGAGCCCACCATAGCTAGCAACATGACAGTTTACAAAGCCTAGGCTGTGTATTAACCTATACTTTTTCAACTAGCATATAGTGAGGAGATATTCACTGATTTGGACAAAAAAGTGATTTTGACAACAAGAGTTCTCCAGAATCACTGACTCCACCTTTAACACTAAATTCTAGTTTGCCATTACCTCACTTCTAACATCAAACATGTTTCTCTTTAAGACCATGAAACCCAAGCCTCCGATGCCTCCAGTGAAGCCCAAACCCTCTGCCGTCCCGTCTCCCCTGCCACACACTCTGCTGGTATGTAATCAAGACTCACACACACACACACACCAGACACACACACACACACACACAACTGGCCTTCAGCAACCAGCCATTTATCACACACACACACATTCACGCACGCGCGCTGCCACACACACACACAAAGACACACACACTCACTCACACACACACACACACACACACACACACACACACACACATTCACTCACTCACTCACTCACTCACTCACTCACTCACTCACTCACTCACAATCTCCAAACACACACACACACACACCACACACACCCCACACACACACACAATCTCCACCACACACACACACACAACCCACTACAACACACCCCACCCCACCCCCCCCCCCTCACACACACACACACCATTCAAACATTCCTAACATTATTTAGAGCGCTCACGTTTATAAAGCCGTCTGTCTGTGGTTTAGGACTCGGTCTCACAACATAGCAGAGCAGTGAACACGCACTGACTCAGTAGTTCCTATGGACACCACTGAATAATTACAGGGTTTCATAAATACAGGCTTTTAGAAAGAGTGAAATTTAAGCACTTTTCCAGCATTTTTCAAGATATAAATAACTTTTTAAAGGACCCCGAAGCTTT
Source organism: Ammodytes dubius (assembly GCA_026122265.1). NCBI lineage: Eukaryota > Metazoa > Chordata > Actinopteri > Uranoscopiformes > Ammodytidae > Ammodytes > Ammodytes dubius. The sequence goes on along the minus strand of CM047514.1, from coordinate 4,043,099 downwards.
GAATATAATGTATACTGACAACCGCCTAATACAGCTATTAAAGAAACACATTGATTTTCCATCGAAATATTAATATAAAATTAGCCTGGAAATCCAGACATGCCGCTGGCAAATTAAATTTGCTGCGCCTGTTGGTCTGGACACTCTCCATTGAAGCTCATTAAATATGTCAAGAAATCCTGAGCTACCAATCAAATCGTTCTTTCTGATATGGGCGGGCCAGAGCCCTATGTATGGTGCTCTGGGGCGGACGTAACCGGATGACGACAGTGCGCCGTCGAAGCCGTGATAGTAAACATCAAAGATGGCTGCGGATATGTTGTTTGAGTTGGAGACGACACATTGATCATAGTTTTTAATGATATGGCCAAGTAGCATGAAGTTACTGGGGAAAAAAATGTGTTTAGTGTAAACTTGTTAGTACTCTGGTACCCTGGGTTTACAGGTTTACAGGTTTACAGGTTTACAGGTTTACAGGTTTACAGGTTTACAGGTTTACAGGTTTACAGGGGGCTTTAACAGTATTTGTTGTTTCTTTAGCTTGCAGGACGGGCGGCCCTGATGCCTCCAGGCCGTCCCAGATGACAGACAGAGGGAGACTGACCCATCCTGATGTAAACACTGACAGGCGACACTGACCGCTGTCACACACAGAGAGAGACAGAGAAAATCCTCCCAGTCCGGATTAAGACCGCTTAAAGTGGAAACCAGAGTGTGTGTGTGTGTGTGTGTGTGTGGTGAGTGAGTGAGTGAGTGAGTGAGTGAGTGAGTGAGTGAGTGAGTGAGTGAGTGAGTGAGTGAGTGAGTGAGTGAGTGAGTGAGTGAGTGAGTGAGTGAGTGAGTGAGTGAGTGAGTGAGTGAGTGAGTGAGTGAGTGAGTGAGTGAGTGAGTGAGTGAGTGAGTGAGTGTGTGTGTGACTGACTGACTGACTGACTGACTGACTGACTGAGTGTGTGTGTGTGTGTGTGTGTGTGTGTGTGTGTGTGTGTGAGTGTGTGTGTGAGTGAGTGAGTGTGTGTGTGTGTATAGATCAAGGTATTCCGGTGAAACCAGAGCCACTGATAGCCTGAGCTGTGTGTACTATGAGGATTAAACAGCGTCTGTGTCTTTGTTTATGTAAAAGACTTCAGTGTTGATGACAAACTGAACACTTGATTGACAGACAAGATCGTCTGGGCTTTACAATTGACCAATGGCTACACTGCCATCATGATTTTTTATTATTATTTGTTTATGTGTTTTTTTTGTTGCTTTTTTCAAAGGCGAGACACTGCAGGTGAATAGAGTGACATTTTTAACTTATAATTTTTTCTTAACCTTTATTTATACAGGTAAATCCCATTGAGGCCGAAGACTCTTTTGCAAGGGAGACCTGAAATATCAATAAATAATGATATGATAATAGAACTTTGCCAGTTGATTACTTACAGTGAAACAATTGTTTTTTGTATGACAACTTTTTTTAGAAATATTTGAAAAAAGAATATGCAAATTTGGTAATGTCTAACTATTTACCCATACATTTGCATCTCTTTAAAAACAAAAAAATGGGGCGCCCTTAGCTCAGTTGGTAGGGCGTCCCCCCCATGGGCCTCGGCCAGCAGCGGACCCGGGTTCGATTCCAGCCCGCGGTCGTTCTCTGCATGTCACTCCCCTCTCTGCCCCATTTCAACTCTGTCTCTACACTATCAATAAAGCATAAAAATGCCAAAAAAATAATAATAATCTTAAAAACAAAAACAAAATGTAGATGATGGAAAAAGCCATTATTATATTTTTACAACAAATTAGTGTCCAGAGTTTTACAGAGAACATATTTGGATAAAGCCCATTTCATCTTTTCAATCATTCAATAATTTTTTCAATGATTATGGAAAGTTTAGTTGATGATGGGTCTTTAGAAGTTGAGATTTCTGGTTCAGAGAATGGAAAAATATTTATGTTGAGATAACGGCCGTTAAACATGTTGTATAGGAGAAATATACAGACGCAAACAGACAAGGTTTAGTCAAATAAACACCTGAATGTACATTGTGGACCTTTTATTTATACTAGTAGCCTATGAAAGAAGACATGTTATGGAAGATAAATAGACAAAAAAAAATCTGAACATTGACCAGTGCCTGCAGTGTCTTACTTTAAGGGAAATGTCTCTCTGCCTTGATCCTTGGATATGTGAACACGTTGTGAGACGATTGCACATTTAGTGCTTTTACTGTTTTACCGACTGTTACTCTTTCCCTAGTACATGCTTTTTGGTACGGCTTTTTCAAGAGAAACAATGTTGTTAAGGGATTTTTAAAAATGTTGCACCAACTTGGGCACTTTATAGATTTTTTAAATTGAGGACATAGCATAACGGTTATGACCTGTTCTTGAATTGTTTTGTACTAACTAGTCTAAGTGCATTGTTACACACTTTGTCTGTGTATGTTGACTTAATGATGGCCTACACGTTGATTATAACTCAAGGGATTTTTTAGGCTTTTGCAAAAATGTCCGTCCATAGGTCTGTGTATCTGAATGTAAACTTATTCCCTGCTGTGGCAATCTAATCTAATTGTATTGTATTGATTGATTGATTGATTGATTGATTGATTGATTATTGCAGACATTTTAATGTTGCCATGTTCAAGTTGCACATCTCAAATAAAGTTTATAAAAAAAAAACGTGTGGTTGTGGGTCCATTGCAAGTCTGTTACTCACATAGCAACTGGTCATCATCATAGAGAAATAGGCCTAAATAATGAGGCTGTGTAATAATAAATGTGAATTGTGATAAACTGTATTTTTATTTTTATGTTGTTTGCAAGCAACTGCAAGTTTAAAAGATCGTTGCCTAATTGGGGAAAAAAAATTGTATTGCAAAAAAATAAAATAAATTTTTAGACCAAATCTACATTTTAAAACACAATAGAAACAAACTAAATATCCATATTTCTTTGAGACCTTGATGGAGAGCCTGAATAGTGTTTCAATCACACAGTTTACGGTGTATTTACAATATTTCACTCAAGGGCAAGGCAAGTTTATAGCACAATTCAGACACAAGGCCATTCAAAGTGCTTTACAGGGGCAAGATTACGATACATAATACACATTAGAAAAGCGAATGAACAGAAATAAAACATTTAAGAGCGAATGAATAGAAAAATAATATTTAAAAACTACTTTTTCTCTTTTTCTATCGGGACCAGATGTCGCCTTGCCCTAAGAGCGTTGCCATGGAGATCTCCTAGCAACGCCTCAAACAACCTGTTGTAGAGTGTTTGGGGGTAGAAGCTAAAGCTAACAAGCTAGCCTCAGTAAAATACAACCAAACTTTCCACAAGCTGATGTTTCGCTTTAGGAAATAATGCAACGAGAACTGAACGAAGAGGAGCTGCAGGATCTGTACGCGTGGATAGACAAGATCCCGCTGTCCCGACCCAAGAGACACATCACACGAGACTTCAGCGACGGAGGTATAGTTACTATAGGCTATTAGCCCGTATAAAGTGCATTTTTTTAGCTATATTTATTGTGCTGTTTGTATGATTATTATTAGCCTACAATATTCTTATTCTAATGTCTCCTATGCTCCTTCATAATGGCCTCAAATGAATAACCTGGTAAAAGGCTAAAAGCCTACTGGACTTTTTGTTAAAGTACAATATGATATCATAGCCTACATGTTGATGTATTTGCTTGTGCACTGACCATCTCCTCTCTGTGTGTCTGTCTCTCTGTGTGTCTCTCTCTCTCTCTGTCCTTCTGTCTGTCCCTCTGGCTGTCTGTCTGCCTATCTATCTATCTATCTATCTATCTATCTATCTATCTATCTATCTATCTGTCTCTCTCTCTCTCTCTGCCTTTCTATCTATCTATCTATGTCTCTGTCTGTCTGCCTGTAGTGATGGCTGCTGAGCTGGTGAAACATTTCTTCCCAAAGCTGGTGGACCTGCACAACTACATCCCTGCTAACTCCACGCAGCAGAAGCTCAGTAACTGGAGCCTCCTCAACAGGCAAGAGATGAGAGCACTGTGTTTGTTTGGTTGGGTTTAAACTGATTGACACACACACACACACGGGCGCACACACACACACAGACACACGGGCGCACAGACACACACACACGGGTGCACAGACACACACGGGCGCACAGACACACACACACGGGCGCACAGACACACACACGGGCGCACAGACACACACACGGGCGCACAGACATAAGAAAAGCGCAGTAACATTTTGTTACAAACACTGAAACTAGAACATCAGTCTAGCAGGGCCAGTGGGCCTCTGTGTGTGTGTGTGTGTGTGTGTGTGTGTGTGTGTCTGCTGTGAGAACCAATCCAACACACTCCCACTCCTCCTCTGATCTATGGCTCACTGCCAGACAGAGAGAGTTATGGCTCTTCCCTTTAAAACACACACACACACACACACACACACACACACACACACACACACACACACACACACACACACAACACACACACACACACACACACACACACACACACACACACACACACACACACACACACACACACACACACACACACACACACACACACACACACACACACACACACACACACACACACACACACACACACACACACACACAGGCCCCTATGGAGTCTGTCAGCTCCAGTTAAATCACTTCCAATGTGCTTTTACTATTACTAATACTTGTTACTATTTTTTTTAAGGTTATTTTTTGGCATTTTCAAGCTTTATTGGATAGGACAGAGTTGAAATGGGGAGACAGAGAGAGAGGGGGGGGGGGGTGACCTGCATTTTTTAGTCAGAAACATCTGGTTTGTTTAGTTTTTTATGTATTTGTTTTGGATTAGAGGGTATTTTTTAGTTTGAGGTGCAGTCAGTGATTCTGGAGAACGCTTGTTGTTGCTGTGTGCGCTGAAAACAAATCCAGTGTTAATACACAGCCTAGGCTCTGTAAACTGGTATGTTAACAAAGTGTATGTAAACACAGAGTCCGACCATATAGCTAGCAACATACAGTACCTATTTACAGAGCCTAGGCTGTGTATTAACCTCAGATTTTTTTTATTTCAGTGCACACACAGTACAGACAGGTAGCGGATCATGAGGAGATATTCACTGATTTTGACAAAAAGTAATTTTGACAACAAGCGTTCTCCAGAATCACTGACTACACCTTTCACTCTGCGGTTCCTATTATGATGACATTTTTCAGACATTCAGAAACATCTGGGGGCGCCTTTAGCTCAGTTGGTAGGGCGTCCCCCCTCCTCCCCCCCATGGGCCTCGGCCAGCAGCGGACCCGGGTTCGATTCCAGCCCGCGGTCGTTCTCTGCATGTCACTCCCCTCTCTGCCCCATTTCACCTCTGTCTCTCTGCACTGTCAATAAAACATAAGAATACAAAAAAAATATCTTTAAAAAAAAAATAATAATAAACATCTGTTCTGTTCAGTGTTTTGGTTTAATTTTGTATCAGAGTGTATTTTCAGTTTGATTCAGTTATTCTGGAAAACCCCTTGTAGTCCAAATCACTTAATGTCAAACCAGAGAATATCTCCTCACGATAGACCACCTGTACCTAGTGTGTGTTTGTGCTGAAGAAACAAATCCAGTGTTAATACACAGCCTAGGCTCTGTAAATGGGCATGTTGCTAGCTATGGTGGGCACCCTCTGTTTGAATTCCACTTGATTACATTCCAGTTTACAGAGCCTAGGCTGTGTATAAACACTGGATTTTTTTCAGTACACACAGTACGGACAGTTAGTGGATCGTGAGGAGATATTCACTGACTTTGACAAAAGGGGATTTTGAAAACAAGCGTTCTCCAGAATCACTGACTCCACCTTTCAATGTGCTGTTCCCATTATGAGCAGTTTTGTTAGACACATCTGTTTAGTCTATTTTTTTATTTTTTTTAAATACATTTCTCCTCATTCATGGACAGGATTAATATAAATTATTATTATTATTATTATTATTATTATTATTATTATTATTATTATTATTATTATTATTATTATTATTATTATTATTATTATTATTATTGTTATTATTGTTATTTATTATTATTAAACTTTCAATGTGCTGTTCCCATTATGGCGAGTTTTGTGAGTCAGACACATCTGTTTAGTTTAGTTTTTTTAATTCATTTTATAAATATATATTTCTCCCTCTGATTTGATTTTTTTGATTTGATTCAATTTATTTCAGACATATCAAAAAAAGAA
>CM047514.1:4014375-4026875 GCA_026122265.1 Ammodytes dubius | reverse complement strand
ATATTGTCCTTTGCCTTTGTAATTTTTTGTGAAATCTTAGTGTCTTCTTGGTAAAAAAGTGTATATTAATATGTGTTTTTTTCATAGTGTTTGTGTAACTACAGCCTTCCTTAAACCTTTGTGCCTTTACACAGCTCAGGCCTCCTGTCTAACAAGATCCCAATAAACCTCCAAACTGCTTTAACTTTCCAAAAATAGTCTATTTATTTATATACAAGCAGCCAGACACAAATAATCAGAGTTTCGATTTGAGGCAATGGAATTAGCAAACCTCTGCAAAACAGAATGACATGCAGTGGGGGCTTCATTTCCTCAAAAGAAAGACAAGTGTGTGTGTGTGTGTGTGTGTGTGTGTGTGTGTGTGTGTGTGTGTGTGTGTGTGTGTGTGTGTGTGTGTGTGTGTGTGTGTGTGTGGTTGTGTGTGTGTGTGTGTGTGTGTGTGTGTGTGTGCGTGCGTGTGTGTAATTTTCTTTGTAACTCTATAACTGTAGTTCCTATGGTTAAAGATAGAAAGCCACACGTTATGTTTCCACTACTTCAAGCGTTGGGTTTTAGAATTAATGACGTAATGATGTAGGAGGAAGCTCACAGCTGGCCGACCAAATATAGTGAAGTGATGCTGACATGGCAACCACCAAGCCTGTGTTCTCTGTCATTAATTGAAATATGAAGATGTAATGTCTTGTAATGTAGATGATATATATCTAAATCACTCAACTGTTAACTCCACTTTCTGAAGCTTTCAGGTGAATAGAGCAAAACGCTTAACTTATAGATATAATCGTGAATAATTTTTTGTGTTACATATTTTTTTCAGGAATGCTTGAATAAATACTCAAATTTGGAAATATATGGATAACATTTGCATATCTTAAAAAAAAACTAGATGTTGGATAAAGCAAAAGTTAAGGTTAACGTTGAAAGGTTGAATAGGTGAACATTTAGAGGATTATTTACTACACCACTGCAAAGAGTTTTTTTTTTAAGATATTTTTTTGGCATTTTTATGCTTTATTGATAGTGTAGAGACAGAGTTGAAATGGGGCAGAGAGGGGAGTGACATGCAGAGAACGACCGCGGGCTGGAATCGAACCCGGGTCCGCTGCTGGCTGAGCTAAGGGCGCCCCCACACTGCAAAGAGTTTTTAATGGTGTGACCACTAGGCCTTTGCTCAAAGTAACCCTAATGTCATAATCAGTTCTACTCCCTTTAGGCTTTCAGCTGTGTTCCTCTAGAGTTTTGAGAAACACACGTTTAGCCCAATAAAAGTGTCATAGTCAGTCTCACTCCCTTTAGAGAAAAACACAAGTTAGCCTAATAAAAGTGTTTACACAGACGAAGCAGTTAACTCCTCATGATGAGTAAACTGATAGAAATGTCTTAAAGTGATAGATAGCCCGTTTTTATAGGCTGACACACTGACACACACACACACACACACACACGCACACACACACACACACACACACCACACACACACACACACACACACACATGATGCTGACATATAATTTAGAGCAGGATGACAAAGCACAACGGACGTAAATTACACACACACTAACAGAACATAGAATTAAGTTTAGGGCCAAAAATCGTAAAGCTGCCTCGAATTAATGAGTAATAAGATCAGACAGAGAAATACCAAATGTTCATATGACACACACACACACACACACACACCGTATCACAGAGAGAGAGAGAGAGAGACAGAGTGTCTTTAAAACACTAGTGTTAACCCTCAAACAGCCCTTTAAAGGCCTGTCCCAAAGTGAGAACCGGACAAAATGTCTTCACTCCCAAGGTCTAAAAACCAAATTGGTTCACACACACACACCCACACACACACACACACACACACACACAGGATAGGAATGTGCTATTGAAGATGCAGCTGATGAATCATATAAAGTACTTGAGTGAACTGTGTTTGCTGAGAAGATGAGGGGCTACACACACACACACACACACACACACACAAACACACACACTGAGGCGCACACCACACACACACACACAGAGGCACTAACACACACTCGCACACTAACACACACACACAGAGGCACACACACACACACACTAACACACACACACAAACACAGACACTAACACACACACACACACACAGACACTAACACGCACACACACACACTAACAAATACACACGCGTGCACACACACACACACGCACACTAACACACACACACACACACGCACACTAACACACACACACACACACACTAACACACAGTGTCACACACACAGAACACACACACTAACACACACACACAGAGGTGGTCACACCCTTATATATCTCTCTGGGTGAACTGTCTGATTTGTTCTCGGCTTGTTAGATCACACAGGATTTGATGAACAGGGAAAGAAAACGGAAGGAAAAAGAAAATGGCTGACTCATCCAGGAAGTGAACCATCTCTGGGCCTTGACCTCACTTCCTGAAAGGGGAGGGGCTTAAACTCTCTGTAACCCACGACACTAAATCATCAGACCACCCGTTACAATGAGTAAAAGACCACCAGACACACACAGGGATTTACACACACGCACACACACCACACACACACACACACACACACACACACACACACAGGGACGTACACACACACACGACTAGCCTATAAGACCATAAGACACACACACACACACACCATGGACTGTCTGCTACACACACAGACATGCACGCTGATATTCACACACACACACACACTTAAACACAGACAAGACAAACAAACACACACTGACACAGACAGACGGACACAAAACATTTTCTCACGCAACACACACAAACACAGACAGACATACATTCTCCCACTCACTCACACACACACACACTAACACAGATAAACACACACACACACACACACTCTTTCTCACTCACACACACACACACACACAACTTTCTTCTGTTAAGTAAACAAGTTTGGGGGATGAGTGAGAGTTTATCTGGACTCACAAACATGCGTTCAGATCATATTTCTCACAAATCTCAACGTTAGGAAAAAAAAAAAAAAACTCAGACGGTCAGCCCATAAACTAAACAGTCTCCCCCGGGAAGCAAAGACCGCTGGTTTATAAGAGTAATAAAAATAATAAAAAGCTTAATTTATACGGCACTTATCAAACTAAGTACTTCACAGGAATACAATTAACTGGAATAAACACAGATAAATGAAATAAAATATGGTTTATTTATTTATATATAGAATGTGGTTTTAGAAAATATGCCAAAAATGCCAGAATTCTCTCTAAGGACTTGGGTCAGAAGAGGAAGCTATCCCTCATTGTGTCATTCAGCCCATGGTCACACACACACACACACACACACACACACACACACACACACACAGACACACACGGATGTGGTTAAGGGGGTTTATTTCTAAAAACATCTTTGAGTCCGATAGTGAGTTTTTGCTAAATTTGAAGAAAATCTCCCTCAAATCGTTCATGAGATGTTGCAGCTTAATAAGTGACAAGCCAACACATTAACCTAAAAATTTAACCTTTTGTAAGACCTATGAGAATTTTTTATTTTGTTTATGCTTTATTGATAGTGTAGAGACAGAGTTGAAATGGGGCAGAGAGGGGAATGACATGCAGAGAACGACCGCGGGTGGGAATCGAACCCGGGTCTGCTGCTATGAGAAATGTCTACACAAGAATAAATAAAAGAGGTGACTATAAGACAAATAGGATAACTTGGAACAAAGCAAAACTGTAGAATAAAGGACACATTGTGGGCTCAGAGAACGGTCTGTAAGACAATGACCATGTATGTCCGTCCTGGGAGAGGGATCCCTTACTCTGTCCACTCTCCCTGAGATTTCTTAAAAAAAATGTAATCCCGGGAAAAGGGTTTTTTTACTGGGAGTTTTTTTCTCAGCCGAGCTAAGGGTCTAAGGGCAGAGGGTGTGATAGATAGATAGATAGATAGATAGATAGATAGATAGATAGATAGATAGATAGATAGATAAGGGCAGAGGGTGTCATATTATATGGAATGTAAAGCTCACTGAGACAAATGTCTATTTGTGATTTTGGGCTATACAAATAAAACTGATTTGATTTGATTTGCATGAGAAAGGCAAATGCCACACTACTGCATTGAAGCTGGCCCCTTATTTTGACTAACATTTTTTATTTAAAAAAATTCTCACTGTTATATAATGTGCTCTCATTCTATTTAGATGTTTTCTTCAACTAAATACGTTTTCTATAGCCTAGATTTACAAACTTGGTAAAAATCAAGAGAATAACTGTCTTACTGATGTGTGTAGGTGTTTAGTATGACGTTAGGTCTCCCCCTGCTGGCAGGAAAGTGTATCACAAAAAGGGTTCAGTCAGATTTTTTCCAGCACTTTCAAGATAAAGGTAAACGCTTTGAAGACACTAGGTGACATAATGTGGAAGCTATTGAAGATGTTTAGAATTTCAAAAAAATATTTGTAAAAAAATAATTCATTTGTACAGAAGGTCTGGAATCGCTCAATTGACAAACGTTAACTCACTTGAAGGCGGGTGTCTGTTGAAGTTTAAAACTATTGGATCTGCCCAGTGCCACTCTGGATCTGCCAACCAATCGCATAACGTTTGGTCGTGACGTATGTCATGCGCCGGCTTGCTCTCTGTTCGCTGATTGGACCGCCAAAAATTTGGCTGAGAAAACCTGCGTATATACCACAGCCCCAGACTGACTACTGAAGGGAAATGACAATTGAGCGGAAGTAGGCGGGCGGTGCCAGGCTAGTTAATAAGGTCAATATGGAGAAAATCCAGCATTGTTCAGATTTCAAGCACATTTCAAACCTTGAAACCATAAGAGAGACACACACACACACACACACACACACACACACACACACACACACACACACACACACACACACACACACACACACACACACACAGGACAGGCAAAAGAGATGTACCAAAATAGGTTTTTTATTTTACATAAAAGAACATTGTCAAATTCGAAAACATGTTTTTTTTTGTTGCATATAAACCTTTTTAAAACAAGGAGACAATGTTTCAATTCACAGATTGTAAAAAATATTGAGAAAAAAAAAAAAAAAAATCAACAAAAAAAAATCTAAATTATTTTCATGAGTGATCCATTCCCCTTTTTTTTGCATCTGTATTTAAACCAACCACCACCAAAGCAAAAAAAACAAAAAAAAAAATGCAAAATGCAAAATGCAAAATGCAGCGTTAAAACTGCCATTCGGAGGTCAAACGTAAACATCAAAATATATTCCAAAACGCTTGTAGTGTCTGCTGTTAATTCTGCCTTTCCCAAGCTATTAAGAAGTCTCAGGTTAAAGGCCTACTTCACCGGTTGGAATATGAAGGTGTATTGAACTCGGAGATCCTACATTTCTCTTACTGTGACATCACAGAAAGAGAAATGTAGGGTTAGACAGTGAGACCATAAAACACTCTTTCTGCCTTTTCTCAGGCTAGGATGATCCGATTTAAATTTTCTTTGCACATTTATACTTCATAGGATCTCCGAGTTCAATACACCTTCATATTCCAACTGGTGAAGTAGGCCTTTAAGTTCCAGTGGAGATTTTTAGTTCATAACAACCACTGTATCGTTAAAAAGGTGCTCCGAGGAACTTTCGTTTTGTGTTAATTCTTGCTTTTACTACGCCAGCTGTAGTTCCTGGGTGAGCGAGTGTATACCCATGACAAAGGCATTAAGAAAAACTATATATATATAAAAAAAAAAAAAACATTCTTTGCACTGATGGGTCTCGTTTGCTGTTACATGTCATTTATAATCATCATCAGAGGGAAAATGAGACTGTTTCAGATTAGAAATATTTAAAAGTTCCTCGTAGCACCTTTAAGTCTAGGGCTATCCCATTGTTATTATTATTTTTATTTTTATTATTATCTATTATTTAAGGCTTGAATTATGAGTAGAGGAAGCATTTCAGAGCTGAACGAAATCCATAAGCATCAACAAAACACAGTAAAAACGAGCACCAACTTGCAGCTCTCGAAGCCAAACTTAAGCGTTACCAACATCATCCACCTTTTAATTAGAAGTTAGAACAAATAGCATTTTTCTGTGTGTAGCATTGTAGCTCATCGTAGCCACAAAAAAACTGATCATAACTAATCTCAATGAAAGGAATATTTCGATTTTTTTTCTATTTTCAGCTTGTTTTGTGTATTGAATGTTGTACAGCACTTTGGTCGACTGATGTTGTTTTTAAATGTGCTATAGAAATACAATTGACTTTGTTGTCTCAGAAACCGTTCCTTTAACTGTGTGTGTGTATTTTTTAATTAGAAATAGACTAAGGTTGTTCATAGCTATAGTTAGCTTAGCTCAAGCACTGGTAGTCAATGGAAGCATTAGCCTGTCCCAACCAACAGTCAGGAGATACACTTTACAACATCAAAATGCTCCTGTGTGCTTGTTGGGATTTGTTTATTTACTACGTTATGTTGCGCTCTATATATATATATATATATATATATATTTTTTTTATACGTTATCCGATTTTAAAATCAAATACATACTATTTGAGGCTAACGTGTCCCATTGACTACCAGTATTTGAGCTAAGCTAACTAGCGATGAACAACCTTTGCTAATTTCTTCTTCTGCAAAACAAATTCACGCACAGTAACAGGAATGGTTTCTGTCACCTTGTCTTGATCGCAAGTGTAAGCGAAAAAGCGAAAAATTCAAAATGTTAACGATTCCTTTAAGTGTGTGTGTGTGTGTGTGTGTGTGTGTGTGTGTGTGTGTGTGTGTGTGTGTGTGTGTGTGTGTGTGTGTGTGAGCATTTGTGAATTTGCCAGTTAAATCCTTTAAATGACCGATTTCCATTTAGCAAATACTGAAAAATTCTGGCGTGACATCCATCTTGAATTACAGACCAAAGTAATAATTATTTGACAGCGAAAATTAGCATACATCTGTTTGTATTAATTTCTACTTCTTGACAAAACAACATATCCTCATTATATCATCAAATATCACTGTCACTCACTTTGAATAGACGCAAATAAAAACGTTACTTTAATTATATATTTTTTGTAGGTAAATTACATCTTCAAATACCTTATTTTCTTGTTTACAAAACGTTACTGATCCGACTTGTGTGTTGTCTAAAGCCTGCTACATACTCCGCGAGAAGAAAGAACAAACTTCTCACTGACAGAGCTGCGAGAACAATAACTAAGTTCTTTCTGGTCTGGACATTTCGTACTTCACGAGAACTCAAGTGCCGAACTCCTCAACCGCGGCACATGTCACGCGCAGTTACCATAGTAGCAACAGCTGATTGATTTTCCTCATTGACTTCAGACTGACCAATCACACAATAGTTCTCGGACAAGCTGCGAGAAGAAAGTTCGGCCCGGGTGATGTGTCGAGAACAAGCTGCGAGAACAAGCTAAACAAGAGCTGAGAGAAGAAAATGACGTCATTTTCTTCTCGCAGCTCTGTCACCCGAGAACTTTGTTCTTTCTTCTCGCGGAGTATGTAACTCCAGGCTTAACCCAACACCGATTTAACCGTGCAGAATAAACGCAAAAAAAAAAAGAATAAATTCCCTTGCAGATTTGAGTATTTTTTTTTCTACTTTTCATTTTTAAGAGTGCGAGCCCTTTCCATCATTGAGCAGCCGTTCTATCAAAATAAAAGTAAATTTTTTCCTGAGAATTTACATTTAACCATCAGTGTGGATAAGCTAAAGTATAACAACACAGACAATCGCAGGCACTATTATAATCATCAAAAATCATCTTAAATCAAGCCACGAGACATTCGTTAGCCTCATAGCATAATTGCCTAAATCATATTTACTCTACATCTACTTTACCCTACTCTATAACCCTTAAATATGACTTAGGCAATTATGCTATTAGGCCAACGAAAAGTAGATGTAGAGTAGAGTAGATGTAGAATAGTATAGAGTAAATATGATTTAGGCAATTATGCTATGAGGCTAACACATTGTTACACATGCATGGCCCTTATAATATCCGATCGAGAAAAAAAAAAAAAAAAAAAATGCATCAACTTCTTGTAAAGGAAGACATTTTGCGACCTCCTCAAAGTGGCACAATAATGAATTATTCAACTGTTTTACTGTCACGTTCTTGTATTCCCCAATTTCTAACTATTAAATCAACCTTTCTTAAAGCTGGGGTGGAGGATTTGGGGAGAAAATGGCAGTTGGGATATAGATTCGAATCCAAATACCTCAACCGCTCCACTTGTTCTCTTTGGTCCCTCCCCTATGGTCCCTCCCTGACACGCTCTACACCAACAAAGTCGTGCCAAAGTGAATGGACAGTCCCCAACAGCCAATAAGAACAGAGAATCGGGCCTCGCTCTGATTGGTCAAAGTGTACAGCTCATGTTAACTTTGACCAATCAGAAATCACATACCCCAGCTTTAACGTGTTAACTTTAAAGCCCCCTGTAAACTGTAAACGCAAATCCACACCATCCTTCTTGCTATATCATATGGGAGTTAGTTTCATGATAGTAAAGCATCTGAGAAGAGTTATAGGCATATTTTTCAATCCAAATTAAAGATATTGTCATTTAAAGGCCTACTTCACCGGTTGGAATATGAAGGTGTATTGAACTCGGAGATCCTATGAAGTATAAACTGTCTAACCCTACATTTCTCTTTCTGTGATGTCACAGAAAGAGAAATGTAGGGTTAGACAGTGAGACCATAAAACACTCTTTCTGCTTTTTCTCAGGCTAGGATGATCCGATTTCAATTTTTTTTTGCACATTTATACTTCATAGGATCTCCGAGTTCAATACACCTTCATATTCCAACCGGTGAAGTAGGCCTTTAAGTTCGATACACTTTTAGAGAAATTCAGGTTTGGATGAGGCTATGGGCTGTGCTCTGGTTCTTATGACACAATAAGTATTTTTAACCAATCACAGCAGTTCTTTGTTCTATAAAAGAATGAGTGTTGCCATGGAGAGTGTTTGATACAGCCACGCACACACAGCCCTGTCAAATGGTCTAGACAGTAAGTTTTAGAATATTTATGAACATTAAATTTCAAATCTGATTTTTGTAAAAAGCGTATTGAGACACCCAAACTTGATATCATACAGCTCCGGAAAAAATTGAGACCAGTCTGGATTTTTCTTAAATCTTCATCTCAACATTACTTAATTGAAATGCTCTTAATGACAATATGTTTTTGGGGGGGAATTTGGTAGAAATGTTGTCAGTAGTTTTGTAGAATAAAACCAACATGTTCATTCTACTCAAACATATGCCTGTAAATAGTAAAACGAGAGACACTGAACGTTTGGAGTGGTCTCTTAATTTTTTTCCAAGAGCTGTATATTGATTTTTTTTTTTTTTTCACTGTTTTCGACCAGGTTTACAGGGCCTTTAATAAGATCAATTGAACCTTAAAGCTGGGGTGGAAGATTTGGGGAGAAAATAGCAGTTGGGATAAAGATTTGAACAGTTGACAGTCCCAACAGCCAATAAGAACAGAGAATCAGATTTTTTTTTTTTTTTTTTTTTTTTTTTTTTAAGAATCTCAAAGCCTCGCTCTGATTGGTCAAAGTGTACCGCTCATGTTAATTTTGACCAATCAGAAATCACATACCCCAGCTTTAACCTCAACAGAACAGTTCACAGTAAATGCTAGAACAGGCCTTAGTGCAGAATCTCAAAGTGTTCCTCTCACACAAATAATAACTCGCAAAAACTTCTCACCGAGCGAAACAGGAAAAATAAACAACATTACGGCCAACCTGACACCACTGTATATTAATTATTAAAAAACTGAACTTACCAGAACCTTGAACTTTTAAAGACTTGAGTTTGATTAAGTGTGTGTGTGTGTGTGTGTGTGTGTGTGTGTGTGTGTGTGTGTGTGTGTGTGTGTGTGTGTGTGTGTATGAGAGAGTGTGTGTGTGTGTGTGTATTGAACAAATGTAAGCCACTTGTTTTTTCTAGAACGCTATCATTGAGGAGATTGGCACAGAGTAATTCCACCCACGTTACACACTGTAGGTCAGACACTGCAGGCAGAAAACGGCATATTTTCAAGCCCTGGACAATTTTTTTTATATTTTTTTTGTCTATTTTGCTTCCATAACATGTCTTCTTTCAGGCTAGTATTCATGAAAGGGCCACAATGTACATTAAGGGGTTTATTTGACTAAACCTTGTCTGTTTGCGTCTGTATATTTCTCCTATACAACCATCTTTAAACGGACATTATCTCAACATTAGTTTTTTTGCAATAGTCTGATCCAAAAATGCTCAACTTCTAAAGCACTTACATCAACTAAACTTTCCATTATCATTCTCAGCACTATTCTGAAGGTTATTACAGAAGGATTTGTTCATATGTTGTTAATTGTCTGATTAATCACACATTTAGTTCTTAAAAACGTGCCAAAAATTTGCTTGTAAGACCTGTCCATAGTAAAAATCAATTATTCAAATTTGCATAGCTTAGTGAAAATATACTCCCTATTTACCTGCAGTGTCTTACCTTATACAAACCATCGAGCTATTTTTAATTAGTGTCACCTGACAAATTCCAGTTAAGCAAAACACCAGAAAAAAACAAAATAATTCACAAAAAAATAAAATTAACTTGCATCTGAAAATCACTCTTGCATACAACAAAAAAAAATTAAAAAAATTAATGCATATCAACAACAGCAAAGTTAAACACTGCACTGATTGCAAGCATATTGTAAATTAGGGCGACTACTTGCTGTCACCTTCCCAGGCAAATAAGCATTTATATTATGCTTTTTAATTTTTAATTGTTAACCTATTGGCATCGATATCTTTGCCTAGCCCTCTCGTCTGTGCGCGTATATTTCCATGGACTGATTCTTATATGTCTTAATTAGTAGTTAAGACTGAAGTGTGCAGTAGGCATGGGCCGATAACCGGTTTCATTATGTTATCCTAAAAGTTTGTTAATGTTCAGAATATTATATATGTTGGTAAAAAAAAAAAAAAAAAAAAAAAAAAAGTATTGTTTTTTATAGAGAAATTTCAAAATAAGACATATTTGAGAGTTGTTATCACAATACCATGACACAGTGAAACTGCTATTGTTGCCTAGGGTTACCACACCGTCAGAATAACATAACAGCCCATGCCTAGTGTGCAAAGCTAAAAAGAAAGATGTTGAGAAAAAAAAAAAAAAAAAAAAAAAAAAAAAAAATCGTTTTGTTGTTTTATACCGAGACTTTTCAGAATAAGACATATTTAAGAGCTGTAATCTTAAAACCATGACACAGTGAACCCATAGTATTGTTGCTTAGGGTTACCACACCGTCAGAATATCATAACAGCCCATGCCTAGTCTGCAAAGCTAAGGCCCAACCACCTTTAAATCTGGAGTTCAGTTCACCTGTTACTACTACGCGGATGCATAGTGGACGCATTCCATTCCATTCCCTACTCGCTCATGTCCATTTTGAATAGGTCTGGTTCCACTTCTGGCGGGCTGGCCTTGTGTGGGCCGCTCTGCCCCTCTACGAACATGTTGGGGATCTCGGGCCCAAAGTAGATCTTACTGTTGGACGCGATGGCTTGGAACTTCATCAGCTCCAGGTAAGCGGGGGTTAACTTCAACTGGAAAGAAGAGTTAGGAGAAAGAGACAATAAGGTTGATTCCCAATCAGGATACACTCAGTGCCCCCGACTCCTGGAACAACTTACAGCAACAAATTAAACTAAATACCTTCATATCTTTTAACCAATTTAAACAAACTATCTTAAATCTGCCAAACTCTACCTGTAACTGTTTTAATTAGGCTATATTGTACTTTCACCCATTTCATTTTAATTGCTGTCACTCTTCACCACTGTGTAAATGTTTCAATTGTTTTTCTCTTCACCTGTTGTTGTGTATTTGATGTATTTGCATTGAATATTGTTTATGTATTGTTGTTTTTCCTTTGAATTTGTTTGATCTCGATGTCATTGTAAATGAGGGTCACCCCTCAATTGGTCTCTCGAGGATAAATAAAAGTTAAATAAATAAAAAATACACTCAGTGCGTTTACATGCAGACTCATAATCGGGTAAATAAACAAATAAGACCTCAACAGGACTTTTAAAACTGCATGTAAACACCTTTGTTCCGATCTACTTCGCACACAAATCGGCACATTAACGGACAAGCAAAGTCGGATAAGAACACCTTGATAACTCGTTCATTGTCGGCATTCTCTCTGCATGTATACAGGGATCGGACATCGCATATCGGAGTTTGCGTTCTGCGCTTTGCTCGAGAATCCCTGCGGAGGATTTCACAAGGAAATGGAAGGAGACGACGTAATAAATAGTAGGGTTGTTGCCGGAAAGGAACCGGACGTGGCTCTATAACCACTTGTTGAAAGGGCTACAGCGCCACCTAGCATAGCAGAGTCAGCTATGCCCCGGACATTTATCCGATTCTCTGAAAAGCCATTGTTAATAGGCACTTACTTTTATT
>CM047514.1:3996875-4009375 GCA_026122265.1 Ammodytes dubius | reverse complement strand
GACGTGACTTCACGTGCGCACTGGATTGTGTGTCAGAATCGCCCAAATAGGATGCTGTTTTCAACACTAACAATCTTGGCCGCATGAAGTAGGACATCCGGGTACTTCTAACCATCCTAAATCTGGCCACAAGAATCTAACCCTACATTTCTCTTTCTGTGATGTCACAGAAAGAGAAATGTAGGGTTAGACAGTGAGACCATAAAACACTCTTTCTGCCTTTTCTCAGGCTAGGATTAACCGATTTCATTTTTTTTTGCACATTTATACTTCATAGGATCTCCGAGTTCAATACACCTTCATATTCCAACCGGTGAAGTAGGCCTTTAATAGTATAAAGGTATACGATTCGAGAACGCAGGGCATGTGTTGAAAAGACAACAGACAAACGTAGAGTAGATACTCTTACACTGACCGAATAGCTCGATGTAAACCTCCTGCAGGGTGTGAACGCTGCAGAACTGGTTCAGCTCGTGGTGGATCTTGTTGAAAATCAGAGTTTTGTCGTAATCCGCCGTGTAGTTTCTCACAATGTCCAACACTGGAAATGGATGGACAAAAAGGAAAATGTTATTCATCATCATCATCATCTTTATTGGCAGACTCATGGTCCATATACAACACACACAATAAATATAGACATAAACACAAGAATATATATATAAAAAAAAAAAAAGAGACATCACAACAGAGATTTGTACCAGAGCTTCCATAAGGAAGACTGGTATCGCACACAACTACATGCAGGATTCACCAGCATCTGCACGAGACTGTTCTTGCAATCGTTTAGGCGGAGAATAAATCTGTACATTATGTGTCTCAAGAGAGCTTCAAAGGTGTAAACATTAATACAGCAGAACAATAGACTGGCACTAGTAGATCTGGGCTTTTTATTGTCTCGATGTACTTCTTATTTTAATTTGTTGTGCTTTATTGTAGGAGCAAAAATAGGTTTATCATCTTAGGGTTATTGTCCACATTTTCAGCAACATACACATTTTTTTTTTGTTGGCGTGCAAACAATTAAAATAAAATAGAAAGATAATAATTAAAGAAGATAAATAAAATAAAAAATATATTTAAATAAATTAAAATTCAACTAAATAAAATAAAATAAAAAAATTGACGAACTTTAGGTCACTAGGTCACTGGGTCAAGCCAAATATTAAAAAGGAAATTATATTTATATACTGTATATATTTTCAAACTGAATAAAGAAGTTAGGATATTTTTGTACCAGCTAAAGGGACGAGCATGTTGACCACTTCAATCCTGTCGAAATAGATCATCACACCACCGCTGTGAAGAGACAAGAAATATGTTAAAATACAGAATAGTTTTGTGTATGGATATGTGTATATATCTTTATTGTTTTGGATCATCGACGGTGTTAAAATTAACCAAAAAATTTAATATAAACTTGGTCACAAAAAAATATACAGAATTGTTTTTATGAATCACCAATTGTATAGATAGATTGTATAGAGATTATATGGATTACAAGAAGCGATCCATATAATATATGTAATAAATATTTTTATTGTTTTTACTATGAAAAAGGGGTAGGATTAAATAAGTGTATACTTCTTCCTGCTCCTTTTCAGGCATATCACATCAATACAGATAATTTGTTTTCTTTTTTTTCTTTTTGTGAAGTCATTTAAACATACATTTTGTTTATTGTATTTTTATGCTTTTCATTTAGTTTTGTATTGTTTTTGATATGTCTGAAATAAAATAAAAAATTCAAATTCAAATTCAATGGATAAATTTAATTATTTCTTAATACAGGCGAGAGATCTACTTAAGACTTTTAAAAAATCCATGTGAAATAAATAAAATTCACACTAACACATAAATTATGGCAATAGAAAAAAATATAACGTTAATAGGATCCTTTGAGTAATTAAAAATAATACAACATATTTATATATATATAATAATACATATAACTATTTGAATTTTGAATTTTTTATTTTATTTCAGACATATCAAAACAATACAAAACAAAATTAAAAGCATACATTTATGTTTAAATGACTTCACAAAAATAAAAAATAAATATCTGTATTGATGTGATATGCCTGAAAAGGAGCAGGAAGAAGTATACACTTATTTAATCCTACCCCTTTTCCATAGAATCCTACCCCTTTTCCATAGAATAACAGTAATAAATTATTAACATGGATTAATTTCTTGACATCATTAATCTCCGTCTCACCTGGTTCCACAAGGCACGTTCTTGATCTCGTCAGTTTGCAGCGTCGTCTGAAACATTTAGAACGTTATTCTCTCACTACACAATGAGTCAGTTCAGCGATTCTGAAGAACGCTTGTTGTCAAAATCAGTGAATATCTCCCTCACAATCCGCTACCTGTCTCTGTAAACTGGTACGCAAAGAAGGGACCCCACCGTAGCTAGCAACATGTGAAATTAAAGTTCTCTGCATGTCTTCCCCTCTCTGCCCCATTTCACCTCTGTCTCTACAAAACTGTCTAATAAAAAGCAAAAATGCCATAAAATATCTTAAAAAATAAATGAAAAAAAAAAGAGCCCACAGTACACACAGGTAGAGGATCATGAGGAGATATTCACTGATTTTGACAACAAACGTTCTCCAGAATCGATTAATCCACATTTAATAAACAACATTTATTTTACAGACATGCTCAAACAACGCTGCATAAAACTGTTTTTATGCTGCAGCTGATGTATTTATAGCAGATCTGAATCTGGTTTTCACTGTTGACTCTTACATTACACACGGCTCTGCTACAGGGCTGAGGACTGAGGGAGGTTTCACACCGGCTGTGTTTGGTTCAATTGAATTGTAACAACTACAAGTTAATTTGTTCAGGTCAGAACAAACAACACAGAAAACAAGTGGACTGGGACACTGTTGAAGAGATGGTCTCGGAACGCTTCCAAAACAAACTGTGTTGAAATTCTTTGTGGTAAGAACGTGAGCAGACTCAATCCATCGCAACTGCAGAAAGCACTGAGTATTTTTGGACCAAACGAGTTCCCGTAGTCAGGCACGCTATGCATTATGGGAGGAGGAAGACTTAGGAAATTCCAACCGATTGTAGAGCAGTTCAGGAACTATGCCATCAGACCAATGAGTGACAAGTACATTTAAAAAAAATTATAGATGGAAAAGTTAAAGCTGGGGTATGTGATTTCTGATTGGTCAAAGTTAACATGAGCTGTATACTTTGACCAATCAGAGCGAGGCTCCGATTCTCTGTTCTTATTGGCTGTTGGGACTGTCCATTCACTTTGGCACGACTTTGTTGGTGTAGAGCGTGTCAGGGAGGGACCATAGGGGAGGGACCAAAGAGAACAAGTGGAGCGGTTGAGGTATTTGGATTCAAATCTCTATCCCAACTGCTATTTTCTCCCCAAATCCTCCACCCCAGCTTTAAGTGGCTGAAAGTTTTACCTGCACGGATCTGAATGTGGTGATGAAAGGCAGCATGATGTGGTATCCAGGACCATTTGGAGCCGTCAGCAAAGCCCCGCCCCTAAAACAAACGCAAACAAATGATTCAGTCTGTATGTTTGGTCTCTTAACATCAGATTAGATTTGAACAGGCTGTTTACCTAGATGTCACAGTCATTTATGAAGGTGGAGTTATGTTTTTGGAGCACACAAATCCCAAGATAACATTTCCATATACACACTATATATATGTAGTATATACAGCTCTGGAAAAAATTAAGAGACCACTCAAAATGTTCAGTGTCTCTCGTTTTACTATCTATAGGCATATGTTTGAGTAGAATGAACATTTTGGTTTTATAATCTATAAACTACTGACAACATTTCTACCAAATTGCAATAAATGTTTTGTCATTAAGAGCATTTTCAATAAGTTATGTAGAGATGAAGATTTAAGAAAAATCCAGACTGTTCTCTTAATTTTTTCCAGAGCTATAGGCTATATGTAACCAAATATAAATAGTGATCTTGAAAAATAACAATATGCCATTCATTCTTAGTAGATAAGCAAGGCCCCTTTTACACAGCTATTCAGGCAAATTGAAGGAACGACAATTTGTGCATTAACACAGGACCAAGCAAAGCCGATAAGTGTGTAATTTAACACAGCATTCCTCATAGCTTGATTGGAATAATCCTTTTGTATTATCCAAAAATTATCTGTTTATCTTATTTTACTGGATTTTGCACTTATTTACGGTGAATAATTAGCCTGGCACCGCCCGCCTACCTACTTCCACTCAATTTTAATTTCCCTTCAGTAGTCAGTCTGGGTCCGCGGTATATTCTTAGGTTTTCTCCGGACAGTTTTCTGCCGGTCCAATCAGCGAACAGAAGGAGTGGCTCAGAAGCCGGCGCATGACATGGTTGGTTGGCAGATCCAGAGTGGCACTGGGCAGATCCAATAGTTTTAAACTTCAACAGACACCCGCCTTCAAGTGAGTTAACGTTTGTCAATTGAGCGATTCCAGACCTTCTGTACAAATGAAATGAAGTACGATGGTCTGGTAGGACCAGGCTAAATGAAGTACGATGGTCTGGTCGGACCAGGCTAGTGAAGACTGGGGGTAGGAAAAGGCCAAAACAAAAAGGCCCTATCCCTTTTCGAACGGGCCTAGTTTGTGTTATGCTGAAATACGCTTTTAATATATTTTTGTATATGCCTTTTGTTATTTTTATTTTTATATATATATATAGTTTGTAATAAAGATCTCATTCCTTCATTCACAGCCAGGCATGATAGAGGGACGCGTGATGCAACAGTGTAAGCAGCATTGGGTCACATATTTATTTGGATACGCCTTTCCGTGTAAGTCCGATATCTACTACAGGGCGAGGCGGGGAAAAAAGCCGGAATATTCCCTGATTTCACGGGCAGTGTACAAAGGGTCTGTTGTTTCTGTCAGGCACAGATGTTAAAGGTGCAGTGTGTAACTTTGAGTGTGTCAGAGAAGTGAACATTTGCTAAGATATATTTGCATAACTGGATAAACAAAACTTTCCTCACGGGGAAAATGTGATCCCTGGAACACTGTTTGAAGTTAGAAAGCTTCCTGAAAAGTTACTGTTTCACTGTTGTTGTTGTTTACAGCAGCAGGGCCCACAGTTTGGTTTACAAACATATTCTAGTCTTGTGTTTGGTTCCAGGTTCCTCAAAATAATTAAGTTTTGATTTATGATGATAGAATTATTCAACACTAAGAATTACATGTAGAGAAAATATGTTTAGTAAACTAACTGCAGACTCTGTGAATGTAAACAAATCCCCCTCCTCTGAAACTACAAAGCGCACCTTCAACGGTCAGTGCGTTTTTGTTTGTCTTTTAAAGATAATTTTTTTTTTAGCATTTTCAAGCTTTATTCGACAGTACAGAGTTGAAATGGGGAGACAGAGAGAGAGAGAGAGAGAGAGAGAGAGGGGGGGGGTGACCTGCAGTAAAGGTCCACGGGTTGGATTTGAACCCGCGACCACTGCAACGAAGGCCGGAGCCGATATGGTACGCGCTCTATCCACTACGCCACCAGGTCAGTGTGTTGTTACCTGTAGTAAACAGCGAGATGTCCCTCTTCTATCTTGTGGATGGAGGAGTGCAGCAGAATGGCCATCACTCCAGCTATCGCTCCGAACACAGCGCCGACATGTGGCATCGTCATCCTCACTAGCAGTCACCTACAGGCAAGGCAAGGCAAGTTTATTTATATAGCACAATTCAAGACACAAGGCCACTCAAAGTGCTTTACAGGGGGCAAGATTAGAATACATAAAACACATTATAAAACATTTAAAAGCGAATAAAAAAAAGCAAATAAAATAAAAATTGCAGGTTAAAATGGAAACAAAAAAGTCTTCAGATTTGATTTTAAAGGAGCTGAGATTTGCAGCAGACCTCAAGTTCTCTGGGAGTTTGTTCCAGATTTTTGGTGCATAAAAACTAAAAGCTGCTTCTCCTTGTTTAGTCCTAACTCGGACTGTAAGTAGACCTGTCCCAGACGACCTAAGGGCTCTGGAGGTTATAACGTATCAGCAGATCAGTAATGTATTTTGGCCCTAAACCATTTAGTGCTTTATAACCAACATCAGTATTAGTAGGCAGAGAGAGCAGACAAAACACACAGGGGCATGTTTATACAATAATAAGTACTTACTACTCACGGAGGGCACCTTCACTGCAGTGCATACAGTCAGTTACCAGTTCAGTTACCAGCGCAAACACTGGTATGTAACACTAGGGCGGCTGGTATTACATCTACGGTGCCCACCATCTCTACCATTGTGTCCTTGAGCAAGACACTTAACCCCAAAAACTGCGTGATATGACCCTCTTGTGTGGGATAGCGAAAACCACATTTCGATTACTGTATGTGGCTTGCATTCATGTGTGTGATTTGACATTGACGATAAAGATTTAACTTAACTATGTAAACAAAGGGGACCCACCATAAGCTAGCAAAACAATGCCCATTTACAGAGCCTAGGCTATGTGTAAAACTGGATTTTTTTCATTCAACTAGATAAGTCAGCAGATTGTGAGGAGATATTCACCGAAGTAATTTTGACAACAAGCGTTCTCGCTGACTGCAGCTTTAACTGCAAACTAATGTATTCCATAGACATGCAGTCAGTGGTTCTATGTTGATCTTGTAGTTTTGTTACCGTCTGATCGACACATATTTTTTTAACGTTTACTACTTAATTCAAACTATATTACAAACACACACACACACACACACACCTGTCAAAACTCTTATTTACGACCTTTAAGAACGTAAATTAACGCCACATATAACAACTCAAAGTAGCTCGTATGAAAGTATAGGAGCTTCTATAATACGTGTATAGCTCATGCGCACTGGAAACCAAATTTGAACCCAACAGTTCCTCCTTTTACAGTTCTTGATTATTATATAGCACTGAACCAGTTCCCTTTACTTAACCCTCATGTACTCAGTGATGTCGAGTCAAACAAATGCTAAAATAAAAAACAACAACACAATATACAATGCAGATACATCAAATACACAAGCTGATAAAGAGACAAAACAATTGAAACATTTAGACGGCGATGTAGAATGGCTGCTATTAAATAAATGGGTGAAAGTTCAATATAGCCTAATTAAAACAGTTACAGGTAGAGTTTGGCAGATTTAAGATAGTACGTGTATAGCTCATGCGTACTTGGAAAGCAAGTTTTAACCGTAGATAGTAATAAAACCCAACATTTCCTGCTTTAACAGTTGTGAGTATTATAACACTGAGCCATAATAACAGTGGCACTGAGCTGCCTCTGAGAAAGTGCACCACACGTCCAACAAGCTAAAGCTAACGTGATTAGCAATGGGGCTAGTAACGTGCAACTATACATCTGCCAAGCGCATTGAGCAACTTAATTGCACCATTGCTACATTTCCCTAAACATAACTAGTTCACATAAAATCTGAAATAGCTCTAAGGTTTGACACGAGGCACGTTTTAGTTGCGTTTACGATACCAACAGTAGCTAGCAGGGTTAGCTGGCACGTAAACTAGCTAGCTCATTATAGGAAGTCAGTTTATTTAAGTGGGTGTTATCGTAAGCTTGCTAGCGTCATGTAGCGTCAACTCACCTTGCAACTGCGCTAAAATATAAAAATGAATCAATTTTAAATGTAAGCGTCAGAGAGAAATGGCGTTTTAGGGTTTATGATAATTGTAATTTACCACTGTAACGAAGCGTCTGCCTTCCTGTTCTTATCAGCTTGCTAGCGACCCATCCCCCTAGTAATCCCGCCTCTCCACTCTCTGCTATATGGTGCTGCCTTCAGGTGCCGTAGGAAATATATTAGCCTTATATTTATCAATATAGCATTAAACCCAACCATTTGATTAAATTGAATTGCTTTGGCTTTAACTGAGCCAACACAAAAGGTCAGAAGGACTAAAGTAGAAGGTATTTGCTATTGATGTCAACATTACCCTTTTGTGTGTCAAAACATTGGCAATTGATAACATGTTATATAAATAAATAAAATAATGAGAAAAAGAAGTTACATCTCTACATGTCCTTTATTCCTTATGCCTTCATGTTTATTAAACACTTAATCTTCATTCAAATCTTAAAAGGAAGGCAGACTGCCACGTGCAGCGCCTCATTTGGATGTGTCTGACGTTTGGTGGAGCTTTTACTTCCCTACGTTTCGCCTACAAATGGGCCTTGAGCTTGTTTGGAGGTTGTTAGCAGGGGAGCGCAGCTACTGGTACACCGATATGGATCGTCGTCCGAAGCCGGGGGGAATCTTGGTCTGCTAACACCGAGCGCAGGGTCTCGGGAGCGGACACTCATGGAGCGGTGAGGGAGGAAGGGGACACCCGCCTAGCCAGCCAGATCAGCCGAATCAATTTCCTAGCGATCAATGGGGTGACAGATGTCGCAGCCAGATCGCCCTCACATCCAATGTATAAAGTGGGAGGTGTCGGTTTATATAGGGCGTCTGTAATGGAAGCGGTTTCTGTTACGGTGTCATCTTAAATACGTTAATAACTGTGTAAATACGCTAAATGTAGGCTACCGACCTCCAATTTGAATGTATAAAACAGTTGAATATGTCCGTATGTATCGGTATGTTTAAATGAACGGTTAGTTAAATGAACGGGTTAATGTATTTGTATTTTTAAGCAAAAAAACTGAATTACAAAACTATACTTTAAAATATTTATTTGACACTGAACATATTCTTTAAAACATTCCAACACGCAAACAAAGCTACACTATTGTTTATGAAGTGTAAATACGTTATTGTTTGTGTTTTAGTGTGAGCAGTTAGTATTTTTCCCATGATGTCTAGCGGCAATATGTTAATGAGACAGTTTCAGCAACCAACCAGAGCCGTTGGTTGAAGCCGTTTCTTTTCCAACGGCTCTGGAACCAACCAACACAAAGCCGTAGATTTCGAGGGGGACTTTATGTTCCTCTTAATTTCTCTCATTTAGAAGAAGTACATTTTCCTCCCTTAAATATATATTAAAGACATCCCCATCTCACAAATTACGTAATAAATAGTTCAGGAGTTAGAGACATTTTAATATCCTTCTAAACTGTGACTATATACTTCACAACGATTTCAGACACCCCTAAAGTGGACCGTACCATCTTAACAGTGGCTTCTGAGCTTCGAAGTAGCCTCTCAATGCAAGTGAATGATGCAGACAGCTAGCTATTCCTCAAAATCACAATTAAAACATCCCGAAACACGTGTGGTATGTATTGAATGTACATAAAGTTTTGAACAATACAGGATAATAAATATTTTGAAAGCAATACTACATTATATTCCATTACATTTGTGTCACCTATACATTTTTAACCTGAATGCTGTCTGTTTCTTTACATAGGCCTAAATAAAGACATTTCCGTCTTAAATTGATGCAGAAAAGGGACAAATTAGTCCAAATGCGTCCATATAATCAATATTTAAACTATATTCACTCCATGAACCATAGCCTATCATCTTTTTTTTATATAATTTTTTTAAGAACACAAACACACAACTGAAAAAGTGAACACATAAACAAAAGACAAACTAAACAACTAACTTGGCGTACTCTACTTAACAGGTAAACCCTTGAACCCTTTATATACTAAGGTCACATCATTTGCGACCTCCAGTTTGGTCCAACATACAGTGGCTTGCAAAAGTATTCATCACACCCTTGAAATTTTCCACATTTTGTCACGTCACAACCACACACATACATTTATTTTATTGGGATTTCATGTGATACACCAACACAAAGTGGCGCATAATTGTGAAGTGGAATGAAAAGGAAATATGATTTACAATTTTTTTTTATAAATAAAAAACTGAAAAGTGTGGCGTGCAAAAGTAGCCTATTCAGCCCCCCTGAGTAAATTCGTTGTGGAACCACCTATCGCTGCAATAACAGCTCCAAGTCTATTGGGGTTTGTCTTCGTTTGTATGAATACTTTTGCAAGCCACTGTATATACTATCCATGCATGAAACCACTAGCCTCGTTTGAGATGTCGCCGTCTTTGCTAAAACCTGCGCAATTACGACGCTCGGCTTGCTGAGCGCACAGCATTTTTGCAGCATT
Organism: Ammodytes dubius; assembly: GCA_026122265.1. Classification (NCBI taxonomy): domain Eukaryota; kingdom Metazoa; phylum Chordata; class Actinopteri; order Uranoscopiformes; family Ammodytidae; genus Ammodytes; species Ammodytes dubius. The sequence goes on along the minus strand of CM047514.1, from coordinate 3,999,282 downwards.
TTTGTTGTGCGCTCAGCAAGACGCGCGTCATAATTGCGCAGGTCTGAGCAAGACGGCTCCTAGTCGAACGAGGCTATTATCTTGCAACGTAACAAACGCCCAAGAACGAATCACAGCTTCCTCCCTTCGCGTTTTTTTTCCTCCCCACAGACAACATTATATAACGCCTCAAAGTTCACTGCAGCTCACTTCACTCTGGCTATCCCGTGAGGCAAGTGCACAACACGGTAAGAAAGCAACTAACTGTACAATATACCGGTTAACATTGTGTTTGTAACTTCACGTGCATTTGTATTCTTTAATCCTATTTGCTGTGTGTGTGTTTCTGTGCAGTTTTTTGGGGATTACATTTTCCTGAACTTCTCCATAATCATGGCTGGGAAAGTTGTGCTGCACTACTTCGATGGGAGGGGAGAATGGAGTCAGTCCGTTGGCTTTTGACAGCTGCCGGGGTGGAAGTAAGTGGAGGGTGTGGTGGTGGTATGCATAGAATGTTTTTGCTTGTCTTTTATGCAAGCGTTGTGGAAGCTTGTTTAACGAATAACTTTGCAAACTGCCAAATGACTTAACACTGGAAGAAAGTCTCTCTCTCTCTCTCTCTCTCTCTCTCTCTCTCTCTCTCTCTCTCTTCTCTCTCTCCTCTCTCTCTCTCTCTCTCTCTCTCTCTCCTCTCTCTCTCTCTCTCTCCCTCTCCTCTCCTCTCTCTCTCTTTCTCTCTCTCTCTCTCTCTCTAAATCTTTTCTGTCTGTTATGCAAGTGTTATGGTATGGAAGCTATATTTAACGAATAACTTTGCAAACTATAACCAATGACTTTACACTGAAGAAAGATTGTACAAAGTTACTATAGGACAGAAATCTTGAAACATTGAAAAAGCATTTCAAACTACTTGGGTAACAAAACAACTAAACAAAAAAAAATTGACCATGCACATGTAAAATTATAATAAAATATCATCCAGAAAAGTCACATGACAGCAAAGAAAATGCCAGAGTTTATTGCAGATCCAAGATCCAGATGTTTGGAAGAATGTGTACAAAGATACCCAGGGAGAAATGTAGTTTGGTTGCTACTTAGAAAAAGTAGTTCCAACTACTGAGTAAAAAATAGATAAAATCAAATTGACCATGCACATGTGTGTGAGGGCAGAATTATTTGTAGTAATGTATTTCTACAATTACTCTCTTGTAATCTTGCTCTAGTCCAGTGCTTCTCAAATGGTGGGGCGCCCCCCCCCCCCCCTGGGTTGTGAAATGTCCACATGTCTCCAAGTGTCTCTGTAGGCTATTTAAAAAGAATCAAGCAAGTAGACTAATAGTAACGTTAATGAATTATTGGTTATCGCATCACAGAAGGCCTATTGGCCTATAATAATAATAAAAAAACACCACCTTAACTATGTTTACAGTTTAAAAATGTTTTGAATGAAATGCAAACCTCAGTGAATCATTTGCTCTTGTTTCTCTGTCCTGAGATTCACACAAACTGAGCAGTCTTGTTTAAATGTTACAAATTGAGCTAATAAACTGAACTTAAATTTTTTTGCTGCAGAAGTTATCTCAGCTAATTCTTGTTATCTAATTTGATAATAAGGTGATTGTATGCAGAATGCTCGTGCCAGAAACTCATAGTGGTTTTGTACAGATAAATAAATAAATATTTACAGGTTCTCAATAGTATAGGGGGGCGCGAAATAAATGATGTCCCCTATGACAGAAAATAATTGAGAACCACTGTTCTAAGTTAACTGTGGAATGTGTATTGGGGTCAATCAATGTAACTGGGTTATTTGAAGACATAGTGAGTGAACAATGAGTCACTTATCGTGTTATCTGTGACCCTGAGGCCAAAGTTCACTCACACCCCCCTCTCCCCCCTCTCCTGAAGAGGCATAAAAGGGTCCCTAAAAATACTGTTCCCACCCTGGGCTGTCCCCTGCAGCTTCAAGGTATCATTTTACTCTGTGACTCTGTTGTTTTGTCTATTGTATTATGTAATTAAATCCTTAAATTCTCTGCGATATGAATGAATGAAGAATCTTTATTATTGTGTCATGTCCAAACAAGGACACAACAACTGTAAAATTCAAATGATAACATTAATTTTCCTGTAAAGGTGATCACATTTCACAGTAGGACAACAAGGAAAAAGAGCAAACAAAAGAAAAAAAGAAAAGGAAGAAAAGAAAAAAAAGAAAGAAAAGAAAAAAAGAAAAGAAAAAAAAGAAAAAAAAGAAAAAGAAACATAAAGATCTCATTTATAAGTGTTTTGGAAATTATAACAACATAAAATGCAAAAGTCACATGACAGCAAAATATGCCACTGAGAGAGTATTGCAGAAATTAAAAAAAGTTCAAATTTGTACCTCACAGGTCATACATTAACCAAAGTAAGATTTGAATTGGAC
>CM047514.1:3964375-3989375 GCA_026122265.1 Ammodytes dubius | reverse complement strand
AGAATACATTTACTACATCTCTCTGAATCCCCTGCTCTCCCCTCCAGTCTTTCCAAGTCGTAGTACTTAATAAACTAAACTAAAGTAAACCTTAAATGTACAAAAACTCCCCCCATGTCTCTCTGAATTCCTTTAAATTCCCTGCTCTCTCCCCCCCCCCTCCAGTCTTTCCAGGGCCGTATGAAGCAGCTCCCGGCCTTCAGTAAGTTCCTGCAGCCGGGGAGCAAGAGGAAGCCGCAGCCCGACGGCAGATACACAAAGAACGTCATTGAGGTGCTCGACTTCAAACTGCCTCTGTGAAGCCACTGACAACACCTCATTCTCACACACACACACACACACACACACACACTGACAACATCTCGGGACCAATTACAGAAATGTTGCAAATTAGCAAATCAATAAAAATAATAATAATGGATTGGATTTATGAAGCGCTTTTTTTTCTAGGCACTCTAAGCTCTTTACAGGGTTCCAGGTTCCATTCATTCTCAGACACGTACACACGCACGCGTACGCACACACACACACACACAGTAAATCTTAATTGGTACATTCCCAAATTCACTGTGTATCAATAAGCATGTGGATCAACAATATGGATATACTGTCGCAATAAAATAACTTCTCATGCCAAGTCAAGAAAACTCAAATTGTTTATTTTATGTCCATTTGTCTGGTGTCGGAAAAAAAATGGAAACCACAAATGAGAATATATATTTATAAAAAAAATATATAAATATATATATGATTTGACAATTATAGACAAGATTCGACCATTTAAAAAAAAAAGTTGAATCTTGAATCTTGAAAGTGTTGGAAAGTCCTTGATTTTAACTCCTGAAAAAACTGCATGAAACCTGTTTTTAGGAATTATATATATTTATTCATGTTTTGCTTATTTTTAATAGAAAACTTACAATATATCAAGTGGAATTCTTATTAAATTCAGCAGCATACAAGCAACTGTAGTGTAAACTAGCCAAGACAAACACAAGCTCATGTGAACAGGTGAAACTCGTATTATTAGAATATCATGGAAAATTAATTGGAATTGAGGCAATAATTCATTCAAAAGGGGCCCAAACCAAGTGCTGAGTACATATGGATGATTATACTTTATAGAGGGGCCAACATTTCTGTATTTAAAATCCCTTTTTTATTGATTTCATGTAATATTAAAATTTTCTGAGCTTTTGAATTTGGGGTTTTTCATAAGCTGTAAGCCATAATTATCAAAATTATAACAAATAAAGGCTGGAAATTTCTCACTTTGCATGTAATGAGTCTATATAATATATTATTTTCACCTTTTAAGTTGAATTATTGAAATAAATTAACTTTTTGCACGATATTCAAATTTTTCGAGTTTCACCTTTAGCTGCTATGCTAGTGACCCGACCTGTGGTAATAATAAAACATGGACATTCATATCGAATCAAATGTATAGAAACAGTGCCGAGCAAAAGTATTCATACCCCTTGAACTTTGCCACATTTTGTCACATAACAACCACACACACACACACACACACACACACACACACACACACACACACACACACACACACACACACACACACACACACACACACACACACACACACACACACACACACACACACACACACACACACAACACACACACACACACACACACACACACACACACACACACACAACACACACAACAACACACACACACACACACGGGATTTCATGTGATAGACCAACACAAAGTGGCGCATAACTGTGAAGTGGAATGAAAATTATACATTGTTTTTCAATTATTTTTATAAATAAAAAAAAATGAAAAAGTGTGGCGTTCAAAAGTATTCAGTCCCTCCATACTACACAACTATGCACCACTTTGTGTTGGTCTATCACATGAAATCCAAATAAAATAAATGTGCGTGTGTGGTTGTTATGTGACAAAATGTGGAAAAGTTCAAGGGGTATGAATACGTTTGCAAGGCACTGTAGCCTGTAAAATAAAAATTATACATGATTACAAAATTGGAATTACTTCGACAATACAATTAGTAGTTAATCTTCTGTTTAATTAATTAAACTGACTGTAGCTATTACTTGGGTTTTGGTCACATGATAAAAAAAAAAAAATGGGATTTGTTTTTAGATAGTTTGCCAACTTGGAATGATGTTAGGCTCTGTAGACAGGCATGTTGCTAGCTATAGTGGGCCCCCTTTGTTTACATTCCCTTTTTTTTGTGAACATACCAGTTTACAGAGCCTAGGCTGTGTATTAACACCACACATTTTTCAGTGCACACACACAGTACAGACAGGTAGCGGATCATGAGGAGATATTCACTGATTTTGACCAAAAAAAAAAGTGATTTTGACAACAAGCGTTCTCCAGAATTTTTCTTCAGTCTTGTTGGAGCTGTTCCTTCGGTCACACAATGAGGAGCAGTAAGAGTCTAAACACCATCAATAAACTGTAGAGGAAGAGGAAGTATTCATGTATTAGTATTAACAGACATTGCAGGTGAATAGAGTAACATTTTTAACTTATAGATATCACCATGAAACTTTACTAGTCTTTAAAAATCAAAAATCTAGATGTTGGATAAAGCCAAAGTTAAAAAAAATAATTATTTAATTTTTACAACAAATTTGAGTCCAAAGTTTTTACAGAACAGATTTTGGACAGAGATACAGAAAACCTTATTCTACAACACTGACTGACAATTATATTTTTTGTATTAAAAGTTTTTCAGATAAATGTGCAATTTTGACAAATATATCTAACTAATTATAAACGTTCCCTGATTTGCTTGGAAAACCTTTCTCTGTCTCCATCATAGACTGTCACTGACCTTAACCCCGTCATTATTCCAGCTGGAAGGATTTTCCCAGAATTCTTGTATCTCATTCCCATCACCAGGGAAAGCAGTCCGGCCGACACTGGAGGGAAATAAATACAAAAATGAATGTGTGAATGAATGGAACCTGGATCCTGTAAAGTTGAACAGTTTAATATGTTGCTGAAGACTCACTCTTGTTGCATTGGCCTTTAACACAAGTTGAGACTTTGACACTCCTAACTTTTAATTTTTCCCATGTGTCTTATATGTTGTTTTGTATTGTATATTGTACAGCACTTTGGTCGACTGATGTTGTTTTTAAATGTGCTATAGAAATAATTTTGACTTTGACTTTATGATGAGTTAGTGGATTTTTTCTTTGTTTTTTTCTTTAATTTTTAATAAAAAAAAAAAATCGGGGTCAAAAAAAAGGACAATTTTTTTTTTTGTTTTTTTTAGGCACAAGAAAAACACACAACATACAAGGAACAGCTGTCTCTGAGTTCAAATGAAATAGAAAATACACCATGACCACACAAAACATAACAAGCTTTTTGAGTTAGTGGATATTTTAACCAGTTTTCTGAAAAGCAAGTTCAACTTCTTTTACTGTTCACATCACAAAACTCATATTATATCCTAGTTATCTGAGTACATAAGTCAGAGTCAAACTAAGATGTATTCTGTTAAATGCTTTGTAGACATGAGACATTTTCGTTAATAAAGAATAACGGCCTAATGTACAAAGACTGAGATAGGGTGACTGTGGCTCAGTTGGTAGAGCGGGTCGGCCGATGATCAAAGGGTTGGAGGTTCGATCCCCGCCCTGCCACCTGTGTCATAGTTGTTGTGTCCTTGGGCAAGACACTTCACCCACCTTGCCTCGTGTGAATGTCGATAGTTAGCCTGCTGCTATCGGTGTATGAATGTGTGTGTGAATGGTAACGTGGGAAAGGAAAACAGGTCTCCCTTGTAAAAGAGTCTTCGGTCTCAATGGGATTTACCTGTAGAAATAAAGGTTAGAAGTCACAACTCACAGAAAGAAACTTTGATGTCCGTTGGGTTGTTGGAGATGTTGTAAGCTCCGTACGCAGAGAACCCTCCAAAGACCAGACCAGCCATCAGAGACATCACACTACCTATGAGGAAACAGTCATGATTATTATTATTATTATTATTATTATTATTATTATTATTATTATTATTATTATTATTATTATTATTATTATTATTATTATTATTATTACACTTCCTATGATGAAACATTAATGATTATTATTATTATTATTATTATTATTATTATTATTATTATTATTATTATTATTATACTTCCTAACAGGTAAACACACATTGGAATTAGAAATGTAATTATTCCAAATAGATACATATTTTTTTTAGGAAAAATCTAAACTAAAGAAACGATTAAATAGGCGGAGAGACATAAAAAGTTATATTTCCAAATATTGAAAAGCATCAAGAAAAAAATAATTGTCCCACACTACATTTAGAGTACACACACACACACACACACACACACACACCTTTGTAAGACAGGGTGTGAGCTAGTTAATAGTGCAAAAAAATAAATTAAAATATATATGGTAGAGAGGAATCATGTTTAGGATGATCAGTTAAGAGTTTCCGACCTTTCTTCTTGTATCCCATGAATCCCCCGAAGAAGATGGCTGCTGCATAGCTGAATCCTATCCAGTCCACTGCCATGGTAACGCTACAGACAGACAGGCAGGCAGACAGAGAGACACAGACACAAAGAGACAGACAGACAGAGAGAGAGACAGACACAGACACACACACACACAGGAGATAGGACAGTTTGGTTAGTTCACATATGAATTTGACTTCAACTTATTCTATAAAGTATTGAGGGTTAAGATTCAAGTTTTCAAGATGGTTTATTTATCATATGCACATTAAATCTCTCTCCCTCTCCCTCTCCCTCTCTCTCCCTCTCTCTCTCTCTCTCTCTCTTCTCTCTCCTCCTCTCTCTCTCTCTCTCTCTCTCTCTCTCTCTCTCTCTCTCTCTCTCTCTCTCTCTCTTCTCTCTCTCTCTCTCTCTCTCTCTCTCTCTCTCTCTCTCTCTCTCTCTCTCTCTCTCTCTCTCTCTCTCTCTCTCTCTCTCTCTCTCTCTCTCTCTCTCTCTCTCTCTCTCTCTCTCTTCTCTCTCTCTCTCTCTCTCTCTCTCTCTCTCTCTCAGCCGTTCTTTGTTTACCTATAGCGTGCGCCATAATGTGTTCTAAATCCATTACTCCAGATACTTGTGGAAAATACATGTACATTTCATTTGACGTGTGTGTGTGTGTGTGTGTGTGTGTGTATGTGTGTGTGTGTGTGTGTGGCCCATTATTAACTGGACCTTAACCGGCTACGTGGATGTAGCATTAGTTCGTGTGTCTCACCGCTAGATGTCGCTTTGACACTTTGAGCGGAAAATATGAAGCAACAACACAGGAAGCGTGCGCACAAACACGTCCACACACTTACACAGACTACACGCACATTATCAGTTATAATTTACTAAATGCGAAATACGTGTTATTGTCTTATTCCAAACATGATATAACGTGCGTGCCTCTCGGTGTGTGTGTGTTACTGTGTGTGTGTGTGTTACTGTGTGTGTGTGTGAGTGTGTGTGTGTGTGTTACTGTGTGTGTGTGTGTCTGTGAGTGTGAGTGAGTGAGTATCATTGTACTGGTGTCTAGTGTGTCGCTGTGTTTAACGTACCTTTAGTCGAAGAACAAGTGAGCGGCAGATATTTCAAATGTTACCTGCTTCGAACAAAAATCAGTGCACTTCCTCGTTATCTGCCTACATACGTAGCACGCATGCGCAGTTTCAGCGTTTGAGTTCATGCCATGTTCAGGTACTTCAGATAAAGTGGGAAAGTAGTATTTCAGAAGGTTTACAGTCAATACAGGTGGTTGTGCCGAGTTCAACTGACAGACGTTTGTGTGATTTATGTGGCATTGTTATGATTAAAACCAATGCAATTTTAGTGTGTTGTAACTGCAGCTACGGCTAAGGACAGGAGCAGACTGCGGCGCATCATACGCTCTGCTGAGAAGGTGATTGGCTGCCACCTTCCATCCCTCCAGGACCTGCACCAGGGCTTTGAGGCGGGCAGGCAGGATTATAGCCGACCCGTCCCATCCTGGTCACAGACAAAAGCTGTGTCTCAATACAGAGACCACGCACTTGGTAGGACGCGGTCTCGCGGTCTATGAAGGCCGATTTTAAGGCCGGTTTTAAGGCCAACGAGCCTTGTTAAACGAGACGGTCTCCGCAGGTCTCCGTATACGAGCATTTCCGGTTTACGTAACAAGCCGTTACCTTGCGTGACGACTCGCCGCTCCTGTGCTGCCTAGCAACCCTGATTGCTGCCAACGGAGACAGCCCTGTCAACGGAGGAAAAAAGAAAAAGAAGTTGCCTACCAGACGAAAATAAAAAAAAGTACAAGAAAAAAAGAAAGGAAGATAAAAGTTAAGAAGATGGAGCAACACGTTGCTGTTTTGTTATTTTTTATTGTATTGTATGCCATCTCTGAAAAAAACGCAATGAATCATGGGATATGTTAGGCTGCGAAGGATACATCTGATGCAGCCTTCAAAACTGCTTCAAAACCGTGAAACGAAGGCTGCATTTCACGACCGCATATGAGGAGCCTTGCGAGGAGCCTTGCAAATGGGACAGCCTTTGCGCGCCGCTATGACGCAATCGGTCTTCAAATGCAGCCTACGAGGCCGGTTCCAAGACCGCAACCCCTGAATCAAGACACAGCCTATATGAGACTCTCATCTTTTGGTTCAGGACCAAAACCACCCGCCACTTGAACAGTTTCTTCCCCTCTTCAGTGGGGATAATTGACAGGTCCAGAGACCGCCTCCCCCACTGACTCGGGAACTCATACCCATCACCATTTCGTACATTTCTTGCAATTTTTAAGTATCTTTACTTTAGTTTTTCTTCTATTTTATACTATTTTTAACTTATCACTTATGTCTCTGCTTGTTTATATATTGTGTTATATTGTATATATTACAGTCACTGTTCGTTCATTGTTTATTGTCTACCTGTATCTGCACCTTATTCACCAAGACAAATTCCTTGTTGGTGTAAAACCCTTCTTGGCAATAAACTCCTTTCCGATTCTGATTCTTCTTCCACCTGTCCGTACTTTGTGCACGTTGACAAAACATCTGGTGTTAATACATGATACCTGATTTTGACTAAAAACATTCTCCAAAATCACTGACTGCATCTTTAAATAATCATGTGTTTTAGGCAAATAAAAAGACACAGAATGAACTTAAACTCTCCCCAAGAAAACCATTTTATTTCACTCTCACCTCGACATCTCCAGAACTCAAACATTAAAGGTTTCATCGATTCCTAATAGTCCTTTGAAAAGTTTGTAAAATCAAAATCAAAAATCAGAAATTAAAATCAATGTAAATGCATTTTCTCTGAGCAAAAATAAGCCACTATATGAACCGTATGTAGACAATGTGACCACTCAGCCCAAAATGGAAAGGCACACGTTTCCAAAACCCATTGGCATTTAAATACCGTCTATACTTAGAGGTTTTTTTTATTTCCTGATGAGTTATAGAGGCTGTGTCCGAAAAGCACATACTAACGTCCTCCCTCCTACATACTCAACTATATATACTACATACTAAAAGCCCTACTAACGTCCTCCCTCCTACATACTCAACATATATATACTACATACTGTCTACTTAATCAATTGTGTATGCGAGGTTCGTCTGACCGTTTACACTGAAGTATACAGAAACAATAAAGAATAAAAAAAAAAAACTTCTGTGTGGTTTGAAAAGATGCAATGCATTGTGGGGCGGTTGAGTATAGGAAAAGTATCCTATCGATCCATACACAAAATCGTCCCGGAAGTTAGTACTCATCCGGCCATTTCTCGCCTACACAAACTCGCATACACAACGACAACATACTCAAATTTACATCAAAATGAGTACGAGTAGGACTTTTAGTATGAGTAGGACGTCAGTAGGGCTTTAGTATGAGTAGGACGTCAGTAGGGCTTTTAGTATGAGTAGGACGTCAGTAGGGCTTTTAGTACGAGTAGGACGTCAGTAGGGCTTTTAGTATGAGTAGGACGTGAGTAGGGCTTTTAGTATGAGTAGGACGTCAGTATGAGTAGGACGTCAGTAGGGCTTTTAGTATGAGTAGGACGTGAGTAGGGCTTTTAGTATGAGTAGGACGTCAGTAGGGCTTTTAGTATGAGTAGGACGTCAGTAGGGCTTTTAGTATGAGTAGGACGTCAGTAGGGCTTTTAGTATGAGTAGGACGTTAGTAGGGCTTTTCAAACACAACCTCACACTCGATCCTGTCAAGATACACAGACTATAAAATGGCGGACTGACGAACAACGGTCATTTACAGAACAAGAAAGGATTGTTATTATTCAAGTGAGGTATTGGAGCGACATGTAAATACTATGACTTTTTTTGACTGGATCGAAAAAAAAGCAAAACGATAAACGTACAGTAGCTCGGAATAACGCAAGACGATATAGAAGAGTATCAGGGCCACAGGGAGGAAAAAATAATTAAAGGGAGGATTTTTTTATTTCATTGCAAAATTTAAAAAATAATAAAAATCTACCAAGGCCCAAATACTCTTGCATAGGAGGAAGACAGCAAAACGGCATATTGTTAGCCTCATAGCATAATTGCCTAAATCATATTTACTCTACATCTACTCTATTCTACATCTACTTTACCCTACTTTTTTGTTTCCATTTTAGCCTGCAATTTATATTTTATTTGCTTCTTTTATTCGCTTTTAAATGTTTTATAATGTGTTTTATGTATTCTAATCTGGCCCCTGTAAAGCACTTTGAGTGGCCTTGTGTCTGAATTGTGCTATATAAATAAACTTGCCTTGCCTTGCCTTACTCTATAACCATTAAAATATGACTTAGGCGATTATGCAATTAGGCTAACGAAAAGTAGATGTAGCTGTAAAATAGAGTAGATGTAGAGTTAGAGTAGAGTAAATATGATTTAGGCAATAATGCTATGACGCTAACGATTTACATAAAGTGACTTGTGGAAAATGCAGCGGTTTTCAATACAGTACACGACAACATATGGACATACAGTGCATTTCACAAATACAGTGACACAGATATAATACAAATGGCATTAGAGCGCACATAAGCCTGTCCCTGCGTTCCAATCCCCATACTTCCATACTTCCCTACTATCTAGTATGCCAGAAAAAAGATTTAGAATGTCCCAATACAATGCAGGTCAATTGTAGTATGCTGAAAATACCATAAATGCCCCACTAACTACAATTGCAATTTGGAGTATTCGTCTTTATTCTTGACATTTCTCGACATAATGAAAAATAAATCTTCCTTATCTGATTTTTTCTCTCTCCTGTGGCCCTAAAACTCTTCTGTACTTTAGTATATACTAGTGTAGTAAAAATAAAAAGTATGTGATTTGGAACGCAGGAGACTGTGACATACTTGTTCTCATGGCTTTGTTGTCAGGCTTGTTGCTAGGTAGATTATTCTATGAACGAGCTCTTTAACATAGTATACAAAAAACCAAAAAACAAATGCATAAAAAAAAGTTTATGGAAGAGTTATTAATAATAAACTATTATTTATACACTGTATTTTATATATATAAAAAGAAGAAGCTGAATTATAATACATTTAGGTCAGAACAATTCATGAAGTTTCTTTGCTGTCACTGGGCTGGCATTAAAAAAAAAAAAAAAAAAGGTATTGCTCAACTTTAAAATACTTTGTAGAACGTCATGGAAACTGGAACACACACACACACGTGGGGTTGGCAATGATTGACACGTTAAGGTTTGAAAGAAATATTTAAAAACATCGGTTGAACATTTTAGTTTTTAAATTGAACACAGTGAGCTCACAGTGGCAACAAACCACTTTGCTGAAAAAATTATGAACAATTAGATTGTGTGTTTTAAAGATACAGTGCGTAACTTATCTCATATAAATGAATGTCAGGGTAAATTCAAGCGATAGCCAAACGAGTTGACACAAAGTTGATTAAGCCTATTATCAGCTCCTACAAAACTCTCTCTGTATTTCTCAGTATGGCAGCGTTTATGAACTGGTGTCACCCCCTCTCCACCCTGACACTGGTGCAGGAGCTCAGAAAAATCCCCAAGTAGAGCCCAAGAAATGTTTCAGTTGTTGATTCTACTGCTAAGAAAAAAAACCTGGACGTACAGCAGAAGGTATAAAATCCATGTGCCATCACTGAAGGCTTTACCTCATGTAGATGGCGATACACCGACAATGTTGTTGTAACTATTCAGAATTCCTCAAGGAGTTGGAAGTTACGCACTATAGCTTTACATTTATTATTGGGCATCGAGAAAAAAAAAAAAAAAACTAAAAACATTTACTCTGTCAGATGGGTGAACATGAACACGTTTTTTTCCCGGCTACATTCATTTTCAGTTGAGTGTGTGTCTGCGCGTGTGTCTGTCTGTCTGTGTGTGTTTCTGTGTCTGTCTGTCTGTGTGTGTCACTGTAGCTGGTGTTGTATTTATGACCCTCTATACCATTCATTCTGTTCTACTGATGCAAAGAAACCATTTTTAAATTAGCAAAGTGCATATCGCTCCTCCTGACACAAGGCTGGGGCATAAATAACAGACAACATTACGGCCGATAACAATAAGTCAGTGCACTTAAAGCTGGGGTGGAGGATTTGGGGAGAAAATGGCAGTTGGGATAAGAGATTCGAATCCAAATACCTCAACCGCTCCACTTGTTCTCTTTGGTCCCTCCCCTATGGTCCCTCCCTGACACGCTCTACTACACCAACAAAGTCGTGCCAAAAGTGAAAGGACAGTCCCAACAGCCAATAAGAACAGAGAATCGGAGCCTCGCTCTGATTGGTCAAAGTGTACAGCTCATGTTAATTTTGACCAATCAGAAATCACATACCCCAGCTTTAAAGGAAAAGTAGTTGATTTTTTTTTTTTAAATTTTAGCTAGTTCCCTCACTATCTTGCTCAAGAAATGGCAAAATAAACTGTTCCTTTAACTGTGTGTGTAGTATGTCATCATTAGTTAGCTTAGCTCAAACACTGGTAGTCAATGGGTAGCGTTAGCCTGCCTATTGCTGTTTCCTTCCAGTATGCATTTCTAAAATTACAAAGTGCAAAAAAATTAGAGTGCAAAATAATATCGATTGACTCTCGCAGTCAGGCTAACACTTCCCATTGACTACAAGTATTTGAGCTAAGCTAACTAGCGATGAGTGACCTTTACCCATTTCTTCTTTAAAAATACACACAGTTAAACCCGGTTGTGAGGCAACAAGCTAAAAAAAATAAAAATAAATCGAACTATACCTTTAACAATTGAATCAAATGTTGTCAGTTAAACTCTGTAGCTGATCGTGATAGGCCTAATTAAACGTGGTGCGATTATTCAGCATAATGTTGTCAGTTAATGAATGTCGAACAAGAGCTTTAAAACTGGCCAAAGTTGATGGATTGAGTGAGCATGCAAGAGAGTTCTAATCTGGCTAAATCTGAAACATGGTGGTGGGGATAATTTTTAAAGATAAGTATATTTTATTTATATTTTTATTTCATAGGATTAAAAAGGTGGAGTCAGTGATTCTGGAGAACGCTTGTTGTCACTATCCGGCTACCGTCTGTATGTGTGTGTGTGTTGAAAAAAATCCAGTGTTAATACACACTAGCCTAGGCTCTGTAAACGAAGCTAGCAACAAACATGGCAGTGTATTAACAATGGATTTTTTTTCAGCGCACACCACACACACAGTACAGAAAAGGTTGCGGATCATGAGGAGATATGTCACTGATTTTGACTAAAAAGTGATTTTGACAACAAGCGTTCTCCAGAATCACTGACTCCACCCTCCACACTTTAATGTGTGTTGCTGATAAAATCTTTAACCATTTCAACATATGATCCCATTCACGTATTTTATTTTATTTTATCTCAACATTCCAGGTGCCACTCCATAGCACAGAATAAGCTCCGTGTATCTCCTTTCACCTTTTCAAAATCCAGCATTGAGCTAGCAGACATATCGGGGATGAAACCTCCCTATAGTAGCCTTCAATGACGCCACTTTGCATCTTAAAAAAACACACACACCTTGCGTTGTCCCAATGCAGTTTTCGAAGGGAGGGGAGGAGGGGTGTGTAAAAAAAATGGCACAGTCTTCTCTCCCATGTCTTGTTTGTTTGTCACGGAGTTAGTTGTTGTTGGTGGATGCGGACCCTCCCCCAGTTTGATTTTAAGGGAAAGTGTTGACCCACAGCCAGCCGAGAAGGGTCCCGTAAAGCCAGGTCCCAAAGTAAAGTTTTCGTCCGTTCTGGGTGAGCAGCAGGGGCACAGTGAGACCCCCCAGGAGCAGCACTGAGGGAAGCGTTTTGGACAGAGGCAGAGGGGACGGTTTGCCCTCGCCAGGGAACTTGCATAATTTGTCGGCGTCTTCCGACTCGTAGAAATCTGTGAGAAGCCTAAAAAAAGACAGATAACGGTTGTTTGTTTTGTTATGTATTTAGTTTTTGTGTTCACTTTTTCAGTTTGTGTGTGTGTGTGTTCTGGGGGGAAATAAATCCAAAAAGAAAGATAAAAAAGAAATAAAAAAAGACGATAACTTGTTTAGGAATTTTTGTGCCGTTGAAAAATGCAATCAAGAAACAAAACATTGCAAACATGTAGTTGACCATCAGGAACTTTTACAGAATTGATTCTAATTGGCATAAGTTTTGAATAAAGTTTTAAAATAGTTTTGAATCAAAAATTTTACAGTGAATTATCAAGTGTTATTTTTTGTGAATGTATTAAATATGCAAATACCAGTCCTAGAATTATATAACATTTTTTTAATCGTATATTTCTATATATTAATATAACCTATAATTAAAAAAGATCACTAGACAAAACACGATTAGAAAAGCATGACTATTAACAAACACTTACTGGTCCTTGATTTCAAAGCGCTCGTGCAGCCACCTGCGGAAGAAATGCGCCTCTGAAGGAATCTCCTTGATGTCGACTCTCTCAAAGTGGATGTGGACACGCGGACATTCTTTACACAGGAACTCTGCAAACACACAAAATAAATAGATAAATGTGATGGATGGATGGATGGATAGATGGATGGATGATAGATGATAGATGGATAGATGCATGGATAGATGGATAAATAGATGGATGGATGGATGGATGGATGGATGGATGGATGGATGGATAGATAATATAGATGGATGGATAGATGGATAGATGGATAGATGGATAGATAGATGAGTCAGTCAGTCAATAGACAAAAACAAGAAAGGCCTTTAAAGGAATACTTCACCCATACGGAACCAGCGTTCTATCATTATAAAATTGCTATTATAATATAATGAATGAGGTTTTTCTTCCCTCAGTCTTCCCTTGGTCCAGCTGTCCTGTTAATCCTAACCCTTACTGTGATGTCACAAGAAGGAAAATGTAGGGTTAACAGTGAGACCATAAAACACTCTTTCTGCCTTTTCTCAGGCTAGGATGATCCAATTTCTAACATGTTTGCACATATTATACTACATAGGATCTCAGAGTTCAATACACCTTCATATTCCCACCGGTGAAGTAGGTCTTTAAACAAAACAGCAACTTAAAACTTAAAATCAACACAAACACAAGGTGAGAGATAAAATAAAAGATGGGATCAGAAAAAAAAAAAAAAATAAAAAAATTCTGTTCCTTAAATAACTGTTTTCAGAGTTTACAGCACTGAGCAAAGTGTCTAAGACAGTCAGGTGTATAAATGTAACTACGTGTGAACGCTGAAGACTTAACACATTTCCCCCCAAGACACTTTCAGTTCCTGTTTCTACTACATGCGAAACTAACACTGCGGGCAAAAGAGGAAACGTGATAGAAATCAAACGGTGAAAGATGTCTTCACTGGTTGAAAGTGCAGACATTCAAAACACAATTTGTGCCAGTTTATAGAGATGCAAGGCAAGGCAAGGCAATTTTATTTATAGAGCACATTTCAGGCACAGGGCCACTCAAGGTGCTTCACAGGGTTAAAATCAAATAAAGAATACAAATACAAGAAAGGAACAAATTTAAAACATGGATAAAAATACAACATTTAATAAAAGAATAAAAATTTACAAAAAAAAAATTACATGTTAAAAGGGAAACAAGAACGTTTTGAGACCCGATTTTTTTTTTTTCAGTTCCCATTCAATTCCGAAAGCACACAACAGCACTTATTAAACGCTTTTTAAAAAATTTAAAACAAAAATTGCTGTTAGAGTCTCAGTCCTCTTCACAGCAGACCCGGGTTAGAATCCAGCCCGGGTCGTTCTCTGCATGTCATTCCCCTCTCTACCCATTTCACTCTGTCTCGCAAAAGTGTCTAATAAAGCATAAAAATGTCAAAGAATAATCTAAAAAAAATTAAGAAATGAAAATTCTCAGCTGAGTTCACACACAGAGAGAGAGAGAGAGAGGGAGAGGGAGAGAGAGAAGAGAGACAGAAGAGAGAGAGAGAGAGAGAGAGAGAGAGAGAGAGAGAGAGAAGAGAGAAGGAGAAGAAGAGAGAGACAGACAGAGACGGGAGAAGAGACAGAGGAGAAAGAAAGAAAGAAAGAGAGAGAGAGAGACACAGAGACAGACAGAAGACAGAAGGAGACAGAGAGCGAGAGCCCTACTCACCAGGCATAGAGGGGGCAGGCTTCCTCCGTCCCCCTGGCCCCAGAGTCCCTCGTAGGCCACGGTCACGTCGTAAAGGCCCCCAGGTGTCCCTGCATGGAGCTCAGCGCGATGTGAGACGCCCTCATACCGCGGGGTGAGAGTGTGCTTCAGGACAGCAAGGCCTGAGGAAGGGAAGGGCAGGAGATTCATTAAAGGGACACTGTGTAACATTTTAAGTAATCTATTAGCTAAAATCGTGACAAGGCAAGTTTATTTAGAACAATTCAGAGACAAGGCCATTCAAAAACACATGCATTGGGGCGCTCCGGTGGGGTAGTGGATAGAGCGCGTACCATATTTTTTATTAATTTTTTTTAACCTTTATTTATACAGGTAAATCCCATTGAGACCGAAGACTCTTTTACAAGGGAGACCTGTTCCCATTCCCACGTTACCATTCTCACACACATTCATACACCGATAGCAGGCTAACTATCGACATTCACACGAGGCAAGGTGGGTGAAAATATTGGCTCCGGCCTTTGTTGCAGTGGTCGCGGGTTCAAATCCGACCCGTGGACCTTTACTGCATGTCATCCCCCCCTCTCTCTCACTCTGTCTCTCTATCCCATTTCAACTCTGTACTATCTAATAAAGCTTGAAAAATGCCCCAAAAAAAGACATGCATTGCCGGCTTCACATTAAAATGGACGTAAAATGAACATAGACATGACAAAAATAGTAGGTAGATTTATGCTGTAAATGCTATGTTCACAAAATAAATGTTCTTAATAAATGAAGGGGTGTGTGTGTGTGTGTGTGTGTGTGTGTGTGTGTGTGTGTGTGTGTGTGTGTGTGTGTGTGTGTGTGTGTGTGTGTGTGTGTGTGTGCGTGTGTGCTTCAGAACAGCCAGGCCTATGGAAGGGGGCAGGACATTAATCAAAAAGGTTAAACTAAAAAAAGGATTATAAAGTTCCCTAGAGGGTTTTCTGGATGGTAAAACTGTGTTGTAACCTCACCCTCAATTTACTGTCTACCGTCTACAGTCCAATTTGAAAAAATAATCCCTGCGTTCCAATCCCCATACTTCCTTACTATTTAGTACGCCAGAAAAAAGATTTACAATGTCCCAATACATGCACGTCAATTGTAGTATGCTGAAAATACATAATTTCTCTCTCCTGTGGCCCTAAAACTCTTCTGTACTTTAGTATGTAGTGCAGTAAAAAGAAAAAGTATGTGATTTGGAACGCAGGGGGAGTGTCCAAAATGCTCAATACATGATGTCATGTTTTTAGAACACATGACCGATAAAATGCTGGAAAGTTGTTGGGATTAGCGGCCTGCTGCAAAGCTGCTGTTCTACTGGGACAAAGGGCCAATGAGTCGCAGTTTAAGCTTGTAAATGGTTTATATATTTCATGTCCCATCTGCTACAGAGGAGAGAGAATAAAACATTTAGTAAACGTTAATATTTTGTTTAAATTTTTTTTCTTTTCCCTTTTTCTTTTCTTTTATAATTATAATTTTTTTTAACTCAAGTTTTGGGAGGTTATTTTGAAACAATGCTTTTGGTTTTAGTGAATGACATGCAGAGAACTGACCACGGATATGTTCGAACCAGGGTCTGCTGTGAAAGAGGACTGAGCCTCTAAAATACTTTTAATACTAAAATATGAACCGCACATATTGGATTATGTCACCGTTTTTACTGTAAAACACATGACCGAATGAAATGCAATGTGGACTTTATTAATGTACATTGAAGCCTAATTGTTTGTAGGGGAGAGTGGCCTAAGTTGTGCAACTTTTTACTCAAAGTGATTTTAAAGTGAGGCCTTGACAGTAAAGTCTCCAACTCAAATATGTACATATATTTCAGGATGTTGTGCATCCCTGGCAATAAAAACTTTGGATCTGGAATAAACTGTTTAAGATATATAGCTTACTTTATTAATGTACATTGCAACCTGATTGTTTGTATATTCTTGAATAGAATTAATCTATTTTAACAGTGAAAAAAAAAAGAAATGCAATGTGATTTACTGGAAAGTTTTGTGGATTAGCGGCTGCTGTAAGCTGCTGTTCTACTGGGACAAAGGGCAATGAAGTCGCAGTTTAAGCTTTTAAATGGTTTATATTTCACATCACCATCTGCTACAGAGGCTGAGAAAACAAGAATTAGTCAACGTTGAGATTTTGTGATTTCTTTTGTTGCAAACTCAGGTTTTGGGAGGTTATTTTGAAACATACTTAGGTTTTAATACTTAAATTATATGAACAGCACGTACTTATGAAATCGCTTTTAAGCCACAGAGATAGATAGATGGATCTATTTTGTTCAATTATTTTTTCCTTTTTTTAATTTTTCTTTTTTAGAAAACTCAAGTTTTGGGAGGTTAATTTGAAACAATGTTTACGTGTTGGTAATCCTTAAACAAAAACTTACACTGAGTTCTTAATGGGTTAAAAAAACACAGTAATTCTATGTGAATTCTTGTGTTGCACACAGTGAGTCGCTGTGTTCCCTAATTCCTCACTAATAGCAGATAACGTGGTGTGCACATGTCGGGCTGTGGAGAGAGAGATTTATTAGGATTACTGGCTGGAGGTGATATTCAGAGATAGGATTAATCTGTGGGCTGCACTAAACACTGTGGTGGTTCTAGAAATGTATTTAGTGTTGATTTGGCGCAGTTATGATTATCATTCCAAATCTACGGCAGAGTATTTAGTATTTAGGCCAAAAATTTCAATAACTCCTTCACTCTGATACAGTGCAGTGCAGTTATTAGTGGAGCTTAGAGGACGCCTGCTTTCAGTCAAAATGAGGTTGTAGCCGTTGTCTGTCTGTCTGTCTGTCTGTCTGTCTGTCTGTCTGTCTGTCTGTCTTATGACCATAGCAAAGATGCATCATTTGTGTTTTAATAACATTTAGCTTATGAGTGATTGATACCTGACTTCACACTCAAAATTGTGTCTTAAAAACAAAACAAAAAACAAACATATAGGGCCAGTTTCACAGACATGGATTAAGCATAGTCCAGGACTAAATGGAAATTTGAATGGAGATTGTCCATTGAAAGTACAATTTAGTCCAGAACTAGGCTTAATCCATGTGTGCGAAACTGGCCCATAGTGTCAGCCTTTCCTGGACAATATAGCAGCGCTGAATTGACCTGCATGACACCTTTTTGACTATTTATTTTCTGCTTAACATTTGCCTTTAGTTTAAACAATGTCCGTAGAAACCTGTAAATTAAAGCACGCAATGTTAGTTGTTTATATTATTTTGTCGCTTGTTTGTTCACTTCTTCCAATTGTGATTGTGTTTGTGTTCTTTGTAAAAAAAATAATAAATAAAAAGAAAATCCAAAAAAAAAATAAGTATTTAATGTTTTTTTTGTCTTTTTTCTCGAATGGAATAATGAAAAAAATAATGATTTAGTCCTCATAACTTTGAGTTCACACCAGTTGGAATATTTAATCAGTTGCTTTGGTGGAAGCTGAACAATTCCTGTCACGACATAGTAATCCAATGACGACCAAAATTAACATCGCATTTTTTATTTTTTATTTTTTTACATAGAGCTCTAGTTATTAATCCTTCAACAAAAGGATATGTAAAAAATAAAATAAAATAAAAATTATGGGTTATCTAAAAAGTATATTTAACCTACATAAATATTCAAAAAACTTCAGGCTGTATTATCTGATAAAATTCTGTTTTTACTTAGTCACACAGTTGTGAATTTAACAGTTTTTTTTCTTTTCAATAATAGCATTTTGTTAATCCATTTCGCATGTGACGCTGCAGCTCAGACTAGCAGCCTGGGAAAACACACACACACACACACACACACAAACACACACACCACACACACACACACACAACACACACACACACACACACACACACACACACACACACACACACACACACACACACACACACACACACACACACACACACACACGGGTGGCTGGGGATTAGTATGAGTTATTAAATGAATGGCCTCTCTCGTGCCAGTACTTTCTAGCACTCGACATATTTGAGATTTTGTGTCCGTTTACCTTCCATAACATGTCTTCTTTCATACTAGTATAAATCAAAAGGTCCAACATGTACATTCAGGTGTTTATTTGACTAAACCTTGTCTGTTTGTGTCTGTATATTTCTCCTATACAACCATCTTTAATGGACATTATCTCAACATTAATTTTTTTTTTCTCCAATACTCTGAACCAAAAAAATCTCAACTTCTAAAGCACTTACATCAACTAAACTTTCCATAATCATTCTCAGCACTATTCTGAAGGTTATTACAGAAGGATTTGTTTTTATATGTTGTTAATTGTCTGATTTATGAGACATTTTCTTCTTAAAACATGCCAGAAATGCATTTTTAAGACCTGTGCATAGCATTAACACAGCTTAATCACAGAGCAAAAGCAAAAAGAAAGGCAAGTTTATTTCTATAGCACAATTCCAGACACAAGGCCACTCAAAGTGCTTTACAGGGGCAAGATTAGAATACATCAGGTATAAAAGCGGGCGTTTGGGGATTATTACGGAGCAGTGAATGGCGGTACCTTCTTTCTCAGCGAATGCTTGACTCTCTTCGATGACACTGGGCAGATCGGGGTTATACCTCGTTCCTTCAGGGAATATCACCAGGTACATCTAGAGGGGGAAACACACACACACACACACGCGTTAACTTCCAACAGGGGTTCAAGTAACTTTGCATACATCCACATTATAGTTATGACTACATAACACACACACACACACACCACACACACACGCTCGCACACACTTCCTGGTATTCATTATAATTTGAAATGTACACACACACACAACAATTAATCAAGTGTCTGTAATTTGTTTTTTTTTCTTTTGTGAAATATTTGAAACATAATTTATTTATTCATCCGACCCGTGGACCTTTACTGCAGGTCATCCCCTCTCTCTCTGTCTCCCCATTTCAACTCTGTACTGTCTAATAAAAGCTTGAAAATGCCCAAAAATGTCCGTTGACTTACTGGTGCTCCACAGCTGGTCTGCGTGGTGAGTTTCTTCTTCATGGCTCTTCGTTGAAGCGTGCGCTGCGCTTCACGTAGGTTCCTCCGTGCTGAGAGAGAGAGAGGAGGAACACCTGATCAACACAGCAGCGCTACAATGTGGGATTCATTTTCAATTTATATATTCAATATGTGTGTGGTGTGTGTGTGTGTGTCTGTGTGAGTGAGTGAGTGTGTGAGTGTGTTTCTCTGTCTGTGTGTGTGTCTCTGTCTGTCTGTCTGTCTGTGAGTGAGTGAGTTTGTGTGAGTCTGGTCTCTCTCTCTCTATGTCTGTGAGTGTGTGAGTGAGTAGTGTGTGTGTGTGTGTGTGTGTGGTGTGTTGGTATGTGTTTTCTGTCTGTGTTGTGTGCCTCTGTCTGTCTGTCTGTCTGTGTGTGTGTGTGGTGTGTGTGTGAGAGTGAGTGAGTGAGTGAGAGTCTGCCTGTCTATCTTTCTCTCTCTGTCTGTCTGTGTGATGTGTCTGTGTTTGTGAGTGAGTGAGTGGTGTGTGAGTCTGTTTGTCTGTCTGTCTGTCTGTCTGTCTGTCTGTGTCTTCCCTACTTCCCAATTAACACATTAAACATTAACAGAATGCCATAGAAATACTCACACAGTTTCATTACCTGAGAGAAATAGAACCCGTAGAGCGGGAGCCACTTCAGTCCGTCTTTCAGGACGTATCTGACGTGTCCCAGAGCGCTCTGCCGGATCGCTAGCATGTCGCTATGATCCAGTCCGCTGCAGGGGAGGAGATTAGATGGGTATTCAGAATTAGGAACTTCTGTCTGTCTATCTGTCTGTCTATCATCATCCATCTATCTGCTGACTGTCTGTCATCCATCTATCCAACATCTGGTCTGTCTGTCTGGCTGTCTATCCATCTATCCATCTATCTATCTATCTATCTATCTATCCGTCTGTGTCTGTCTGTCTATCCATCTTATATCTATCTATCTATCCATCTATCTTCTATCATCATCCATCCATCTATCTATCATCTATCTATCTATCTATCTATCTATCTATCTATCTATCTTTATCTATCTATCTATCTATGTATTTCACAAGTCTGAGAATTAAGGTGAGAAACTGCAGATGATCCAGTCCGCTGCAGGAATTTGGAAAGAGATTATAGGCTTTTTCAAATGATGTACTTTTTGATCTGTCTGTCTATCTATCTATCTATCTATCTATCTATCTATCTATCTATCCATCTACCTATCATCTGTATACTATCCATCTATCTATCTATCTATCAACTGCCTGACTGTCTGTCTGTCTATCTATCTATCTATCTATCTATCTATCTATCTATCTATCTATCTATCTATCTATCTATCTATCTGTCTGTCTATCTATCTATCTATCTATCTATCTATCTATCTATCTATCTATCTATCTATCTATCTATATCTATCTATCCGTCTGTCTGTCTATCTATCTATCTATCCGTCTGTCTGTCTATCCATCCTTTCAATCTGTGCTTTTACACAAGACTGAGATTTTAATGTGAGACACTGCAGGCAAAAATATGTTTTTTCAAGGCGTGTTTGTTTTCAGTTTTGATATTTTTGTCTATCTATCTTCCATAACATGTCTTCTTTCATACTAGTATAAATCAAAGGTCCAACATGTACATTCAGATGTTTATTTGACTAAACCTTGTCTGTTTGTGTCTGTATATTTCACCTATACAACCATCTTAACATTATTTTTTTTTCAATACTCTGAACCAAAAATTTCCTCTTCTAAAGCACTTACATCAACTAAACTTTCCATAATCATTCTCAGAACTATTCTGAAGGTTATTACAGAAGGATTTGTTCCTATATGTTGTTAATTGTCTGATTAATGAAACATTTTGTTCTTAAAAACATTGTGAGAATGTACCTGTACATTGGTGGTTCGACAGGTAGATGACGTTCTCTTTGTTCTTTGGTATGTCTCCATATACGACAATCTACGGAAAGAGCAAGTTAAAGATATTATTATTATTATTATTATTACACACACACACAGTCTATCACACACACACACACAGTCTATCTCTCTCACACACACACACACACAGTCTATCTCTCTCTCTCTCACACACACACACGCACACACACACACACAAGTAAAATTATTGATATCAATTTGATACACTACTCTCCATTATGATAAGGTTCGATTTTGTTTTATTCAACATTTAAAAAAAGGTGCAGTCAGTGATTCTGGAGAACGCTTGTTGTCAAAATCACTCAAAAACGGGCACGTTGCTATGTACGGTGGGGCCCTTTGTATACAAACCAGTTTACAGAGCCTAGGCTGTGTATTCATTTAACAGCAGATTTTTTGTATAGATAGGTAGCAGGTAGCGGATAGTGAGGAGATATACACTGATTCAGAACCTTTAAACTGCCGGCGGGATTTTGGATTTGACAATAACTAACCCAGCAGACTGCAGCTTTTACATAAATAAACAAATAAATAAATAAATAACCAGAGGATTTATGCAAAGTAAACCGTCGCTCCCAACCTCTAGCTCTGTGTGTGTGTGTGTGTGTGTGTGGGGTGTGTTTCTATAGCTTATGGTGTGCACAGACAATTTTTTTTTTAAATATTTATTTATACATGCAAATCCCATTGAGACCTGCACCTTTAAAATGGTATTTACACCACTTTTTCTACTGTATGCAGAATTGTACACGTCCACAACACACACACACACACACACACACACACACACACAGCGTTATATTCACAGCTAAGCCTCAGTTAATATTGTACAGACAGAGATCGTGTCGGATTAAGATAATTGTCGTTTGTTCCGCACACCCAACCACCAACTGTGAAAGGAGCGGTTACAAAACAGGTGAAAGAATGTGGGCTTTCTAGCTTTGCAATGCATCAGCCTCTCTGTGTGTGTGTGTGTGTGTGTGTGTGTGTGTGAGTGAGTGAGTGAGTGAGTGAGTGAGTGAGTGAGTGAGTGAGTTTCTATAGCTTATGGTGTATTCATAACTTCCACTTTACATGGTGATATTTTAACTGTTTCAAGATGGTTAATTTGTCATATACACATTAACAATTCCAGCAGGAGAGAGAGAGAGTGTGTGTGTGTGTGTGTGTGTGTGGTGAGTGAGTGAGTGAGTGTGGTGTGTGTGTGTGGTGCGTGTGTCACTCATTAGCAATGAACTTCTTAAGTCCCAGGCTCCTCTCAACAATGTGATATAGAAAAAAACACAAGTGAAGAGAGCAACACCTGAACAGAGACACAAATAAACACAACAGTAGTACAAGAACACACACACACACACACACACACACACACCACACACACACACACACACACACACACACACACACACACACACACACACACACACACACACACAGTGTAGAGATAAGGTGCACCATAGAAATATATAAGTAGATATATATATAGAAACCCTATGAAAATGCACATATCTGCATTGAGTGAGTGAGTGTGTGAGTGATATATGTTGTCTGTAAGCAGCTGTTCCTTATGACTCTGTCCGCTATATTTCTATTATTAGACTGTATAGTATTATGGGCTGAATTCCCCAACGTTAATAAAACGGTTCCATATATAATGTAGTGAGTGTGACCACTCTATACAGTGTGTGTGTGTGTGTGGGGGTGTGTGTGTGTGTTGTGTGGGGGGGGGGGGGGGGGGCGGAGGAACTTAATGCAATTCTGGTAGTTCGATTACATTCATATTTGCACAGCTTTGTAGCCTGAATAATTGTGCAGCAAGTATGTAAGTAAGTCTATAAACATACAGTTACACACACACACACTAACCCGGCTATACATTGTGAGGACATTCATTGACATAATGCATTCCCTAGCCCTTTACCCTAACCCTCAAAACTAAATGCCTGACCCGACCCAACCCTTACACTAACTAACACACACACACACACACACACCACAACACACACACACACACACACACACACACACACACACACACACACACACACACACACACACACACACACACACACACACACACACACAACACACACACACACAGTAAGGAAAGAGACAAACAGAAAGTTAAAAAACGTTGAAATGACATTTAAAAACAATTCCCTCACCTCGACTCCCGTGTAGTTTTCAAAGAAGAAGAGCACCATACTCTGGTACACGCAGTACAGTCTGTCGTCCACCTTATGGTACACTTTCTTGGGCAAGACAGCCGACATACACCGCCAAACGCCCCACGAAAGCAGGTATGCGGGCGCTGTCCCAAGCATTATAGTAGCAGGAAACCAGTACCGCAACGAGTATGTGTGTACCACCAAGGATAGCAACATTATGCCAGTCAGTCTCCAAAAAAAATTAACACACAACACTAAATAAAAATTCACTCCAAAAAATCCCTGATATAGCACGTTTTTTAAGCGCTACTACACACACTTTTCGTCAACTGACAGCACCCCTGGCCTAGTTGCAAGAACACACCTGCCCAGACAAGTCCCAACTCAGCATAAAGTAAGAAAAAAAAAAAAAAAGTGAAAAAGCTGCAGCATACAGTATAGAGAGTGAGCTAGCTGGCAGGACAGATGCTAATTTTAACCTTGTGTGCAACAAAAACGTGGCTAGCCCTCAAGTCAAGCTAAAAAGCGCTATCAAGACGTCCACACAAACATACACATGGCGATAAATTAAAAAAAAAAAAAACGTGATGAACCACAGTTATCTGATTAGCAAATACATCTCTAGAGCATTGCCCTGCACCCAAGCACCAAACATTAGGACACAACGTTAGCCCACTCGTTAACGTTTTTAAAAGTTTCCGTTAACGCTACATTTGAAATTTAACGGTCCCTTCTAACGGTCACCGTAAAGTGTCACCCTAGCAACAGGCGCAGTCGTTAAAAAAGGTAAAAATTATCCTCTATTTCTGCTTCATCTTTATCCAGCTAGCTGTTGCAAAACTAGCTCCTTGCTTCTTCCTTGCAGCAAATGTCAGTCACACACACACACACACACCGCACACACACACACGCCTCCCATACGTAATGCCACCCTGTAGCATCGACGAAGCTGATTGGTCAACTGACGCGGCGGAGTCTGACCAATGGGCGAGAGCGTTCCGTGAATTCCATACGTTCTTTTTTTTATTTTTTTTAAAATAACTTTATTGTAAATATTGAGCAGTACAGTAGCAGGAGGGTTATAATAATTTTTTTTTAATTTTTTTTTAACAATCTATGGTAGTAGGTTTTTTTAATTTATTTTTTACTTACTTTTTATAATTTATTTTATTTTTTTTTACTATTATCATGAACCTTTGTAAGTTGATTATTCAAATAAAAACAGTAATTTTTTGTAGGCCTTTTTCCCCAGAAATATTGGA
>CM047514.1:3931875-3959375 GCA_026122265.1 Ammodytes dubius | reverse complement strand
AGGCTCCGTCGATGTGACGTCACTTCACGTGCGCACTGGATTGTGGGTCAGAATCGCCCCAAATAGGATGCACTTTTCAACACTAACAATCTTGGCCGCATGAAGTAGGACATCCAGGTACTTCTAACCATCCTAAATCTGGCCACAAGAATCGGGACATCCTAAATCTTTTTTCTACCAAACTATATAGTAGAAAGTATGCGATTCGGAACGCAACCTATATTTTTTTCTATCGTTCCTATTGCACTGTGGGTCAGAGATAAACGCCATTTTGATTCTGATGTACGTCTTGCTGACAATAAATCAGAACTGACAATAAAAAACTCTGACTTTGACTTTGAAGAAAACAGAACATAGGCCTGTACACTCTAAATTAATATCTAACGTTAATTTATTTCATTTTTTTATTTCTCATTAAACCTGCAGTGTGTACAATTTTGGGTTTTATTTCCTAGTAGATTTTGTAGAAAGTAATTATAATATCCATAAGTACATTTAATTTAGTATATAATAATAGCTGAAAAAAATGTTGAATTGTTTTTTTTTCCCCTTAGAAAGGGTCTCATATATGTCCATATTTCTGCATATTTTGGACCAAGGCCTAGTGCCACCATCTTGAAAGTGTCATAGTTGGAATGTCATCAGGTGCATTGTTTAAAATTTAGAATTGTTCTTGTCCTTGAAGGCCACTGTAGCTTCTGTTATTATTCAAAAGGGTTGGGGTTACCCAGGGAGCGTTGCATTCTGGAACTTTGTAGAACTTTCTTGATGATGTCATATTACACACTGCACCTTTAAATCTTTCAATAACCATTCATTCATTCATTTATTGTAGAATGCCAAGGGGCCGAGCCGATGCAATGTCCTGAACCGGAAGTTCCCGTCAATGGAGGTTTGATGTGTGCCACAGTCGATAACAAGCGCTACTGCAAACCCATGTGCAGCAATGTGAGTACAGCACACACAAGTGAACACATATCTATGAAATGTTAACATTTTGTATGGAAGAGAATTGGGCCCACGGGACAGAAAGAAAACATGTAGGAGAAAGCTCGTTTATCTTTTTTTACTTAAAAAAAAAAGAGTCAAAATGTCGGGAATAAACTCGATGTGTTAGTTTGAGATGTGTTCAAGTTGTATAGATATTGACAGATTCAAACTTGCAGGACCAAGTAAATACAACATTTTGAGTATAACGTCCGGGATCAATAACTCATAAGTTAAATGGTATTAAAACACAACCGATACATCTTTGCTATGGCCATAAGGCAGACAGACAGACAGACAGACAGACAGACAGACAGACAGACAGACAGACAGACAATGGGCTACAACCTCATTTTGACTGAAAGTAGACGTCCTCTAAGCTCCACTAATAACATTGCTCTCTATGTTCTCTGTCTCTCCAAACTGTCTAATTAAGCATAAAAATGCCCAAAAAAATAAATATCATCCTATTTTTTTCCTATCTATCTCATGGCCCTACCACTCCTCCATAGATTTGCTAGTTAAAGGCTGTGTTGCATAATGTGTCTGTGTTTTTCTCAGGGCTATGATTTTGGCTTCATAAGGAGGAGCCGTGTGTTCGATGAATGCAGTGAGCAGACGGGGTATAAATGGAACACACAGTACGTGGGAGGAAACAAGCTCGCTGTCTGCAACGGTGAGGAATTTATTGACCAACTTAAGAGTTCAATTTTATCATTTTTAAGTCAAAAGCTAGAGAAAGTAATCCAAATAGTTGACTTTAAAGGTGCACTGTGCAGTTTCAGAGGACGGGGATAATTATTTATTATTATTATTATTTGCAGAAGAGTATTGCAGACGTGTATTTTCTTTGTATTGAATAATTCGATCATCATAAATCAAAAGTTAATTATTTTGAGACACCTGGAACCAAACTTAAGACTAGAATATGTTTCTATTAAACCAAACTTTGGGCCCTGCTGGGGAATCTCCTCACAATCTGCTACCTGTCTGTACTGTGTGTTCACTGTAAAAAAAAAAGTGTTAATACACAGCCTAGACTCTGTGAACTTGGCATGTAAACAAAGGGGGCCCATCATAGCTAGCAACATGCCAGTTTACAGAGCCTTAGCTGTGTATTAACACTAGATTTTTTTCAGCACACACACAGAGTACAGAAGGGTAGCAGATCATGAGGAGATATTCAAGGATTCGGACAAAAAGTGATTTAGACAACAAGCGTTCTCCAGAATCACTGACTCCACCTTTTCTTGAACCTGCAGTGTGTAGAATTTTGGGGAATTTTTCATAGCAAAAATTATAATTATCCATAAGTACGTTTAATATTTAGTATAATAGCTGAAAAAATTTGGAGCCATAGAGACGAAACTGTTGTGATCTACAATTGTACCACTTGATGATGTCATAATATTACACACTGCACCTTTAAAGTCAAAAAGTCAAAATTATTTCTATAGCACATTTAAAAACAACATCAGTTGACCAAAGTGCTGAACAAGATACAATACAAAACAACATATAAGATACATGAGGAAAGAAAAGTGTCAAAGTCTCAACTTGTGTTAAAGGACAATGCAAAAAAAAGTGATTCTTCAGCAACATATTAAACTGTTCAACCTTACAGGGTTCCAGGTTCCATTCATTCACACACACACACACACACACACACACACACACACACACACACAGCTGATTTTAACTTTCCTCTAACTCTCCGTTTCTCCAGAAGCATCAGTCCGAGTTGGCGGATCAGCGACGGCATATTTCCCGGTAGAATGTCAGACACTGAAGACCATGAGCTCCATCCACAGCAGCTTCATCGCAGGTTTCAAGGCCGAACTGAGAGCCACTCACGGGGGAGAACCAGAGAACGCCTGCCTCGTGTGTGGATGAATACACTGTTAAGAAAGTGTGGGGGAGGGGGCGCCCTTAGCTCAGTTGGTAGGGCGTCCCCTCCATGGGCCTCGGCCAGCAGCGGACCCGGGTTCGATTCCAGCCCGCGGTCGTTCTCTGCATGTCACTCCCCTCTCTGCCCCATTTCAACTCTGTCTCTACACTATCAATAAAAGCATAAAAAATGCCAAAAATATCTTAAAAAAAAAAAAAGTGTGGGGAAAGAAATGCATTGATATTAAAATAAATACAGCGCGGTCCGGAAAAAATTAAGAGACCAGTCTGGATTTTTCTTAAATCTTCATCTCTACATTACTTATTGAAAATAGGGCTGCAACTAACGATTATTTTGATAATCGATTAATCTGTCGATTATTTTCTCGATTAATCGATTATTAATCGATTAGTTTTTTGGTCCGTAAAATGTCAGAAAATGGTGAAACATTTTGATAAATTTTCCAAAGCCCATGTTGACGTCCTCAAATGTATTGTTATGTCCAAAACACAAAGATATTTCAGTTTACTGTCAAAATAGGATTAAAGAAACCAGAAAATTTTCACATTTGAGAAGCTGAAATCAGAGAATTTGGAATTTTTTTATTAAAAAATTACTCAAAACGATTAATCGATTATCAAAATAGTTGGCGATTATTTTAATAATCGATTAATAATCGATTCTTCGATTAATCGTTGCAGCTCTAATTGAAAATGCTCTTTAATGACAAAAAATGTATTGGAATTTGGTAGAAATGTTGTCAGTAGAATATATTATAAAACCAAAATGTTCATTCTACACAAACATATGCCTATAAATAGTAAAACGAGAGACACTGAATATTTGGAGTGGTCTCTTAATTTTTTCCAGAGCTGTACATTGGTGTGAAAGTCGAGAATTAAAGTGATTTTGGACCTGAATGGTTTGAGTTTCTGAGTAAAAAAAAAAAATATTTATGAATTATTTTAACTTTAACTAATTCTAAGATGAAACATCGTGATCCGCTACCTGTCTGTACTGTGTGTGCACTGAAAAATGTGTGGTGTTAATACACAGCCTAGGCTCTGTAAACTGGTATGTTCACACAAAAAGGGAATGTAAACAAAGGGGGCCCACTATAGCCAGCAACATGCCCGTCTACAGAGCCTAACATCATTCCAAGTTGGCAAACTATCTAAAAACAAATCCCGTTTTTTTTTTAATCATGTGACCAAAACCCAAGTAAAAGCTACAGTCAGTTGAATTAATTAAACAGAAGATTAACTACTAATTGTACTGAAGTAATTCCATTTTTGTAATCATGTATCATTTGTATTTTACAGGCTACAGTGCCTTGCAAACGTATTCATACCCCTTGAACTTTTCCACATTTTGTCATGTAAAAACCACACACGTTAATGTATTTAATTGGGATTTCATGTGATAGACCAACACAAAGTGGCGCATAATTGTGAAGTGTGGCGGGGGGGACTGAATACTTTTGCACGCCACACTTTTCAGTTTTTTTTTTATAAAAATAATTAAAAAACAACGTATCATTTTCATTCCACTTCACAGTTATGCGCCACTTTGTGTTGATCTATCACATAAAATCCCAAGAACATAAATGTACGTGTGTGGTTGTTACGTGACAAAATGTGGCAAAGTTCAAGGGGTTTGAATACTTTTGCTCGGCACTGTTTGTTTGTATACATTTGATTCGATATGAATGTCCATGTTTTATTATTGCCACAGGTCGAGTCACTAGCAAAACAGATACAGGTGAAACTCGAAAAATTTGAATATCGTGCAAAAAGTTCATTTATTTCAGTAATTCAACTTAAAAGGTGAAAATAATATATTATATAGACTCATTACATGCAAAGTGAGATATTTCAAGCCTTTATTTGTTATAATTTTGATTATTATGGTTTACAGCTTATGAAAACCCCACATTCAAAATCTCAGAAAATTTTAATATTACATGAAATCAATAAAAAAGGGATTTTAAATACAGAAATGTTGGCCCCTCTATAAAGTATAATCATCCATATGTACTTGGTTTGGGCCCCTTTTGTATGAATTCTTGCCTCAATTCCAATTCATTTTCCATGATATTCTAATATGAGTTTCACCTATACACATGAGCTTGTGTTTGTCTTGGCTAGTTTACACTACAGCTGCTGTTTAATGAATTACATTTGTGCTCCTGACTGTTTGTATGCTGCTGAATTTAATAAGAATTCCACTTGATATATTGTAATTTTTCTATTAAAAAAAGAAGCAAAACATGAATAAATATATATAATTCCTAAAAATATGTTTCATGCAGTTTTTTTAGGAGTTAAAATCAAGGACTTTCCAACACTTTCAAGATTCAAGATATAACTTTTTTTTATTAAATGGTCGAATCTTGTCTATAATTGTCATTTATATATATATATTTTTTTATATATATATTCTCATTTGTGGTTTCTATTTTTTTTCGACACCAGACAAATGGGCATAAAATAAACAATTTGAGTTTTCTTGACTTGGCATGAGAAGTTATTTTATTGCGACAGTATATCCATATCTTTGATCCACATGCTTATTGATACACAGTGAATTTGGGAATGTACCAAAACAATTAAGATTTACTGTGTGTGTGTGTGTGTGTGTGTGTGTGTGTGTGTGTGTGTGTGTGTGTGTGTGTGTGACTGAGGTGTTGTCAGTGGCTTCACAGAGGCAGTTTGAAGTCCAGCACCTCCATGACGGTCTTGAGTAATGTGCCGTCGGGCTGCGGCTTCCTCTGGCTCCCCGGCTGCAGGAACTTACTGAAGGCCGGCAGCTGCTTCATACGGCCCTGGAAAGACTGGAGGTAATGGTAATGGTAAATGGACTTGTATAGCGCTATATAAGGGGGGAGGGGGGAGAGCAGGGAAGTTAAAGGAAAGACTGGAGGAGAGAGAGCAGGGGAGTTAAAGGAAAGACTGGAGGAGAGAGAGCAGGGGAGTTAAAGGAAAGACTGGAGGAGAGAGAGCAGGGGAGTTAAAGGAAAGACTGGAGGAGAGAGAGCAGGGGAGTTAAAGGAAAGACTGGAGGAGAGAGAGAGCAGGGAAGTTAAAGGAATTCAGAGAGACATGGAAGGAGTTTTTGTACATTGAAGGTTTACTTTACTTTAGTTTATTAAGTACTACGACTTACTTTTACTTATTTTTATACCTTTATACTTTTTTTCTTGTTATAATGCTATCCTATTTTATATTGTTTTTATTGAAGGAGCTGACAGTCCCAGTGCACCTTTACTGTCTTGTACCTGAGCAAATGGCAATAAACATATTCTATTCTTTTCTTTTCTTTTCTTTTCTTTTCTTTTCTTTTCTATTCTATTCTATTCTATTCTATTCTTTTCTTATGTCTTTTGGCCCTGGAAAGACAAGGAATTCAAGTCGATTCCAAAAAAGCTTTATTGGCTTAGTATTGAATAATTCTATAATTATAAATCAGTTCTCTTTTTGAGGCACCTGGAACCAAATGTAAGACTTGAATATGTTTTAATGTCTAACTCTTTTCAGCTGCTTTACTATCATGCAACTAAAGGCCCGGACACACCGGTCCGACTACCGACCGTCGCCAGAAAATGGAGTCTGGCCGATGCAGGCAGCTTCATTCTATTGATAGCTTCCTAAATCATGGTTGACAACGATGTGACATCACTTCACGCGCGCACTGGATTGTGGGTCAGAATCGCCCAAATAGGATGCAGTTTTCAACACTAACAATCTTGGCCGCATGAAGTAGGACATCCGGGTACTTCTAACCATCCTAAATCTGGCCACAAGAATCGGGACATCCTAAATCTTTTTTCTACATACTATATAGTAGAAAGTATGCGATTCGGAACGCAACCCATGTTTGACAAAAGTGAAAGTAATATCTGCTCCGCTGCAGAGATGGGCGAGCCCTCCACCAATCAGATTGCTCTGGTGAAAGACTGGCCGACAACTAGATTCCTTTTGAGACTTTTGATGTTATTTTATTGTACCTTATTTTTGTTATTTTAGATATTATTTTTACCTTAGCTTTATTCATTTTTTTAATCTATTTTTATTGTACCTTATTTTACTTATTTTACTTCTTTTTATTGTACCTTATTTTAGGCCTGTACAGCACTTTGTCTCTGCTCTGGTTTGATGAAAGCGCTTTATAAATAAAGTTGGATTGGATTGGATTAATATTATTTCCGCAAACACGATTGTGATTATTTAATTAAAATCAAGTTAATTCAATATTCCGAGCGGGGGACTTCCTTTAGTTATTTGACCAGCTTTATTTGCTGATCTCTGACATCCCCCAATAACTTTAACTCCTAACCCTGTATTTAACGGTAGAGTGTTCAGGTTGCGCGGTGTTTTTTTTAATGATATCTGATGTTAATTAATAAATGACTAATGGTGATATGAAGTGATAAAAAAAAAAAGTTACATGCCAAAACGTTCATATCTTTACCTTGACGTTGGGAAAGCCAGAGAGGATTTCTGGGTGTTTCTCTTCCAGCATCAGAGAACATTCCAGCAGGTAAACATCCGCACAGCTCAGCTTCCCTCCCACCAGGTGAGACGCACCCGACAGAGCCTGGGGGGGGGGGGGCGGCACACACACACACACACACACACACACACACACACACACACACACACACACACACACACACACACACACACACACACACACACACACACACACACACACACACACACACACACACACACACACACACACACACACACACCTTTCAATAAATCAACTCTCACCGTTGTTGGCACAGACACAAGTATTAAGATCCCCATTAGCTTATGTCTTAGAAACACAGCAAGAGCATTACTTGATGACAGGTGAACAAATGAAATACAGGCACTATAAAATATAATAATATATAATATATTATATATATAATATAAAATATAAGCTGGATGCATTCACCTTTTTTTAATTTCACAATAGGACGCCAAAGTTGGAATGAATCATGTTATTCTAAAATCATAAATCAACTTTCACTGTTCGCAATTTCATGCCTCGCGGGGCCATATAAACGCTAGGTAGAAGTTCTAGTTATTTATGCTGTGACTGTTGTATGCGTTTTTTATTATTTATTAGTCAATTTATTGAACGTGTTAAAGGTTCTACGAGGAGCTTTTAAATATTTCTGAAACAGTCTAATTTTTCCCTCTGATGATCCTAAATTACCTGTAACAGCAAACGAGACCATCAGTGCAAAGAACGCTATTTTTTTTATATAGTTTTTCTTAATGCCTTTGTCATGGGTATACGCTCACCCAGGAACAACAGCTGGCGTAGTAAAAACACTACCGCGGTTGTCCAAAGGGGGGCGCTAGAATGAACAAAAACTGAAAGTTCCTCGCAGCACCTTTAAAAGGAACAATAAAAAAATAAAACACCAAGTTGAATCAGTTGTTAGACAGCGTGTGAATGTCGATAGTTAGCCTTCTATCGGTGTTTGAATGTGTGTGTGTGAATGTCGATAGTTAGCCTTCTATCGGTGTTTGAATGTGTGTGTGTGAATGGTAACGTGTAAATGGGAACAGGTATCCCTTGTAAAAAAGAGTCTCCGGTCTCAATGGGATTTCCCTGTAGAAATAAAGGTTAAAAAAAGAAAAGTAATATTTCATACAATATAAAACACACAACAAGCAGTTTTGTACCTTTTCAAACACGGGCAGGTATCGTTCTGTGGCCTTGGTCTGAATGGCGTCCAGTTTGGCCTTTAGGTTGTCCGCGGAGGTGAAGAGAAGCTGCATGATCATTTCCATCTGATCGATCAGTCCCTCTGAATACATGTTGATCCTGAAGGGAGAGCATCCTTTCATTTTCATTGAACCTTCATTTGTACTGTAGAGATCTATTGAGGGGTGTGTGTGTGTGTGTGTGTGTGTGGTGTGTGTGTGTGTGTGTGTGTGTGTGTGCATGTGTGTGTGCATGTGTTTGTGTTTGTGTGTGTTAATGTGTGTACTGCCTTTTCCTTTAGCAGTACCGAGGGGTAAGGGTAGACTGAAGTCTGACGCGTGTGTGTATAAATGCAATGTCCAAACAATGCCTATGATCGGATATGTCAATCCTTTTATTGACTGTAGAAAAAAAACAAAATGCTCCAACGGTTATTGTTCTTTCCAATAAACACAAATAAGCCTTTTCTTGGTATACAAACATTTGCACTAGCACGAGCACGGTCAAAAACTGTGTGGCCTTCCCCATTACACACCTGACTATGATTACAGGTTGCCAGGTATTTATGTTATCCACCCTCTGCAGACACCCAAGGC
Source organism: Ammodytes dubius (assembly GCA_026122265.1). Classification (NCBI taxonomy): domain Eukaryota; kingdom Metazoa; phylum Chordata; class Actinopteri; order Uranoscopiformes; family Ammodytidae; genus Ammodytes; species Ammodytes dubius. The sequence goes on along the minus strand of CM047514.1, from coordinate 3,950,198 downwards.
CACACCTCTCAATCCTTAATTAAAAGAAACAAAACAAAACAACAAAAACAGCAATTTGGCTCCAACACACCGGCCCCTAATTGAGAGTGACCGGAGGGCATGAACAATTCAAAGTGAAACTCAAAAAACGGAGCCAATAATACCAAATTCCAACCAAATTCTAAACAAAAAACGGAGATTCTCTGAATAATATATTCTTTAAATTTGCGGCTTCTTGAAGCAAGCAAAGCTTTGTTTTGGCCTTTTTGTTTCTCGAATGTCCCTTATTTTCAGACTCCTGTTCGTAGTTTAGAGCGGTATGTTTTTCTTTCCCCGTTTTCTTCCTTTTTTTTTTGTTGTGGGCCTCTGGGCTCCTCGACGATCCTGGAGATCGGTCCTCTTTGACGCTGGACAGCTTTAACATTGTCCAGTTTTTGTCACTGGACTCGAATGGCAAAGATTCTTTGACTTCCTTTGATGATTCCTTTGACCTCTTCTTCTCTCTCATCTCGTCGCGTCCTGCCAGGTCTCTCTCATACTGGGCCTTCATGGCCTGCATGTTGACCTCCAGGCGCAGCTTGGCATCCTCCGTGGCCTGTAGCTGGTCCTCGAGCTGAGTCTTCATCTCCTCCAGCTGCTGCTCCATCGCACTCTTGGACTTCTCCAAGTCGTGGATGTTCCTATTGACAGAAGCAACGGGGCAGCCACTCTCGCTCCGTGCCTCACTGCAACCTGTAAGGGGACCATTGATAACCCACCCCAATAGGGTCCTAATGGCATATGGCCCATTGCCATGACTGTTGACCACTTCCCATGGTTCAAGCAATTTAGAGGCGCTGGTGCCTATCAGCAACTCTACATCAGCCTGAATATGAGGAAGGACAACACCATCCATGTATGGCCACTTAGTCAACTCTTCTTCCTTAATGATGTTGCTTGTGCTTACAGGCATCTTCTTTGCGGTGTAAACCTTGGGTAGATCGTAAAACTTTTTCCCAGTGAGGCTTGCAATTTTTAAGTCTGCGAGCATGTAGCTGGAGACAGATGCCTTTGGGCCCATGGTTAACAAGCTGATTTGGGTGTTCCTACCAGTCAGGTTCAGCTTTTTCATCAAGGTTTCTGAGCAAAATGTGTCAGAGCTGCCTGGATCTAGAAATGCATAAGTTTGAATGATTTTATCCCCTATGCTGGACTTCACCTGTACCGGCAATATTGACAGAACCCCATCGCTGCTACCGGCCCCTGTTTGTCCACGTGTTGGCAAAGAGATGCTTGCATTACTCATATATGGTTTCCTTGGCTGGTTTGGGTCTGTGATGTTAACTCTCTCCCTCTGGTCAATGTGGAGAACACTGGGATGACTTTGGTCGCATACCTTGCAAGTAATGCGCTTATCGCAATTCTTGCTGAGGTGCCCTATGCAAAGGCAACCAAAACAAATTCCTTCTTTCCTTATAAAGGCAATCTTGTCCCTGTGTGTCTTCATCTCCAAACGAGTGCATTGGTCCAGTGTGTGGTTTTGAGAGCAGCATACACAGACTGTGTTGTGAGCAGACGCATCACTTTGCTTTTGAACCTGTATAGAGTTTGATTGGGTTTCCAATACGTCGGGGGTTTCAATGGTAGTCACAGTGGTTGCAAAACTGTCCCCTTTGAATCTGGGTTTGATGATTTGTGATTTCATCCTGTTCACAGTTTTGCTTCCTGTGTCCGGTGGTGTATTTTGAATGTCTCCAAAGACTGGGTCTGAGATTATTTTGACCTGTCGTTCAATGAATGTGACAATGTCAGAAAACTGTGGCCTGCGGTTGTGTCGTTCCACCATTTCACATGCAGAGCCTCTCCATCTTTCTCTCAGCTTGTATGGAAGCTTCGAAATCAATGCTTTTAAGTTAGCTGACACATTGAGTTCCCTCATGTACTGTACATTCTCCATTACATTGCAACACTCACGTAGAAAAAGTGCATAGGCTTTGAGAGATTTTACGTCCTCAGACTTCACTAATGGCCAGCTGAGCACCTTTTCCATATATGCTGCTGTGATTTTGAATTCATCCCCAAAGTGTTTTTCAAGCAGATACCTTGCCATATCATAGCCTCTGTCTGGGGGCATATGTTGACAGCTACGCACAAGCTCTTTGGGCTCACCCCTGGTGTACCTCTCCAGGAAGTACAAGCAATCACCTCTGTTGCTTGCGTTCTTCTCCACACAATGTACAAAGGCTCTGACAAAGGTCCTGTACTGCAAAGGATCGCCATCAAAACATGGAACCTCTCTGGATGGTAACAAGTGATATGTTTGCTGTTCTACTAGCATGGCTGTTATCTCATTTTGTCTTTGCAGTAGGTTGCGTATAGCCAAATCATCACTGCTTTGAGGAGAAATGCCAGTTTCATTTGTGAGAGTTTTGTGCAAGGGTTTTCCATGTCCTAATGTCCTTTCATTGTCATGCCTGTTGTACTGTGCTGCGTGTTGGCATTGTAATGGTGGTGGTGGTGGTGGTAGCAGTATAGATTGTTGTTGCCAAAAGGGGGGTTGTTGGATGGGTGGCGGTTGTTGAAACATATAGGTTGGTTGTTCTATATACTGTTGTTGCATGGGTGGTTGATATGCTTTCTCTTCATGCGTGAGTGTAACTGAGGGTTCCTTTAACCTTTTTCCTTTATCAAAGTATGATGCCATTCCATCTGATTGGGTACGTGAACAACCATGTTGACTGGGAGATTTTAATACAGCGATTTTTGCCTCAGCAGCTGCCAGTTGTGTGTTCAGCTCCAACACTTCCCTTTTCTTTTGCAGCGCTAGTTCCTGCTCCTCCAGTGCATGCCTCTCTTTTAATGCTGCAGCATGAATGGTGAGTGCAGCTCTCTCTGCCTCTGCTTGCCTGCAAGCTGAGGAGGTAGAAGATCTGCTGGATATGCTAGTTCCTGATTGTGTATGGCGTTTATGGCCTGATTTTTTACTTTCCACATTGGAAATGCTGTCATCTGGATTTATTGCATTATCAATGTCATCCTCTTCCTCATTAACATTTTCCACAGGGTTTGAAATTTCTGATTTTCCCATCCATGTACACACGTCGGTGATAAAGCTATCAACATTGATCATTTTGGCTTTGTACCAGGTGTAATGCTTTTCCCTAACCTCCTCAGGTAATATTGGCATCAGAGAATTATGTGCCTCTGCTGCTTCCTTGCATATTTGGCTGTATTTGGTAAAAGCCCTTTGAACCTCGTTTTGACGTCCTCCGGTTTGCATCAACTCCCTTATGCCTGCTTGCAAGTTAGATGCCTTGTTTAATTTGCTTTTTCTCTCATGTTGTAGAGTGTCAAGTTTTTCCATTAAGGCCTTTGGTGTTAATTTGACCTTACGTTTTGTAACAACCTGTGGTTTATTTTCAACCTTGTCAATTATGTGAGATGCACCCACATCAGACTGTGTTTTAGCCGTGGGGGCTTCACCTTTATCAGAATCCATTTTTTTAAAAAACAAATCAGATAAATGTATAAACCGTTCCTTGAGTTCAATCACAGTAAACAACACTCAGTTATTCATTTGAAAGTATGAAATACTCAATAGTACACCCCACAGAACCAATGCATTGGATTTATTTCCATTAGTCTTTTTTTTTCCTGTGCACACAATTGTTTTTAATATATGGCCATATAAGGTACCGTTGGTAGCGCGCTACATACCTTTGGTCCTTCGGCTGTATTTGTCCATGCGCTGCTCTCCGTGCGCTGCTCGGTATTGTCTTTGTCCAAATGAAACACGCCTCTTGTCCAACTCAAAGCAGTGCGCGCACCGGTACACTTTCCCGAACGCCGCGATCTGGAACCGGGTCCTGTTCAGCTTGATCCGCCGTCCTCTCGTCCGTCCTGGCGGTTCAGCTCACACGATGCGGGGCCGTGTCCGTTGTTCGGCTCGATCAGCTGTCCAAACGAAACTGATCGTCTCGATATTGTCAAACAATCCACCGAAACGGTGATTCAGCGAACCCGGAAATCCAACGTTGCTCAGCTGTTGAATCTTGGTGCGCGATGATCCTCGTCTTCCACTTAATTAACAAAACGTGTCAACTTAAAGTCTGTTTCCAACGGAAAACCTAGTTTTTGACTTGTGTACTGCCTTTTCCTTTAGCAGTACCGAGGGGTAAGGGTAGACTGAAGTCTGACGCGTGTGTGTATAAATGCAATGTCCAAACAATGCCTATGATCGGATATGTCAATCCTTTTATTGACTGTAGAAAAAAAACAAAATGCTCCAACGGTTATTGTTCTTTCCAATAAACACAAATAAGCCTTTTCTTGGTATACAAACATTTGCACTAGCACGAGCACGGTCAAAAACTGTGTGGCCTTCCCCATTACACACCTGACTATGATTACAGGTTGCCAGGTATTTATGTTATCCACCCTCTGCAGACACCCAAGGCCACACCTCTCAATCCTTAATTAAAAGAAACAAAACAAAACAACAAAAACAGCAATTTGGCTCCAACAATGTGCATATGAGAAATGTTAGGATACACACATGACGCGCTCTTTGATGTCCTTCCCGTGGAGCTTGTACTTCTCAGCGATGTAGCTCAGAATGGCTTTGGTCTGGACCAGTTTCATCCCGTCCATCTCCACCATCGGAACCTGCTGGAACATCAGATCTCCATCTGCAAAGCAACGCAACGTAAACACACTAGTATCACTATCTACCCACCGATGCATATACATTTTTTATTTTTTTTAAAGATTACTTTCTGGGGAGTGCTCCGGTGGTGTAGTAGTGGATAGAACGCGTACCATATTGGCTCCGGCCTTCGTTGCAGTGGTCGAGGGTTCAAATCCGACCCGTGGACCTTTAGTGCCATGTCATCCCCCTCTCTCTCTCTCTCTCTCTCTGTCTCCTCATTTCAACTCTGTACTGTCTAATAAAGCTTGAAAATGCCAAAAAATAATCTTAAAGAAAAAAATGTTGGGCATGTTCAAGCTTTATTAGACAGTACAGAGTTGAAATGGGGAGACAGAGAGAGAGGGGGGGGGGGAATGACCTGCAGTAAAGGTCCACGGGTCGGATTTGAACCCACGACCACTGAGAGGGGGAGAGAGAGAGAGAGAGCGAAAGAGAGAGAGAGAGAGAAGTCTTTTATGAAACCAACTCACCACTGACGAGTTTTAAATACTGCTCCCGTTTCAACAGATGTTCTTCTTCAAACTGTGGAAATGAAATCACAGAGCAGATTTAGTGCAAGTTCAGCGGTTATAATCGCATAAAATAATTTGGGGGAATATTTAACTCCATTTAATTGAACTAGTAGAACTTCAGTGTTTGCTTTCCTTTTTTTTTTAAAGATATTTTTTGGGCATTTTTATGCTTTATTGATAGTGTAGAGACAGAGTTGAAATGGGGCAGAGAGGGGAGTGACATGCAGAGAACGACCGCGGGCTGGAATCAAACCCGGGTCTGCTGCTGGCCGAGGCCCATGGGGGGGACGCCCTACCAACTGAGCTAAGGGCGCCCCCGGTTTCCCTTTTGACAAGAGATTTTATCCTCTGTTTCCGGCCAGGGACTACAGATGAAGACATGACTCTGGTGCTGCTAATGAGCTGTGGATTGTCCCTGATAAACAAACAAACACATAAACTACATCCATATTCACACGGTGATTCAAGTAGTTGAATGATTGTCTTATTTTTGTTTGTTGTTTTTTTTTTCTTTTGAGTTTTCTGTTCTTTTTATTTAGATGCAGTTTATTCGTTTGTGATTGTTTGTGGGTCTTGATGTTTTCTGTTTTTGTTTTGTTTGCTTGGTTTTGGGAATTGTTTTCTTTTCATATATATATATATTTTTTTTATATGTAACCTGGAGAGGTCACTCAATAAGCCCATTTGGGTTTCTGACCTCTCCAGCACATACTCTTTTAATCTTTACATGTGTTAATGTATTTGTTGAGTGTGTGCAAATAAATAAATAAATAAATAAATAAATAAATAAATAAATAAATAAATATCACTTTTATTTGGTTGCCATTTTTAATTTACTACTGAAACTACAAACATTAATTTTAATGTGAGCGTTGTGTTTCATATTGAAGAGCAGATTTAGGGCAAGTTAAGCAGGTTTTAGTCGCATAAAAGAAATTGTTTGGGAGTAGTGAACTGTAAGGATTCGGGGGGGGGGGGGGTTTGGGAGACAGGTGCGGACCAAGGGGTGTCTGAAAGTTATCCCCAGAGGGATAACCACTAAATGGCACAGGCGACTACAGGGGAGAAAACAAAAAGCACAAAGCTGTGAAGGGCCACACAGGCTACCTTTTAATGATACAAACTAAAGCACGAACAAAACCACCGCTGAACGGATACACAAGTAAAACAGTTGACTTGCTAAACTAAACACAGAGCCTTTCACACTCAGAGCCAACCTCTCACTACCTCTGAAGGTGAGACAATGAGCAGCACAGAGCCCTGGGGTCTCAGGGCAGATATAACCTCCTCACACCTGGGCTCAATCAGCCAATCAGTGCACACACACCTGATTGCAGTGAGTGAATCAGTCACCCTTCTCAGGGAGGCGACAGTTCTATTTCATCCTTACTGACCGCCAGAGGCGGTGCATTAAGCACTGGATATACATCTAGCGCATGCGCAGTTTCGAGTACCTATACCAAAAAAGTCACCTGTGACCCTCGTGACACCGGAAGGGCTATATAGCCCGGTGTCGACAGAGGTTCTGTTCCTTTCATCTTCTCGCGACGCAGTGAGAGTACCGCGTGCGGACAACCCGTTCGTATTGTTTTGAAAGGATTGTGCTAACTGCTAAACGGTGCAGCCTCGCGACCAAAGAGGTCGGGGTAACGGTGAGTCCGTCCTCCAGGGGCTGTTTAGCTGTGTAGCGCTGAAGAGCTATCGCCGCTTTGATGGTGGGTCAGCTTAATTGGCTTTCCCCCACTGTATAGCCGCTAAGATATAGCTTCCCTTTGAGTAAAGGACAGCTCTGCTGTCTCTTGCCACATTTGTGGTAAACTTTTTGTTTTGAAAAAAAAAAAAAAAAAAAAAAAAAAAAAGTATATATTTTCAGTGCTTATCAGTGAAGGCTGCGCTCTCGCGTCCGCTCCTGGTAAACACTGCTGTGTATTTGTTTCCGGTCACTTACTGGTGAAGGCTGCGTTCTCGCGTCCGCTCCTGGTAACACCGCTGTATATTTGAGCTCAGTCACTTACTGGTGAAGGCTGCGCTCTCGCGTCCGCTCCTAGTAACACTGCTGTGTAGTTATTTTCAGTTGCTTATCGGTGAAGGCTGCGTTCCCGCGTCCTCTCCCGGTAACACTGCTGTATATTTGTGCTCAGTCACTTACTGGTGAAGGCTGCGCTCTCGCGTCCGCTCCTAGTAACACTGCCATGTATCTCTTTTCAGTCACTTTCCAGTGAAGGCTGCGCTCTCGCGTCCGCTCCTGGTAACACTGTTGTGTATTTCTTTTTCAGTTACTTACTGGTGAAGTCTGCGCTCTCGCGTCCTCTCCCGGTAACACTGTCTTGTGTTTTTTTGAGTAAGTACCTTACTGGTGAAGGCAGTGCTTCGCTCCCTCTCCCAGTATTCTGCTGATGGCTCATGGGTGTGGTGCCTGTGTGGCCCTCCTAGAGCCTGACGATGGTCATGATCGCTGCCCCTCCTGTCTCGGCTTCGAGCATTTGCGGGAGGGCCTTACTGAGAGGGCCTGTATGAACTGCGGCTCCATGCCCTTGGCACTCAGGGTGGCTAGACTGGCAGCGGCGGAACGTCCGGCGGCTGTCGACCTTCCCTCAATGACACCACTTCCTTCGGCTCAGCCCAGCCGTTCTTGGCGTCGGGGTAGAGCAGTGCCCCCCCCCAAGAAAAGGGCTAAGAACGAGCTAGCATCCAAGGTGGATCGCTTGTCGTCTGACATGGAGAGGATACAGGAGCTCCTCCTGACCCTGCAACCTGGGGCGGTTGCTGGCGACCAGCCTGACCCTTCCGTGGGGGGCACGCCCGGCATGGATGATGTCCTGTCTCTGGCGGCTTCGGCGAACCTCTTTAGTGGGGAGGGAACCTCAAACACGTTTGAGGAGGCCTCCCGCTCCTCTGCTCAGAGCTCGGAGCGCAGTACAGAGGGTAACTCCATGGGGGCCGTCATCCGTGCGGCTCTGGCTCGCCTGGGGCTCGATGCTCCTCAGGCAGAAGTGGCTCAGCCTAGCGCCTTTTTCAGGTGCAGCCCTGCCACAGCCTCTTTCTCTGTCCCCCCTTCGGAGGAGTACTTAAAGGAGCTACACGTGTGCTGGAAGGATGCCAAGGCTACCCGTCCTACTCCCAGTGCTCGGGCCTTGGCTGCCATGCGGGATCCAGCGCAATATGGGCTGGGTCGCATGCCAACAGTTGAGCCCGCCATTGCCTCCCTCATTTTGGCTCCCGATCAGGCTTTGCTGCCGGATGCCAGGTGTCCTCGGCCCCAGTGCAGGGTCACAGACGACCTGCTTTCAAAAGCCGTGGATCCAGTGCGCTGCACTGTGACCACCGTCCTGGAATTTCTGCAGTCCCTCCTGGACAGTGGCCGATCTCATTCTACCTTAAAGGTCTATGTCGCTGCTATCTCCTCCCTACACGATAGGGTTGACAGCGCCACCGTAGGATGCCACAGGTTAGTGTCCCTGTTCCTTAGAGGGGCCTTGAGGCTGCGTCCCCCGACAGCCATGAGGGCTCCGACATGGGACCTGCCACTGGTGCTGGAGGCCTTGGCGTCGCCTCCCTTCGAGCCTTTGGGTCAAGGGGGGTTGAAGTGGCTGTCCATGAAGGCTGCCTTTTTGCTCGCCATAACCTCGGCGAAGCGGGTCGGGGAGTTGCATGCCCTTTCGGTGAGTGATACATGCCTGAGGTGGAACTCTGATGGCTCGGGGGTCACTCTATGGCCAAACATTGCATTTTTACCAAAGGTGGTTCCACGTAGTCACCTCAACCAACCCATCCAGTTGGCGCGCTTCGATCCCTCAGCTGTGGAGGGTGGGTCTGAGCTGCTGTGCCCAGTGCGGGCTCTTAAGGCTTATATTTCTGCTACCGCCAGTATTCGTCAGTCGGAGCAGCTTTTTGTTTGCCATGGTGGCCCTAACAGGGGTCGTGCTCTAACAAAGCAGAGGCTGTCCCACTGGATCGTGGATACCATAACACATGCCTATGGGACTAGTGGTCGCCCCCCGCCATCCAGGGTGAGGTGTCACTCAACCAGGAGCGTCTCGACATCATGGGCTGCCCTGAGAGGGGTGCCCCTGGGGACCATCTGTGCCGCGGCGTCATGGACGTCGCCTAGCACATTCGCCAGATACTACCGTATCAACGTGGCCACTCCACATCCAATGGGCGTGGTCCTGATGCCAAGCTCTGCTGTCTCCAGCCAGTAAGGTGAGTGCTTGGATTCTTCGTGACGTTGTTGGTATTGGCCATCCAGTGCTTAATGCACCGCCTCTGGCGGTCAGTAAGGATGAAATAGAACGCAGAGTTACGTATGTAACTCCGGTTCTATGAATCCTGGATGACCGCCAGAGTAACAGGTCACTCAGAAGTCTCGTGGTTCGCGAGAAGATTCTGGGAACAGAACCTCTGTCGACACCGGGCTATATAGCCCTTCCGGTGTCACGAGGGTCACAGGTGACTTTTTTGGTATAGGTACTCGAAACTGCGCATGCGCTAGATGTATATCCAGTGCTTAATGCACCGCCTCTGGCGGTCATCCAGGATTCATAGAACCGGAGTTACATACGTAACTCTGCGATTTCGTGCCCTCGCAGGGCTGGCGCCCCACCATTTGAGAAGCACTGGACTAGAGCAAGATTACAAGAGAGTAATTGTAGAAATACATTACTACAAATAATTCTGCCCTCACACACATGTGCATAGTCAATTTGATTTTATTTATTTTTTACTCAGTAGTTGGAACTACTTTTTCTAAGTAGCAACCAAACTAGATTTCTCCCTAGGGTATCTTTGTACACATTCTTCCAGACATCTGGATCTTGGATCTGCAATAAATTCTGGCATTTTCTTTGCTGTCATGTGACTTTTTTGTGTTATAAGTTTGCTAAAATTTCACATGTGCATGGTCAATTTTTGTTTTGTTTTGTTTACCCAAGTAGTTTGAAATGCTTTTTACATTGTTCTGCCTAGGCTAACTTTGTACACTTTCTTCCAGTGTAAAGTCATTGGTTATAGTTTGCAAAGTTATTCGTTACACTAGCTTCCATACCATAACACCATTAGAGAGAGAGAGAGAGAGAGAGAGGAGAGAGAGAGAGAGAGAGAGAGAGAGAGAGAGAGAGAGAGAGAGAGAGAGAGAGAGAGAGAGAGAGAGAGAGAGAGAGAGAGAGAGAGAGAGAGAGAGAGAGAGACCTTCTTCCAGTGTTAAGTCATTTGTTTGCAAAGTTATTCGTTAAACTAGCTTCCACAACGCTTGCATAAAAGACAAGCAAAAACATTCTATGCATACCACCACCACACCCACACCCTTCACTTACTTCCACTCCGGCAGCTGTCAAAAGCCAACGGATTGACTCCATTTTCCCCCTCCCATCGAAGTAGTGCAGCACAACTTTCCCAGCCATAATTATGGAGAATTTCAGGAAAATGTAATCCCAAAAAACTGCACAGAAACACACACAGCAAATAGGATTAAAGAATACAAATGCATCTAAAGTTACAAACACAATGTTAACCAGTATATTGTACAGTTAGTTGCTTTCTTACCGTGTTGTGCACTTGCCTCACGGGATATCCAGAGTGAAGTGAGGTGCAGTGAACTTTGAGGCGTTATATAATATCGTGCCGTGGGGAGAAAAAAAACCGCGAAGGGAGGAAGCTGTGATTAGTTCTTGGGCGTGTGTTACGTTGCAAGACACGTTCGACTTGGAGCCGTCTTGCTCAGACCTGCGCAATTATGACGCGCGTCTTGCTGAGCGCACAACAAAAATGCTGCAAAAATGCTGTGCGCTCAGCAAGACGCGCGTCATAATTGCGCAGGTCTGAGCAAGACGGCGACATCTCAAACGAGGCTAGTGGTTTCATGCATGGATATACAGTGGCTTGCAAAAGTATTCATACCTCTTGAACTTTTCGACATTTTGTCACGTAACAACCACACACGTACATTTATTTTATTGGGATTTTATGTGATAGACCAACACACAGTGGTGCATCATTGTGAAGTGGAATGAAAATGAAACGTGGTTTTCATTTTTTTTTATAAATAAAAAACTGAAAAATGTGGCGTGCAAAAGTATTCAGTCCCCCTGAGTCAATACGTTGTAGAACCACCCAGGGGCGTCACTAGGTTTTAAGGACAGGGGGGGCTTAGCCCCAAGGAGATGCACAGAATGTGAGCGAACGTTTAATTTCACCAGAGCCGGCCCAAGCCTTCAGGGGGCCCTAAGCGAAATATGATTAGGGGGCCCCTCTCCAATTGTAGCGCTGCTGAAACTATAGATCTTTGTTAAATATCATTCACACACCCAGTGTTTTCTGCTAGTGCCTCCACTGTGCAGCTGTGCGAAAATAATAGCCAGCTGAGATCCTTATCCTCCTGGGGGGTGCGGGGGTTTGCCCCCCGGGAGATTTTTTTAACTTTTTTAGAGTGAAATGCATGAATCTGGTGCACTTTGAGAGGAAAATTAAGAGGCTAAATCTGAGGAATTTTGTGTGAACAAATCATTTGGAGACACTGGGTCAGATGAATTAGAAGCTATTGAAGAAGGACACATGGATTTTCCATAAAATATTAATATAAAATAAAATATTATGCAGGGTCCTCTGGGATGGGCTTGGAGCTCTTTTTCTTTTACGGAACATATTTCTCTGTAATATAATGAATTCATTTAAATGCAGTGAGAGGAACGAAGCATAAGAACTCTTGTCCAGCTATCTTTTTTTCCACAAACGAGGCTGAAGGCTATAGACTATACACAGTGCATGGGCAACTGAGGCAGCCCCATTTCCAATTGTTTTTAAATAAACTCAATACACACTGTGCATGGATGTGAACGTGACATGATCAGATAATTTCGGATTACCTCCCAGATGAACTGATTAAATTTTTAGGCTATTAAATATCTAGACAAAAACATTTTATCCCTTATTTTGTATGATAACTTACATTTGCATAATATGATGTTAATATCAAACACACAAACTAAAAAAAAAATATATATATATATATATTTTTTTTTTGGAGGGGGCCCCCCTGGCAGCAACGAAAGAAATCCACAGCTCCGCTCCCGGTACACACACTGCAGGTACCCAGGTACCGAGTGCAACCTAGGTTGCAGGGAAAACGTGGACTGGATTTCAGTGTAGGCGTGCTCTATATGAACAAGTGGAATGGACTGGATAACGACGCACTGACTCTGACTCTCTACCGCTTCCACTATGAAGTGAAGGGAAACTAAGATTCATGATCACATTTAAGTTAATAATAGCTGGTTTATTTATTTAAACTCATAGTCTGGACACATTATATTGAATTTTTTTTTTTTTTTTTAATAAATAAACATAAAATTATTTAGGGGGCTTAAGAATATTTTAGGGGGCTGAAGCCCCCCTAAAATAGGCCTAACGACGCCACTGACCACCTCTCGCTGCAATTACAGCTCCAAGTCTATTTGGGTATGTCTCTATCAGCTTTGTACATCTACAGACTGATATTTTGCCCATTCTTCTTTGCAAAATAGCTTCAGCTTCAGATTCAGCGTGAGATTGGATGGAAAGCGTCTGTGAACAGCACTTTTCAAGTCTTTCCAGATATTCTCAATTGTATTTAGGTCTGGACTTTGACTGGGCCATTCTAACACATGACTATGCTTTGATCTAAAGCATTCCATTGTAGATATGGCTGTATGTTTAGGGTAGTTGTCCTGCTGTAAGGTGAACTTTCACCCCACTCTCAAGTCAGTTGCAGAATCTAACAGGTTTTCTGTCCTGTATTTGGCTCAATCCATCTTCCCATCAACTCTGACCAGCTTCCCTGTCCCTGCTGAAGAACAGGACCCCCACAGCATGATGCTGCTGCCATGTTTCACAGTGGGGATGGTGTTTTCAGGGTGATGATGTGCAGTGTTAGTTTTTCCACCACACATTGCATTTTGCATAAAGGCCAAAAACTTCAATTTTGGTCTCATCTGACCAGAGCACCTTCCTCCAACACTTGCCACAAACCATTCGGGGGACACAGCATAATCAGATAAGACCAAACTTGAAGTTTCTGGCCTAAATGCAAAATGCAATGTGTGGCAGAAAACTCACACTGCACATCACCCTGAAAACACCATCCCCACTGTGAAACATGGTGGTGGCAGCATCATGCTGTGGGGGTTCCATAGCATATTCTGGATGGAGACAAGTTACAACTGTATTTGTTTCGTAACACACTAACTATGCAGAAGTACCTCATACAAACACTCCCTGCATTCCAGTCCCCATACTTCCCTGCTATTTAGTGTGGTAGAAAAAGATTTAGGTTGCGTTCCGAATCGCATACTTTCTACTATATAGTATGTAGAAAAAAGATTTAGGATGTCCCGATTCCTGTGGCCAGATTTAGGATGGTTAGAAGTACCCGGATGTCCTACTTCGTGCGGCCAAGATTGTTAGTGTTGAAAAGTGCATCCTATTTGGGCGATTCTGACCCACAATCCAGTGCGCACGTGAAGTGACGTCACATCGACAAAGCCTCCATATGAAAACAAACGAGGATGCGACGGATATAAAAGCAAGAGGCAAGATCGAGGCGCAATGTTATGATGAAATAAGAGAGTAAAGTATGTCCCAAAAGTATGCCTACTGCATCCTAACTAGATTCTTTTTATCGTCGGATGTAGTATGTAGAATAGAAAAAAGAAAGAGTATGCGATTCGGAACGCAACCTTAGGGTGTCCCAATACATGTAGCCTGATGCAGCATGCTGAAAAATACCCGGATGGCCTACTACATCTGGTCGTAATTTCTAGTGTAGAAAGAAACACTTTAAAAATGCTGGACTATTCCTTTAAGAACTGGTCCGAATGTCCTGTCTTGTCCGCTGTGTATTTCAGCTAACACACCCTATAGTGGCCTTTTTGTGAGAGATTGTAAGCCACTATAGGAGCGGGGTAGATGACGCGCAATCCAAAATCAAAACAAAGCAATCGCTGAATTGAAGTTCAAACAAAAGTGCTTTATTAGGCAAAGCTTCAAACAAAAGTATTCTTCTTAATTCGCTAAACTCTGAAACAAACATTTGCGATTTGCGATGTTCAATTTGCGGTTCAATTTGCGGTTCAATTTGCGGTCAAAAAACTGTCCCGCTTCCCCGTCTCACTCTCATCTGTTTCACATACAACCAGGTGATTTAAATCCCTTCATTAGGTGAATGAATGCAATAATAACCCTGGCCTACAGGGGGAGCCAGACAGAATACCAACTCAACTTTATCATAGCTGTATCAATTATTATTTCCATTTCATTATTTCTATATTCCCATTATGGCTCCGACATACCGGCCCCTAATTGTTGACGTGGTAGCAAGACAATTAATCAATAAAATAAGGAGCCAAAAGCAAACAATTTCATAAATTGACAAACATGCTATATTTCACAGTCTCATCAGTGTCCATAGATACTAATTCCTTATAAACCATAGTTCATTATAATCCAATCCTTGGAGAAAAAAAAAGGTAATCCTTTGGGAAAAAAGTAATCCTTAGAAAAAAGTAATCCTTGGGTAAACAAGTAATCCATGGGGAATGAGGAGTTCAAAAGTCAAGGAGATGTATGGGAAATGAGAAACTCTTGGGGGGAATGTGTGCATGTGTGCAGGTGTGTGTGTGTTTCTGTTAACAGCCACGACTCCATCACATTCAATCTCCTGCTTCCAGGAGCAGGCAGAGCTTGTCAATAGGTCTCTGCAGGATGCTAGAACTTTTGGGCAGGATAATCGGATTCTTCATCTCTAGCGGCATTGCCAATCTGCTTATCCGCCCTCCAACTCTCAACATGCCCTCATCCAGAGTTGGATTCAGTTTACAAATGGAGCTACTTGCTTTCACTTGCATACCTTTCTCCAAGTGAGCAAAATCCTGAGGTAGGAAGCGTCTTTGCTCGAAGCGAATGATGGATTTTTCCGCTTCTTTGATGTCTTCCACAGACAGCTCCTGTGCTCTAGCTTCCATCTTAAGATGCTTCATCTTTTCTTTCAAGGACTTGAATTTGGTCAACTCTGGGCTCCGGTCACGAAGTAGAATGAGAAGTGCCCGTATCCTTAACATCCATGCAATCCCTCGTTTCAGTCTGTTCCATGATGAGTAATACTCAATCAACATGCTGGTTGGATTAGTGTCCACACTAACAATGTTTACAGAGACTTCCTTTTTGACCTCGGGATCGTCTGGAGGGATTTGTCCTAGTCTCTCTGGGATTTCAGGCCAATCAGTTTCCTCCTTCTCTAGAAACTGAGGTCCCTTCAGCCATCTTACCGACTTCAAGAATGGCTCTATGTTCAACCCACGTGAAGCGTCGTCGGCTGGGTTGTCCTTAGAGTTAACATGTCTCCATTGTTTGTCTTGGGATAGTTCACAGATCAACGAAACTCTGTTGGCAACAAAGGTATGATATCTTCTTCTTTTGTTGTGGATATATCCCAATACCGCTGTGCTATCCGTCCAGAAAACAGAGTCCTCAAGGTCCTGTTGTAGCTCCCTCTTCAGCATCCGATCCATTTTCACTGCAAGCGTAGCTGCAGTCAGCTCCAGCCTGGGTATCGTGATCTGTTTGAGAGGAGTTACTCTTGACTTTCCCAACACAAATACAACGTGGATCCTTCCTGCTGTGTTGGTGAACCTCAGATAGCTGACAGTGCCGTAACCTAGTTCACTTGCATCACTGAAATGATGAAGCTGTGCAGTCCTAATAGGGCCGAAATCCTCGGGTTTCATGCGCCTATCCACCTGAAATCTGCCGAGCTGCTCCAGTTCTGTGATCCATCTCTGCCATTGCTTGGAGAAGTCTTCTGGGATAATTTGGTCCCATCCAGACTTTACTTTGCAGAGTCCTTGGAGAATTTGTTTTGCTTTCAGGGTGAATGGAGAAAGGAACCCTAGTGGATCATAGATTGAGCTAACCATTGAAAGGATGCCTCTTCTGGTAAGAGCTCTAACCTTGATGGCAACCTTGATGGCGAAAGAGTCACTTTCGGTGTTCCATTCGATCCCAAGAGCCCTTTCAATGGGCAATTTCTCTTTGTCCAAGTCCAGTTCCTTAAACTGCTTGGCTTTGTGATGTTCTGGAATACTTGCCAGTACTTCACGGCTATTACTGACCCATTTAGTCAATGAGAAGCCGCCTTGTGCACATGCCTCTCTGAGGTCACTGATAAGCTTGATAGCTTCTTCGACTGTGGCTGTAGACATGAGGCAGTCGTCGACATAGAAGTTGTTCCTGATTGTCTGAGTTACTTCTTTGTCGTACCTGTGGCTGTTGTCTTCTGCAGTTTGCCTCAAAGCGAAATTAGCAATGCTAGGGGAAGACACAGCACCAAAAAGGTGGACATTCATCCTGTAGGACTCCAAGGGTTTGTTGGTGTCTCCTCCTGGCCACCATAGAAATCTGAGGAAGTCCCTGTGATGTTCTTGGACTTGCACTCGGTAGAACATTGATTCAATGTCAGCCATGAAGGCAATCTGTTCTTGGCGGAACCGGAGGAGGACTCCTATGAGGGTGTTTGTTAGATTGGGCCCTTGGAGGAGTACTTGGTTTAGAGAGGTGCCTTTAAACGAAGCAGCACAATCAAACACAACTCTAAGTTTACCCTTCTGTTGATGGTAAACACCATGGTGAGGTATGTGCCATACCTGACCATCCTTGCGATGAAGCTGTTCCAGAGGCACCTTTTCTGCATAACCCTTTTCAAGCACATCAGTCATGAATCTTTTATACTCCATGGCATATCCTGCATCTCTCTTAAACTTCCTGAGGAGATTTAGAGTGCGTTGTTGGGCCAATGCATAGTTGTCTGGCATAACTGTGTCTGTGTTGCGAAAGGGTAAAGGCAGCTGGTAGTGTCCATTCTTGAGAACAAAGGAATTACGTGCCATTGTCATGAACCTTTTATCCTCATCTGATGTTTCTTCCTTTTCATCATACTCCTTTTCGCAGAAGTCGTGGTTATACTGCGTAAGGAGAAGATCCTTGAGATTGGAGACCGATATCCGATTGGCTGTCACCACACTGGGTCCAGGTTCCACAGCAGGACAAGAAGAGAGTGGACCATTTACCACCCATCCAAACAGTGTCTTGACTGCATATGGTCCATTGCCTTTGCTATTTATTATTTCCCAGGGTTCCATTGCCTTAGGAACATCGATTCCAATCAGCAGTTCGATATCTGCATCGATCTCGTCCAGCTGTATCCGGCTCAAGTAAGGCCATCTTTCGAGATCTTTTTTGGTGGGTATATTTTCTTTGGAGACAGGAATCTTGGCCTGTGTGTAAACCTTTGGTAGATCCAGATACGTGCTACCATCCAAGTGACTTATCTCCAATCCTGATATCTCGTAGGTCCTAACAGGCTTTTCCTGACCCATGGTTCTTAGGAGAATCGTTGTTCTGCGTGCCTTTGGACTCAGCTGCCTCATTAGATTCTCGGTGCAGAATGACGCTGAGCTGCCAGGGTCAAGGAAAGCGTAGGTAGAGATGAACTTGTTACCTTTATCAACCTTGATTTTGACAGGAACAATGGCAAGTGCAAGGTCCCTACCGGCCCCAGTTGCTTCACCTGCTGATACAAAGGCACTGTTGACTGATCTTTCAGCTGGGCTGGAGGTAGGCTGATGGCTGATGTTGTTTGCGTTTTCGATGTATTCTATATGTAGTATAGTTGGGTGAGTCTTTTGACACCTGTCACATGTCAGCCGTCTCCTGCAGTTCTTGCTCATATGACCTCTTAGCAGACATCCAAAACAATAGCCATTTATTTTCAGAAAGTCAACCTTTTCTTTGTGTGGATGGGCTTTAAACTTTGGGCAGTCGATGAGTGCATGTTTGGCTTTGCAGAAATTGCATGAAGAAGCAGGGTTAATACATTGTGGCTGCTGCTTAAAGGTCCAACTTTGTGTATTCGAAGGTGCAGTGCTATCTTCATCATTAGAGGGATTCACTATGGTCGCAAAGCTGCTGCCTCTGTTCTTTGGCGACTTGAGAATTACTGCTTGGCTCTTTGTAACTATTCTCCTGTTAGGGGGGTTGTGGTCTTGTATATCCCCAAACAGTGGATCCAGGAGTATTTTTGCCTGCCTTTCCATGAATTCCACCAGGTGATGGAATCTAGC
>CM047514.1:3906875-3926875 GCA_026122265.1 Ammodytes dubius | reverse complement strand
CCTCCGCCTACCCCCTAGTTCACCCACCAACCCAACTCTACATCTTCTTTTTGTTTGTTTATTGTTTTGTTTTTGTAAAGCGCTCTGAGTGAGAGAAGAGCGCTATATAAATGAAATGTATTATTATTGACAACAACATTTTTATTTTTGTATTTTGTTTCAGCTTTTCAAGTAACAAAGTACAAGTGTTAACTTAACAGTAACGTATTCTAAAGACAGTCGCTGTACTGACTCACAGAATGACATATTGCTTTTTTCATTTAACATGTAAAGTAAATATCACAGAAAATGATATATGATGTCTTTCCTTCCTGCCTTCTGTCTATTCATAAGATCCTTTATGCTTTGATTTGTATTATCAATGGTAAAAGGTTACTGTGTGTGTGTGCGTGGGCGTGCGTGAGTGTGTGTGTTTGTGTGCGTGTCTTTGTGTGGGAGTGTGTGTGTGTGTGTTTGTATGTGTATCTTTATGTGCCTGCGTGTCTGCTCTGTGTGTGTCTGTGTGTGTGTGTGTGTACGTATGTGTGTGTCTTTTTTTGCTTGCGTGTGTGTCTTTTCGTGTGTGTGTGTCTTTGCGTGTGTGTGTGTGTGTCTTTTTTTGCGTGTGTGTCTTTGCGCGTATGTGTGTGTGTGTGTGTGAAAGTCAGTGAACCAATGAAACGTTCCGGTATCGTCATTGTGTCAAACTTAATCCCGCTGGCTTCCGTCCAACTTCTGTTAATAGAAAAGAAAAGAAAAGAAAAGAAAAGAAAAGAAAAGAACAGAAAAGAAAAGAAAAGAAAAGAAAAGAAAAGAAAAGAAAACAGATTTTGAATGAACGTCAACAAAGAACCCACACAGATTACTGACAAACATAAGTCACTTTTTCCGATGTAGCACCATGAAAATAACTGTGCTACATGTTAAAGCTACAGTGCGTAACTTCTGTCGCCCCCCATGAGGAATCATGAGTAATTACAACAACACTTTCTTCCCTCAGTCTTCCCTTAGCCCAGCTTTCCTGCAGTGTGTAGAATTTTGGGTTTTATTTCCAAGCAGATTTTGTAGAAAGTAATTATAATATCCATAAGTACATTTAATTTAGTGCATAATAGCTGAACATTTTTTTTAAATTATTTTTTTTTCCCTTAGAAAGGATCTCATATATGTCCATATTTCTGCATATTTTGGACCAAAGCCTAGTGCCGCCATCTTGAAAGTGTCATAGTTGGAATGTCATCAGGTGCATTGTTTAAAATTTAGAATTGTTCTTGTCCTTGAAGGCCACTGTAGCTTCTGTTATTATTCTAAAGGGTTGGGGTTACCCAGGGAGCGTTGCATTCTAGAACTTTGTAGATCTTTCTTGATGATGTCATATTACACACTGCACCTTTAATCAATAAAACCAATAAAACACTCTTTCTGCCTTTTTTTTCAGGCTAGGATGAACCGATTTCTAAAATGTGTTGCACATTTATACTACACAGGATCTCAGAGTTCAATACACCTCCATATTTCCACCGGTGAAATAGGTCTTTAACTCAGTAACTCACCGACTTGAGGAACTGTATCTCGGAGCTTAAAGCCTCTCTGAGCAGCTCCAGCTCTCCTTCTTTATGCATCTCTATCTCCTTCTTCAGCCTGGGACACAAGGACACAAGGACACATGAACACAAAGTCAGTCAGTCAGTCAGTGGGTTTACATTTATCTACCCGATTATTTCATTTGATGTCGAGTTCAAAACAAATTCAAAGGAAAAACAACAATACATAAACAATATTCAATGCAAAAACATCAAATACACAACAACAGGTGAAGAGAAAAAAACAATTAAACATTTACACAGTGGTGAAGAGTGGCAGCAATTAAAATGAAATGGGTGAAAGTACAATATAGCCTAATTAAAACAGTTACAGGTAGAGTTTGGCAGATTTAAGATAGTTTGTTTAAATTGGTTAAACGCAGTGACTGGAAGACTCGTGGGGGGAAATGTATTTGTATTTTATGTGTTAGGTTATAAATGAATTTCTAATTTAAAAGACCAAAACAAAAAATATATATATTAATTAATTAAATAAAGGTTTTCAATGTGTTTGAACACAATTGGATATAAAGTACATATATATTATAAAGTAGATATATTCGCAGAACTTTTTAATTACCAAATATATACTGTACTATATCTTTTTTTGATGGAGGAAATAATATAGTAATAATTTCAGAATTCAAGGTGAACACTTCATTTACATGTGTACTTTATTTTCATTAATGTTAATTTACCAAAACTCTAAGTGCTTTAGAAGGTGACCAATATGTGCATTTGGAATTATGTCTAGTTATAATAATTATACTTTCTTATATATAGTTATAGTTACCCCCAAAAATTTATGAAAAAAAAAAAAAAAAGTAAGTAAAAGTCAAAACATTCTATATTCTTTTTTACATTCTTTTAGATTTTCTTTCATAGTTAAAATAAAGCATAAAAATGGACTACAGGTCCTTCTCATATAATTAGCATATTGTGATAAAGTTGATTATTTTTCATAATGTAATGATAATAATTGAACTTTCATATATTTTAGATTCATTGCACACCAACTGAAATATTTCAGGTCTTTTGTTGTTTTAATACTGATGATTTTGGCATACAGCTCATGAAAACCCCAAATTCCTATCTCAAAAAATTAGCATATCATGAAAAGGTACTCTAAACGAGCTCTTAACCTAATCATCTGAATCAACTAATTAACTCTAAACACCTGCAAAACATTTCTGAATCTTTTAAAAACTCCCAGCCTGGTTCATTACTCAAAACCGCAATCATGGGTAAGACTGCCGACCTGACTGCTGTCCAGAAGGCCATCATTGACACCCTCAAGCAAGAGGGTAAGACACAGAAAGAAATTTCTGAGCGAATAGGCTGTTCCCAGAGTGCTGTATCAAGGCACCTCAGTGGGAAGTCTGTGGGAAGGAAAAAGTGTGGCAGAAAACGCTGCACAACCAGAAGAGGTGACCGGACCCTGAGGAGGATTGTGGAGAAGTGCCGATTCCAGACCTTGGGGGACCTGCGGAAGCAGTGGACTGAGTCTGGAGTAGAAACATCCAGAGCCACCGTGCACAGGCGTGTGCAGGAAATGGGCTACAGGTGCCGCATTCCCCAGGTCAAGCCACTTTTGAACCAGAAACAGCGGCAGATGCGCCTGACCTGGGCTACAGAGAAGCAGCACTGGACTGTTGCTCAGTGGTCCAAAGTACTTTTTTCGGATGAAAGCAAATTTTGCATGTCATTCGGAGTCTGGAGGAAGACTGGGAGAGGAAGAAATGCCAAAATGCCTGAAGTCCAGTGTCAAGTACCCACAGTCAGTGATGGTCTGGGCTGCCATGTCAGCTGCTGGTGTTGGTCCACTGTGTTTTATCAAAGGCAGGGTCAATGCAGCTAGCTATCAGGAGATTTTGGAGCACTTCATGCTTCCATCTGCTGAAAAGCTTTATGGAGATGAAGATTTCATTTTTCAACAAGACCTGGCACCTGCTCACAGTGCCAAAACCACTGGTAAATGGTTTACTGACCATGGTATTACTGTGCTCAACTGGCCTGCCAACTCTCCTGACCTGAACCCCATAGAGAATCTGTGGGATATTGTGAAGAGGAAGTTGAGAGACACCAGACCCAACACTGTGGATGAGCTTAAGGCCGCTATTGAAGCATCCTGGGCCTCCATAACACCTCAGCAGTGCCACAGGCTGATTGCCTCCATGCCACGCCGCATTGAAGCAGTCATTTCTGCGAAAGGATTCCCGACCAAGTATTGAGTGCATAACTGAACATAATTATTTGGAGGTTGACTGTTTTGTATTAAAAACACTTTTCTTTTATTGGTCGGATGAAATATGCTAATTTTTTGAGATAGGAATTTGGGGTTTTCATGAGCTGTATGCCAAAATCATCAGTATTAAAACAACAAAAGACTTGAAATATTTCAGTTGGTGTGCATTGAATCTAAAATATATGAAAGTTCAATTATTATCATTACATTATGGAAAATAATCAACTTTATCACAATATGCTAATTATATGAGAAGGACCTGTATACTACGGCCGTATCCAAATACAGGACTGAGCATTTTTAATATCTGCGTTTTTAATATTAAATTTTTCTGCAGAGCCATGACATCTTCAAATGAGCCTTCACCAATAATGTAGCGGTAATATATCAACCAAGGAAAAAAAATATCCCTCACACACACACACGAAAAATATAGAATAAAAAAAAAAACGACATACTCACACACACACACACACACACACACACACACACACACACACACACACACACACAAAACACTACCAACCCCACACACAGTCACACACATACACACTCTCACACATACACACCAAAAAATATAGAATAAAAAAAAACGGACTTACACACACACACACACACACACACACCCAACCCCACACACACTCTCACACACACACACACACACACACACACACACACACACACACACACACACACACACACACACACACACACACACACACACACACTCTCACACACACACCAAAATCACCCATCCCTTGTGAATGTACCAGGTATCTTTTCTGTGTTGCGTGACAGTGAACAATCTCTTCCCCGGCAGCAGCCTTTCTGTTCTGCACACTAAACACTTTTTAACCGACTGTGGCACTCACTCAAACCGACGTGCTTTCAATTCCCAACAATCAATGAGCGTGGAGTTAAATATGCGTTTTTAAAAGGAGGGGAGAGAGAGAGAGAGAGAGAGAGAGAGAGGAGAGAGAGAGAGAGAGAGAGAGAGAGAGAGAGAGAGAGGAGAGATTGATGGTTTCAGTTTGAGCCGGGGATGGGGATGGACGGAAGAACGCGTACACACACACACACACACACACAGATGGACATGCACACACACACACATGTAAGCATACAAACACACACACACACACACACACACACACACACACACACACACACACACACACACTCTCCCTGCTACCGGTCTTAAATCATGCGTGTCGGTAGCATGTCCCATCCGTGCGCGAGCCTCATTTAACATAGCAGCTACTTAATATCCCCACCGGGCTTATTAGCTTTTCCAGGAAGTGCTGAGGAAGGGTTAGTGTGTGTGTGTGTGTGTGTGTGTGTGTGTGTTGCGAGAGAAAGGGATGGGGGGGGCTTAAAGGCAGGATAATATGAAGAGGAAGTTAAGGAAATGGTGTAATAAATAAGGATGAACACAGAACATATATGGAAGGAAAAGATTAAGTGCCGATTTTGCCGATATGCCTTTAAAGGTGCAGTCAGTGATTCTGGAGAACGCTTGTTGTCAAAATCAGTGAATATCTCCTCATGATGTGCTACCTGTCTGTACCGTGTGTGTGCTGAAATAAATAAAAATCCAGTGTTAATACACAGCCTAGGCTCTGTTAACGGGCATGTTGCTAGATATGGTGGCCCCCTTTGTTTACATACCAGTAAACAATTCCATGTTATGGAAGCAAAATAGACAAAAATCTCAAAATTTAACAGTGCTTGAAATTATTATATTTTTGCTTGCATTGTCTTGCCTTAACAGAAAGTTTCAATAAATAAATACAATAACATTATAAGTGTTACGTCCCCTAAATGGTAAGGGAGTTACATAGTACTAGGGCTGCAACTAACGATTATTTTGATAATCGATTAGTGTTTTGGTCCGTAAAATGTCAGAAAATGGTGAAAAATGTTAATCAATTTTCCAAAGCCCATGTTGACGTCCTCAAATGTATTGTTATGTCCAAAACACACAGATATTTCAGTTGATTAATCGATTATCAAAATAGTTGCATATTATTTTAATAATCGATTAATAATCGATTCATCGTTGCAGCTCTACATAGTACCAGATCAAAGAACAGGCCAACACAACAAACAAAATGTATTGTATAGTAGAAACAAAAAAGGATCATTCTAAAGGTAAAGAAAAGTACATGGGCTCATCCTCCCTAGCAACAATTAAAGAGGAGAAAAAGGGGGAATACATACAATTACAAAAACATCATCTTGAGTTATTGAGATTCATCCCTTCACATCCGTGTTACTGTAGAAAACACATTACCCAAAGCAGCAGCATCAGCAGTAACAATGGCCCTTCCTACTCACCAGTGTGTGTGTGCGTGTGTGTGTGTGTGTGTGTGTGTGGTGTGTGTGTGTGTGTGTGTGTTGTGTGTGTGTGGTGTGTGTGTGGTGTGTGTGTGTGTGTTCCTTCCTGGAACACTATTGATCTTCGGTCTTTAATCAAATAAAGGAATTCTCTTTGTGGAGAACAAGGTGGACGGTGCTCCACTGACAGGCAGGTTCCAATCACTGTTTCATATCAGAACACACTTGTATGAGATGTCTATTGGTATTTGGAATATCATTTTCTTAACTACGACCTTAAAAGGACTATTTGGAATTTAAACTGTACGCATTTTTTTAAGGTGACTTTTAAGCTGTGATGAATTTACACTTCTTTAAATAGAGTAAAAATTAGACTGTTTCAGAAATATTTCAAAGTTCCTCGAAGATGGCGCCCTTAGCTCAGTTGGTAGGGCGTCCCCCCCATGGGCCTCGGCCAGCAGCGGACCCGGGTTCGATTCCAGCCCGCGGTCGTTCTCTGCATGTCACTCCCCTCTCTGCCCCATTTCAACTCTGTCTCTACTCTACTGCACACTACAGTAGTCTATCCACCGTGTAGTCTGGGAAATATGAATAAATGTAATTAAAATAAGTTGTTGAATGCTCATTTCTGAGTTTATGAGGCTCTACACTATGAAAAGTTGATACTTCTACTTTATAATTGTACCAAAAAACTAATTGAAAAAAATGCTTTGAAAAAAATATGAATAAATTAGCGGGAAAAATATAAAAATATAACTAAAACAGATGCTTTCTATATACAGTAGATCACGGGGAGTCAGTGGCACACACACACACACACACACACACACACACACACACACACACACACACACACACACACACACACACACACACACACACACACACACACACACACACACACACACACACACACACACACACACACACAAACACACACAGGAGAGTCACTGACTGCTTTGAAAGACACAGAAGCGAAATGAACACTATGTCCCAAGTGATTGTCACAATGTCACAGCTAACGTGTCAAAGCATAATGAGACATCTGGGCCCCATGTAAATTCGCACTGTGTAATATGACATCATTAAGAAAGTTCTAGAATGCAACGCTCCCTGGGTAACCCCACCCCTTTTGAATAATAACAGACGCTACAGTGGCCTTCAAAGACAAGAACAATTCTAAATTTTAAACAATGCACCTGTTGACATTCCAACCAACATGGATTCCTCCATAAAGACTGGCCTGCTCAATGTACAAAATGTAATATTAATATTTGTAATTCTCCGCTCAGGAGGATAATTCAGATTATTGGCAGAGGTGATTTTACACCAATGAGGACATATTTATGAATGAGGATATTGATTTTAGCTAATGAATTACTTAAAATGTTACACAGTGTCCCTTTAATTTCAAAGTTAAAATTGGGACACACACTGGGACACATGAGGACCTAAATAAAAAGTTCCCTGTAAGCTGAAATTCAGAAGTGTTAACAATTATGTTTTCGCACGTTCAGTTTGCGACAGATGACATGTCTCTATTTATACAAAGGTTTCGCCAAAGAGCCAAAGCAAGTAAGTATTGCCATATTTTATATTTTCTTAGGTGAAATACACACAGACACACTCACACACACACCTATGTGCACACACAGGCACACACACACAAACGCACACACGCGCACACCACACACAGACAGACAGACACAAACACACACATAGACAGACAAAAAGATAGAAAGACAGACACAGACAGACAGATGGACAGACAGACAGACAGACGCGCGCACACACACACACACACACACACACACACACACACTCACTCACTCACTCACTCACTCACTCACTCACTCACTCACTCACTCACTCACTCACTCACTCACTCACTCACTCACTCACTCACTCACTCACTCACTCACTATTACAAATATTCTACAGTGAGGGTTAGGGTTATGGATGGAATTCCCAATACTGTATATGTAATTCAATGTAGTTACATTTAAATTTTATTTATGTAAATGTGTTGTATTAAATGTTGTACATATCTCAACTCACTCAAAGCTAAAAGTAAGTCAGTGCTGCTATCCATCTCAAACTAAATTGTTTTGTTTCTTTTAGTGGAATTATTTGTAATATCACTTTCAGTTTGTGACACACACACACACACACACACACTCACACACACACACACACACACACACACACACACACACACACACAATCTACCCCGACCCCACACACACACCTACCTCTTATCATTAACAGCCTCTTATATTTAAACAAATATTTCTTCAAATAGTTCGATATATAAAAGTTTAAAAAAAATTCAGTTAAACATGATGTATGTGTATAAACAATGTGAATTTATTGGTCTAGAATTTGCTGTATAAGCATTCTGTGTAAATGCTTAACTCTACACACACACACACACACACACACACACACACACACACACACACACACACACACACACACACACACACACACACACACACACACACACACACACACACACACGCCCTTTACAAAGCTTCCGTGCATCAATCACATTAGCTTCCTGTTGACTGAATGAAATACGCTTCAGATCAAAGGCTTCATTAACCCGAATGGTCTTAATGTTAATGTTATTTACACTTGGAGATTTGGACTGGAGCCAGCAACAGGATATAAGGGAGGCACACAACACACACACAACACACACACAGAAGCAGGCACGCACACACACACACACACCACACACACAGAAGCAGGCACGCATACACACAGACGCACACACACACAGACGCAGGCACGCATACACAAAGACGCACGCACGCACGCACACACACGCAGACACTAATGCGCAGAAGCATGCACACACACACACACGCACACAGACGCACACAGACGCAGGCATGCATACACACACACACACAGAAGCAGGCACGCATACACACAGACGCAAAGCGCACACACACACACAGACGCAGGCATGCATATAAACACACACACACACACACACACACACACACACACACACACACACACACACACACACACACACACACACACACACACACACACACACACACACACACACACACACACAGGAAGTCTATTCAGCACTTTTTCACAGGACCTGATCTTAAATAACACCTTCTAGCTAACAGGGCTGCAGACAGCTACATGGCTTTGTGTTGTTAATAGCATGACTCTTTTCTTGTCCTTTTTATTGGTGAATTTAGCGTGTGTGACCCTATCTCACTGGGCTGCGACTGTTTGCGACAAGTTGGAGACTACATTCGCTCCTAGGGGGGTCTGCCCCACACGGGAGATTTTTTTTCACCTTTTTAAAGTGAAATGCATGAATCTGGTGCACTTTGAGAGGAAAATTAAGAGGCTAAATCTGAGGAATTTTGTGTGAACAAATAATTTGGAGACACTGGGTCAGATGAATTAGAAGCCATTGAAGAAAGACACTTGGATTTTCCATAGAAATATAAATTTAAAATAAAAAAATGTATGCAGGGTCCTCTGGGTTGGGCTTGGTGCTCTTTTTCTTTTACGGGACATATTTCTCTGTAATATAATGAATGCATTTAAATGCAGTGAGAGGAACGAAGCAGAAGAACTCTTGTCCAGCTATACCGTGATCTTAATATAAAAAAACTAACTTTTTTTTTTTTTTTTTTTACATATTCATCCGCGCCACCCCTGCCATAACCCCGCGCCCCCTGTCTAGAGTAATATGTATGTTTAGGGGTATGAATTTGAAAAGTGACTGAAGAAGCACATGAAATATTTAATTTGGCAGTGCAACTGCTATTTTATTTTATTTTATTTCTTTATGTGAGTGACTGTCTGTGTATGTCTTGTGGTCTCTATGTCTTGTATCACTGTGTGGCTCCTTGTATTGTCTCACATAAAAATAAATAAAAAAACAAAGTAAATAAAAAAGTACTACTGTGTCTCTGTGTCCGTATATACTCTCAGGGGTCACCAACACAGTGTCCGCAAGGACCATATGAGGCGCCCTCAGGCCTGTTCTATAAATAGCATAATAATCTGTTTCCACCTTTTTTAAGTCATTGTTGATCAATATTGTGAGAAATCATTAACATGATCAGTGTCTTCACATAGATGAATATCATTAATCATTAATAATAATATATAACTAAAGGCAAACTGAGCAAATTTATTATTTCAGAAGAGTGTATCAAACTGGGAGCCCTTCGTATGACTCAGTACCCATGAAGTAGCCCTCAAGTTCAAAAAGGTTGGTGACCCCTGTATATCATCATGCAGAGGGTCTGTGCCACTCACCTCAGGCAGGTGTTGTCAGTGAGCGGTTTCTGGCTCACAGACACACTCTCCGCTCTCAGAGATTCTGTCGTTGCTTCAGCTTCAACCAACTGCTGATCCAAGTCTACAGACAGGGAGGGGGAAAGTAACACTACATCACTTTCCTTAAAACGGGACTGACAAATGTTCAAGGTTCATTTTTGATTAAACTGTGTGTGTGTGGGTGTGTGTGAGTGAGTGAGTGAGTGATGTGAGTGAGTGAGTGAGTGAGTGAGTGAATTTAAACAAACTATCTTAAATCTGCCAAACTCTACCTGTAACTGTTTTAATTAGGCTATATTGTACTTTCACCCATTTAATTTTAATTGCTCTCACTCTTCACCACTGTGTAAATGTTTCAATTGTTTTTCTCTTCACCTCTTGTTGTGTATTTGATGTTTTTGCATTGAATATTGTTTATGTATTGTTGTTTTTCCTTTGAATTTGTTTGATCTCGACGTCATTGTAAATGAGGGTCACCCCCTCAATTGGTCTCTCGAGGATAAATAAAAGTTAAATAAATAAAAATAAATTCCAACTCTGTCTCTCCAAAAAACTGTCTAATAAAGAAAAAATAATCTTGAAAAAAATAAAAAAATAATGTTTTTTTTTTGTACCAGTTTTTTTCAACTGTACCTGAGTCTACCGAACTATAGTAAGTGACCTGAGATTTGAGATTTATTTGTTTAAAATACTGTAGAAAATGTAACTATGTAGATAAGCAATATTATATAGCCTGGACCCTATAACATCGTGTGTGTGTGTGTGTGTTGTTCACCTTTCTGCATGTTGGCCAGAGCCTGTAGTTTGGTCTGGAGAACTCTCTTTTTTTATTATTAAATTCATGTTGACGTCCAAATATAGCAACTGGAAAAAATGCGTTAGAGGAAGGTCTTGACTTTTTATTCTGTCCAATAGCGTGAATTTTCTTTACAATGTTTTGTGCGCTTGAGAAAAAATTGCAGTGTGAAAGCAAGACTAAAAACAAAAACTAGATAAAAAATGCGACAATGCTGCAACTTCACCTTTGAAGATTTTTGTGATTTATTTATTAAAAAAAGATACATTGCATATTGATGAAAATATATGTAAATAATAAGCAATTTTATAGCCTGGACCCTACAACATCGTGTGTGTGTGTTGTTCACCTTTCTGCAGGTTGGCCAGAGCCTGTAGTTTGGTCTGGAGAACTCTCTTCTCCTCCTGCACTGAGCTCATTCTACTGTTTCTGCGACACATCAGCTCCATCTCTGTGTGAGAGAGACAAAGGACAGATATATGATCATCAGAGGAGAAATTAGACTGATTCATGAACATTTAAAAGTTCCTTAAAGGGGGGGGGGCGCCCTTAGCTCAGTTGGTAGGGCGTCCCCCCCATGGGCCTCGGCCAGCCGCGGACCCGGGTTCGATTCCAGCCCGCGGTCGTTCTCTGCATGTCACTCCGCTCTCTGCCCCATTTCACCTCTGTCTCTACACTATCAATGAAGCATAAAAATGCCAAATATAACAGTAGAATTTTACTGAAAAAGTTACGCAGTGTAGCTTTAACAGGCTTTTTTTCCTGACCTTTGTTTACGGCCTCCACCTCCCTCCCCAGGTCCAGTATCTCTGTGTGCGTTTGGCTCTGGACCGTTGTCTCTCTGTTTCCATGGAGACTGAAGTCGCTGTTGAACCGTGAGATCTCCTGAAGAAAGTCCAGCTCCTCCTGCCTAGCATCGCTCTGAATCTGGTCCTGGGGTGAACAAGAATGTTAAAGTGATAATTAAAGTGATAAGACCTACTTCACCGGTGGGAATATGAAGGTGTATTGAACTCTGAGATCCTATGTTGTATAAATGTGCAAAATTTTTAGAAATCGGTTCATCCTAGCCTGAGAAAAGGCAGAAAGAGTGGTACACAGCCTAGGCTCTGTAAACTGGTATGTAAACAAGGGTGTTTAAACAGAGGGGGCCCACCGTATCTAGCAACATGCCCATTTACAGAGCCTAGGCTGTGTATTACCACTGGATTATTTCAGCGCACACACAGTACAGACAGGTAGCAGATCATGAGGAGATATTCACTGATTTTGACAGAAAGTGATTTTGACAAGCGTTCTCCAGAATCACTCAGTGCGTTTACATGCAGACTCATAATCGGGTAACTAAACGAATAAGACTTCAACAGGACTTTTAAACTGCATGTAAACACCTTTATCCGATCTACTTCGGACACAAATCGGCACAATAACGGACAAGAGAAGTCGGATAAGAACACCTAGATAAGTCGTTCATTGTCGGCATTCTCTCTGCATGTATACAGGGATCGGATATCGCATATCGGACTTCTCGTTCTGTGCTTGTGTGCCTGCGCGTGATAGGCTACACCATGGGGGTTGTTGCCGGAAGAGAACCGGACGTGGCTCTTTCAACACTTGTTGAAAGCATGGTTGAAAGGGCTACAGCGCCACCTACCATAATGGAGACAGCCATGCACCGGACATTTATCCGATTTCTGAAAGGCCATGTAAACTCAGACAAGTGACACGGTCCGTTAAGTGTCTAGTTCGATATATGTGATAATCTAATCTAGTTGTGCCATGTAACCGCACTGATAGACTCAATCTTTAACGCAGTAAATTTAGAATAGCAAGAATCTTTTTTTTTTTTTTTTTTTTTAACCTTTATTTATACAGGTAAATCCCATTGAGACCGGAGACTCTTTTTCAAGGGAGACCTGTTCCCATACACACTGGTTAGCTTGTACTCCAAACAGATGTTCAAGTAACTTTGCATACAACCACATTATAGTTATGACTACACAAGCAGCCAAGGTATTCATTATAATTTGCAATGTAAATATTGATGTAGGCTTACATACGCACACACACACACACACACACACACACACACACACACACACACACACACACACACACACACACACACGTTAACTTCCAAACAGGGGTTCAAGTAACTTTGCATACACCCACATTATAGTTATGACTACATAACACACACACACACACACACACATGCACGCACCCACACACACACTTCCCAGGTATTCATTATAATATGAAATGTAAATATTGAATCCACACACACACACACACACACAAGCAAGCACACACACACACACACACACGCCCCCCCCCCCCCCCACACACACACACACATTTCCCAGGCATTCATTATAACACATACACACACAGGTTAACTTCCAAGTAACTTTGCATACATCCACATTATAGTTATGACTACATAACACCACACACACACACACACACACACACACACACACACACACACACACAACTCTTCATTATAATATGAAATGTAGATATAGGTCGAGGCTTCCACCCACCAGTCGTTCCCTAAGGTGGTTCTTCTGCCGAGCAGATCTTCAATTTGCTTCAGCATCTGCTCTTCACATTTCTTCATCAGATCTCGCTGAAGACGCATCGCAGAGAGCTGCTGCGCCTACACACACACAGGCAGACAGACAGACACACACACACATGAAAACATACACACACACAGCACGCAGACAGACAACATAAAACACGACACACAACACACGCAGACAGAACAGACAGACACACACACACACGAAAAAACATACACACACACACACAAGCACAGACGAACACACACACACACAGCACGCAGACACACAACACACACACACACACACACACACACCAACACACACACACACACACACACACACACACACACACACACACACACACACACACCACACACACACACACACACACACACAGGTTAACTTCCAAACAGAGGTTTAAGTAACTTTGCAAACATCCACATTATAGTTATGGCTACACAAGCAGCCTAGGTATTCATTATAATTTGAAATGTAAATATTGAGTACACACCCACACACACACACACACACACACACACACACACACACACACACACACGAGTGGGCAGTCCATATGATAGATTGTTTTACATGTGAAATATATACCTGTGTGTGTGTGTGTAGGTGTGTGTGTGTGTGTGTGAGTGAGGGAGTGAGTGTGTGTGTGTGTGTGTGTGTGTGTGTGTGTGTGTTTTCACAGGAGGAGAAATGAGATGTAGAGAAGGTTCTAGGATGGATGGACAGCTGGCACAGTCATTATGTGGAAGGTAAACATGGAAATGATCCTTATGGGGGAATATGGTGAAATTGAATTATAGTTTGTTTTCTATACTTTTAGGGCGAGACACTGCTGGTGAATTGAGTAACATTTTATTTATTTATTTTTTTGGTATTTTTTTAATGCTTTATTGATAGTGTAGAGACAGAGTTGAAATGGGGCAGAGAGGGGAGTGACATGCAGAGAACGACCGCGGGCTGGAATCGAACCCGGGTCTGCTGCTGGCCGAGGCCCATGGGAGGGGGACGCCTTACCAACTGAGCTAAAGGCGCCCCTTGTATTACAACCTTTTCAGAAAGTTTGAATAAATAGGAAACTTTGGCAATATCTACCTAATTATGTGTACATTTGTAAGATGCTTAGGGCTTGATTTTCAATACATATTCTCGTGAAGTGACGTCACATCGACGAAGCTTCCATATGAAAACAAACGGGGATGCGACGGATATAAAAAGCAAGAGGCAAAATCAAGGTGCAATGTTATGATGAAATAAATAAGTAAAAGTATGTCCCAATTGTAGCATACTGCAACCTAACTAGATTCTTTTTATCGTCAGATGTAGTATGTACTATGTAGGATAGAAAAAAGAAAGAGTATGTGATTCGGAACACAGGGTGAGTTTCTTGTTTCTTATATGGTAGTGGAGGAGCAGGGTACATTTTCGAGAGGCACAATCATCTTCTAACTATTCTAAACACAGTAATTATCTTGAGACAGCTCTTATAAACCGTAAGACATTGCATAACAAAGAGCTGTAAACACTCTCTGCCTGCATATACAAAGACAACAGTTTCAATAAACCCTTTTTCACCAGGTCACATAAGGTGTCCGTGTAATGTCTTTCTCATGTGTTCATATTTTAAAAATTGTATTATGAGAAATAATGCACAACAGGGTGCGCCCTTAGCTCAGTTGGTAGGGCGTCCCCCCTATGACAGTCCAATTTCGACTCTGCACGGCTTTGCAAATGCATTTAAATAACATTAAAATCCCCCACAAAAATTCTATCTATTTTACGGAATTAAATACATTTGAAGGGCTATTTCAGATTATTTTTAAAGGGGCATTTTCCCCATAGCCTCCAGTAAATGACTTCCCTTACATGGTTTGTCTATCCAGAAACCTAATTTACAAATTGTTATAGGATTAAACAGTGTTACATTTTGATCGGATGTCAATTGTCCACATTTACAAGCACAGGAAGAAGTATATATATATTTCTGCGAGGTCAACGAGCCTATCATTGGCCCCCCGGACATAATATCTCACACAATGTTAAAAGGTTTCTTCGCTAATGTTATCCGGGAGGAAATTAGCCATTGATTTTTACATTGGCACTTCTTGTTGATGAAATGAATGGGAGTGAATGAGTGTTCTCCATCATAAAGCAAATCAGCTGGTCAATATGCCAATACGCACTTCTTGTTTTCCTCACTTGGGTTTGTGTATGTGTGTGTGTGTGTGTGTGTGTGTGTGTGTGTGTGGGTGTGTGTGTGTGTGTGTGTGTGTGTGTGTGTGTGTGTTTTCACAGTAGCAAACACACACACACACACACACACACACACACACACACACACACACACACACACACACACACACACACACACACACACTGTTGCATTAAAGCCCTACTTCACCGGTGGGAATATGAAGGTGTATTGAACTCTGAGATCCTATGTGGTATAAATGTGCAAACATTTTAGAAATCGGTTCATCCTAGCCTGAGAAAAGGCAGAAAGAGTGTTTTATGGTGTCACTGTCTAACCCTACATTTTCCCATGTGTGACATCACACTAGTAAAAATGTAGGGTTAGGATTAACAGGACTAGCTGGGCCAAGGGAAGACTGAGGGAAGAAAAACCTGATTCATTATATTATAATAATGATTTTTTAATGATAGAATGCCGGTTCAGTATGGGTGAAGTATGTCTTTAAGGTAGAGCAATTGTTACTGATATTGTTCAATGTTTCTCTATTTATTTCTCTTGACATTTTACAGTAAAGTAGACTGTACATTAACAGTATAACACTATCTTACTGGACGAACAGTAGCCTAGAATGATATATTTTAAAGATAAAAATAGCAAAAAAATAACCAGCATAAGTGATCTCCTTTATCAATCATAATGCAGATCAGCTGGTCAATGTGCCAATATGCACTTGTTCTGTGCCATGTGTGTGTGTGTGTGTGTGTGTGTGTGTGTGTGTGTGTGTGTGTGCCTCCTGTGTCAATGCCACTTACACAGTTTAGTATTTGGACTTATTTTTTATTTTTTATTTGCTTTGGTAATTTGTCTGCCTGTATTCTTTCAATGTTTGTGTGATATCTTTATTTCTTGCCCCTGTAAAGCACTTTGAATGGCCTTGTGTCTGAATTGTGCTATATAAATAAACTTGCCTTGCCTTAAACCTGCAGTGTGTAGAATTTTGGGTTTTATTTCCTAGCAGATTTTGTAGAAAGTAATTATAATATCCATAAGTACATTTAATTTAGTGCAAAATAGCTGAATTTTTTTTTGATTATTATTTTTTCCTTAGAAAGGGTCTCATATATGTCCATATTTCTGCATATTTTGGACCAAGGCCTAGTGCCGCCATCTTGAAAGTGTCATAGTTGGAATGTCATCAGGTGAATTGTTTAAAATTTAGAATTGTTCTTGTCCTTGAAGGCCACTGCAGCTTCTGTTATTATTCGAAAGGGTTGGGGTTACCCAGGGAGCGTTGCATTCTAGAACTTTGTAGAACTTTCTTGATGTTATATTACACACTGCACCTTTAAGGTAGAGCAATTATTACCGGTATTGTTCTAATTTTTTGCTCCCTTTCTCTTGATATTTTACAACAAATTAAACTTTATATACATTTACAATATTAAGCAATAGGCTACTACTGTTGGATGATGTTATATATTTCTCCACTCAGTCAATTTCCACTCAAACAAAAGACAAAATAGTAAAATAATCACCAGTACTTCACAATATTTTTGTTCTTTGTGTAAGATCCCGGAGAAGACATTGTACTGTATTTTAAGGTTCCGTTCAAAGTCAAATTCACACATAAGTAATTTATTTCAGAAAAAAGAAAATGCGATTGTAGTCTCCTCACCTTTGTATCCAGCTCTTCACTGGTCTCGTCATAATTATCAGTGGCGTTCTTGATCTTCTCTTTGCATCTGATGATCGCTACTTTGGCTGAAATATAACATAATCAATAAACTACACAAATAGACATGTCACTATAATACTCATAGACCGAAATGTGTGTTTACATATTTTAATTGCTGCCACCCTTCACCACTATGTAAATGTTTCAATTGTTTTTTTTCTCTTCACCTGTTGTTGTGTATTTGATGTTTTTTGCATTGAATATTGTTTATGTATTGTTGTTTTTCCTTTGAATTCGTTATGAACTCGACGTCATTGTAAATGAGGGTCACCCCTCAATTGGTCTCTCGAGGATAAATAAAAGTTAAATTAAAAATAAATTAAAAAAAACATATGTCACTTTAGTTACAATGAGTAAGCTAGGCTAAGCTAGTGTTAGTCAAATACACCAAATATAATGTAAACTGACATAAGTGTTTATAATGCTAACTTGGCTAGGTAGCAGTGTAACTAGCCTTTCAATAATAGCTACAACTCATAAGTTAGTTGTCAAAAAATAGAATAAAATGACTCTTACCTTCTTTGAATTTCTTGGTCTGCTCAGTTAGCTGTTGTTCAGTTAGGAGGATTTGTTCAAATAGCGTGTCCAAGCTCATTTTGTGGCTTTAGCTGGCTCAATATGTTCCCTATAATCAAAATAAAATAGATAACACGGTATTTAAAGTTGACAATAACTAGTTTGTCACTTAGCTAACGTATTTTACTAGCTATCTCTATGACGCAGATTCTAAGAGTGAACTCAATATCCCAGCGTGCCCCGGGGCTGACTACGGTTGGTTTCCTCGTCTCGCTCAGGCTGCTACACGGCAAACAAAATTAAACAATACTGATATAAAACGCTTATAAAAGACTATTCACGGCTGTTCTTTGTGTGGTTACAACTGTGAGGGAGTCGAAATGTTAACACGAGCAGGTTTGTAAAACCGTTGTGTATAAAATGTCGCTAAAATTACGGTTTGTCGAAGCAGCTAGCTAAAAATCATATCATGGTGTTACGACTAGTTCTGTATCCCCGCGGATAATTGCATTCACCTTAATAAATAGCCCCTCCTGCCGAAATATGCATCCACACACCGCATTTATTTACATTGATACAACTGACAGAGATATTATATAGTTTTTAAACGGTATTAACCTTTAAACAAACATTACAGTGCCTGTTAGATTCCTATTTACCCGGGTT
This sequence comes from Ammodytes dubius, assembly GCA_026122265.1. Taxonomy (NCBI): domain Eukaryota; kingdom Metazoa; phylum Chordata; class Actinopteri; order Uranoscopiformes; family Ammodytidae; genus Ammodytes; species Ammodytes dubius. The sequence continues at coordinate 3,907,913 of CM047514.1, read as the reverse complement.
GACTGAACTCGTCGTAACACCGGATGTGGCAAACACTGTTAACTTATGTCATCTTAATAATAAATGTTTTCGACACTTTTTAATTATCTTTTTGTAAGTTTCCACTTACCTTATTTTTTAAATGTATTTATTTGATCTTTTTTAAAAGTTTAATTTAAATATAAAACATTTTTGTATGGTTTGTGTGTGTGTGTGTGGGGGGGGGGGTGATTTTGATTATCTATCTATCTATCTATCTATCTATCTATCTATCTATCTATCTATCTATCTATCTATCTATCTATCTATCTATCTATCTATCTATCTATCTATCTATCTATCTATCTATCTATCTATCTATCTATCTATCTATCTATCCATCCATCCATCCATCCATCCATCCATCCATCCATCCATCCATCCATCCATCCATCCATCCATCCATCCATTTATTTGGCCTGCATTAAGCCCCCCTGAGAGCAATTTTGGCTAACTGTGGTCGCCTACAGTTCACTGTCATTGATCAGTCGTGTCCCCACTCACGTTATGAAGTAGCCACTACACTATCAGCTTTCTCAGCACTTATCCATTGAGACTGGCTTTGTTTACATTTGTCACATAGGCCTTTATTATATTTCCTGCTTTGACCAATTCTCTTGTTTCACCACTTGGGACAAAAAAAATCGGAACCAGTGCCAAGATATAGGCCTACATTAAACTGTGAAACATTTGTCATATATAGCTCCGAAAAAAAATAAAATAAGAGACCAGCCTGGATTTTTCTTCAATCTTCATCTCTACATAACTTATTGAAAATGCTCTTTAATGACAAAAACATGTATTGGAATTTGTAAGAAATGTTGTCAGTAGTTTATATTATAAAACCAAAATGTTCATTCTACTCAAACATATGCCTATAAATAGTAAAAACAAGAGACACTGTACAATTTGGAGTGGTCTCTTAATTTTTTTTCCAGAGCTGTATATCCTGATTTTGACCAATTATTCTTGTTTCACCGCTTGGGACAAAAAATAAAAATTCTGAACCCGTGCCATGAA
>CM047514.1:3894375-3899375 GCA_026122265.1 Ammodytes dubius | reverse complement strand
TCATATATTTTGAACACTTTGTGAATCAGAGTTAATGGCATTCTGCTAAAATATATAATAGCCTAAGCCTACTTTAAATATACGTGATATACACTATACAGTTGGATCGTTTTTAACAGTTTGTTATTAAATACAGTCATCGCTGTGTCCGTTTGATATGAAATACAGTCAGATTTATTAGTTAAATTACACAAGTGAGAGCTGAAACATCCATACGGTAGAGCTAAGAAGGCTCTGAGGGCGCTCCAGACCAACCTTACCAACGTATGACGTACGAAAGAGATTCGTAGCAAAGAAGGTTTCGGGAAACAGGCGAAACGTTAAGTAGGAACTCTACGTAGGGGTTACGAATGACGTAGCGTTAAGAAGGCTCTAAGAAGGCTTTGGGAAACCGGCCCCTGGTCATTCATCAATAGAAACATTGTGTTGTTATCTGGCTCAGAGAGGGACCAGTCACTCATACGTTTTGGACTATAGACAAACATAGCATTTACATGTTTGTATTGTAAGACCGCCTCTCAGAGGGCCCATCAGGACTTTCTGTATAGGGGCCCAGAATTTGGTGCAACACCCCTGCCTCCGCATAACGTATAAACGGTGGGCTGCCATGGCCAAAAATGCCAGGGCCGATTTTTTGTCCCAGTCCAGCCCTGTCCGTAGTTATAGCCTTCATGTTGAACCACAGCCTTAAACAGTTGATATCCGAAGCCTTATATTAGAATAAGTTAAAAGCACACGCACACACACACCACACCACACACACACACACACACACACACACACACACACCACACACACACACACACACACACACACACACACACACACACACACACACACACACACACACACACACACACACACACACACACACACACACACACACACACACACACACACACACACACACACACACACACACAACACACACACACAACACACACACACACACACAACACACACACACACACACACACACACACACACACACACACACACACACAACACACACAACACACACACAAACACATAAACAAACACACACACACTGTCTCTTAAAGGGTCCCCCCAGATGTGCTGTGTCTCGCTGCTGAGGAGAGCGTGGTGCATGCGTCTCGTTTAGACTGTGTGCAGACAGACAGACAGACAGACAGACAGACAGACAGACAGACAGACAGACAGACAGACAGACAGACAGACAGACAGACAGGCAGACGGAGAAACAGACAGACAGACAGACAGACAGACAGACAGACAGGCAGGCATACAGACAGACAGAGAAACAGACAGGCATATTTAACAATAGTAGGCCTGTCTCTATACGTTCAAAGTTGAAATAAAAGTGCCATGTACAGACAAGCAACACGCGTGCGTCGCGGTTGGACTGCGTGCAGACAGACAGACATGCAGACAGACAAACACAGACAGACAGGCAGGCAGGCAGAGAAACAGACATACATTATTTAACAATATAGGCCTCTGTACGTACAACATTGAAATGAAAGTGCCATGTACAGACAAACAACACGCGAAGAAGGTTTTTTTACTGTAAATATTGTCTAATTGGGGGCGCCTTTAGCTCAGTTGGTAGGGCGTCCCCCTCCCGGGCCGGGCCCAGCAGCAGACCCGGGTTCGATTCCACCCCGCGGTCGCTCTCTGCATGTCACTCCCCTCTCTGCCCCATTTCACCTCTGTCTCTCTGCACTGTCAATAAAGCATAAAAATGCCCAAAAAATATCTTATATATAAAAAATACATAAATATTGTCTAATTGTCCCTTTTCTCATAATAAAGACTTCAATATACTTTTCTTCTTCCCTAGACGTGCTGTGTCTGGCTGCGGAGGACAGTGGCTCAGTGCGTGCGTCGCGGCTGGACTGCGTGCGTGCCAGTGAGCAGTGCCTGAAGGAGCAAGGCTGCAGCAGTAAGTACCGCACCATGAGGCAGTGTGTGGCCGGGGGCAAGGAGAGCAACTTCAGTCTGGTGGCAGGGCTCGAGGCCAAGGACGAGTGTCGCAGCGCAATGGACGCCCTGAAGCAAAGCCCCCTGTACAGCTGCAGGTGTAAACGAGGGATGAAGAAAGAGAAGAACTGTCTACGGATCTACTGGGGCATCTACCAGACTCTACAAGGTCAGTTTAGGGGTTAACAATCTATCTATCTATCCATCCATCCATCACGGGTTCAGGTCCGACCCGTGGACCTTTACTGCAGGTCATCCCCCCCCCCCCCCCTCTCTCTCTCTCTCTCTCTCTCTCTCTCTCTCTCTCTCTCTCTCTCTCTCTCTGTCTCCCCATTTCAACTCTGTACTATCTAATAAAGCTTGAAAATGCAAAAAAAAAAAAAAAAAAAAAAAAAAAGCTAAAGCTAAAGCTAGAAACGGTCTGCTCTGCAAACTCTGGTAATAGAGGCTATTCAAATCTACCACAAGTTCCTCCGAGCATCTTTAAAAGTTGGTGCTAGCCTAGACTCTGTAAACGGGCATGTTGCTATAGCTACAGTGGGCCCAACTTTGTTTACATACCAGTTTACAGAGCCTAGGTTGTGTATTAGTAGAACCAGATTTATCTTCAGTGCACTCACAGTTGTTATAGGTAGCGGATCGTGAGGAGATATTCACTGATTCTGACAACAAGCGTTCTCCAGAATCACTGACTCCCTCCATTCCAATGTTGAAAATAAACCAACTACAGCTCCGGAAAAAATTAAGGGACCAGTCTGGATTTTTTCTTAAATCTTCATCTCTACATAACTTATATGAAAATGCTTTTTAATGACAAAAAAAAATGTATTGTGAATTTGGTAGAAATGTTGTCAGTGGTTTATATTATAAAACCAAAATGTTCATTCTACTCAAACGTCAACCAATAAATAGTCAAACGAGAGACACTGAACATTTGGAGTGGTCTCTTCATTTTTTTCCCAGAGCTGTATATATGCCCTTGCTCAGTCAGCCGTAGTTCTTTGAGTGGCAGGGCTACATTTAGAGAGAGAGAACCCCCTGCGGCTATGATGTGAAATGGACATTCCCAATACAATAGCTTTTCTAATCCATTCTGGGTAACAAACATTTTTTAACCATGTACTTGTAAATCGAATTGATCTAAAGTTCTCTAAAAAAAAATATATAAAATGTTCCATTAATTTTCGCCTTGAAACCAAAACATTTAAAGGTGCAGTGTGTAATATGACATCATCAAGAAAGTTCTACAAAGTTCTAGAATGCAAAGCTCCCTGGGTAACCCCAACCCTTTCGAATAATAACAGAAGCTACAGTGGCCTTCAAGGACAAGAACAATTCTAAATTCTAAACAATGCACCTGATGACATTCCGAAAACACAGATGCCTCCATAAGAGGTTTGGAGTGGTCTATTCATTTTTTTCCAGAGCTGTATATATGCCCTTGCTCAGTCAGCCGTAGTTCTTTGAGTGGCAGGGCTACATTTAGAGAGAGAGAACCCCCTGCGGCTATGATGTGAAATGGACATTCCCAATACAATAGCTTCTCTAATCCGTGTTGTAAAGCTGCGTGATGATTAGATGCCCCCCCACTGCTTTCTGCCCTCCTGATCCCCTACCACTCAAAATAAAGTGGCACAGAGATATTTGTCTGTCTGTCTGTCTGTCTGGTGGTCTATCTATCTATTCATCCATCTATCTATCTATCTATCTATCTATCTATCTATCTATCTATCTATCTATCTATCTATCTATCTATCTATCTATCTATCTATCTATCTATCTATCTATCTATCTATCTATCTATCTATCTATCTATCTATCTATCTATCTATCTATCTATCTATCCATCCATCCATCCATCCATCCATCCATCCATCCATCCATCCATCCATCCATCCATCCATCCATCCATCCATCCATCCATCCCATCCATCCATCCATCCATCCATCCATCCATCCATCCATCCATCCATCCATCCATCCATCCATCCATCCATCCATCCATCCATCCATCCATCCATCCATCCATCCATCCATCCATCCATCCATCCATCCATCCATCCATCCATCATCCATCCATCCATCCATCACTTACTATCACTCAACTTGGTCAGATTTGGCCCAGGGTCGTGTACAGCCAAACCAAGACCCTCTCTGACCTCCTAAATCTCTCTCCCGTGAAGGTAATGGAGCGTGCAGCCCCTCAGCCACTGGCACTAGTAGAACCATCTCAACGTGTTGGTGGTACACACTCATAAAATAAAGGACAGTATTGTACCATTAAAGGTGCAGTGTGTAATATGACATCATCAAGAAAGTTCTACAAAGTTCTAGAATGCAACGCTCCCTGGGTAACCCCAACCCTTTTGAATAATAACACAAGCTACAGTGGCCTTCAAGGACAAGAACAATTCTAAATTTTAAACAATGCACCTGATGACATTCCAGCTATGGCACTTTCAAGATGGCGGCACTTGGCCTTGGTCCAAAATATGCAGAAATATGGACATATACAGTTTCAATGGTCAATTTCGACTGTAGGGAACGTTGTCAGGAAATGGAAGGACACAGTGGCAGTTAAACCCAGGCATGACAGACCAAGAAAAAAACAGGAGCGGCATAGGTGGAGGATTGTGGGCTTTCCATGCTCGGCAGCCATCACATTTAACTGAACTGGATCGCTTTAGTATGTAAGAGTGTTCAAAATACCTACATCCAGGATCCAGACACTCATCACAGGCTACCAGAGGCGTCTAGAGGCTGTTATTTTTGCAAAAGGAGGCTCAACTAAGTACTGATGTCATTTTTCTTTTGGGGTGCCCAAATTTATGCACCAGTCAAATTTTGTTATGATGCCTATTACATATTTTCTATTATTCCGATAAACAAAATTACACTGCTGAATTGCTTCTGTTTACCTAAGGTATGTCATATATGAAAAGGAATTTGCTTCTTTGAAATCCCAGCTAATGATGAACAAAAATCCCCAAAACAGACATCTTCTGCACCCCTATTTCTGGCAGTGTACAGTAGTATTG
>CM047514.1:3879375-3881875 GCA_026122265.1 Ammodytes dubius | reverse complement strand
TTAATGGACGAATACACACACACATGCATGCACCCTCTCACTCTCACTCTATCACACATACTTGCTCTCTCACACATACACATACACATATACACGCACACACACACACACAAACACAACACACACACACACACACACACACACACACACACACACACACACACACACACACACACACACACACACACACACACACACACACACACACACACACACACACACGGCTGTTTGACTCGTTTATACAGGTGGATTAATGGGGTTTAGGCTTCTCTTCCGCTGCTCGAGATGTTTGAAATGTCTCGTTTTTTAAAGTGGTTTTCACCGGTTAATATAAGGTATAGGAGGCTGTTAGTGGCAAGGCAAGACACTGCATGAGAATATAGGCAAGGCAAGGCAAGGCAAGGCAAGTTTATTTATATAGCACAATTCAGACACAAGGCCACTCAAAGTGCTTTACAGGGGCAAGATTAGAATACATAAAACACATTATAAAACATTTAAAAGCGAATAAAAGAAGCAAATAAAATGAAAATTGCAGGTTAAAATGGAAACAAAAAAGTCTTCAGACTCGATTTAAAAGAACTGAGAGTTGCAGCAGACCTCAAATTCTCTGGGAGTTTGTTCCAGATTTTTGGTGCATAATAACTAAAAGCTGCTTCTCCTTGTTTAGTCCTAACTCTGGGGACTGTAAGTAGACCTGTCCCAGACGTCCTAAGGGCTCTATAGGGTAACATTAGATCTGCTAGGCCTTGTTTAAGAAAATTGTCCTTCAATCTTTGTCAACTATTTACTTTATTTACTTTAAATACACCTTAAATAAGTGATTGTCTAATGGATTTGTCTTGCATTACAGTTTATGAGATATATAGCAATGGCACAATTCACCCCATGGTATTCTCTCCAACCGCACAACTTACACCACACCGGGGGCAAGTTGTGCATCATTTTAACTTATAGAGATACCCTCACAAAACTTTACTGATATTGAAACAATAATTGTTTGTATTCAAATGTTTTCAAAAATGTTTTGAGTAATTATGGAGTTTTTTTCCCGAACTTTCTTGCTTCCTACCCTCTTATACAGCAGTGCACATTTTGTTATTCTATTCATGTTATTTTGGTGTGAAATGGAGAGGGAGAGAGAGAGAGAGAGAGAAAGAGGGAGAGAGAGAGGGAGAGAGAGGGAGAGAGAGAGAGAAAGAGGGAGAGGGAGAGAGAAAGAGGGAGGGAGAGAGAGAGGGAGAGAGAGAGGAAGAGAGAGAGGGAGAGAGAAAGAGGGAGAGAGAAAGAGAGAAAGAGGGAGAGAGAGAGGGAGAGAGAGAAAGAGGGAGAGGAAGAGAGAGAGAGAGAGAGAGAGACTTTTGCCTTAATAGTATGTGCTACAACAAAGCCACACATTTTCTACTAGTGGATTGGAATTTGTTCTCTGTCCAATTGTAATCGTATTTGTCTATACATCCTCAGTGTGTTTGATTAAAGCAGGGTCTCTTACTCAACAAATGCCTATGTTTGGAGAATAATACCACACACACACACACACACACACACACACACACACACAGACACAGACAGACAGACAGACAGACAGACAGACAGACAGACAGACAGACAGACAGACAGACAGACAGACAGACAGACAGACCTACCCACACACACACACACACACACACACACACACACACACACACACACACAGACAGATAGACAGACAGACAGACAGACAGACAGACAGACAGACATACCTACCCACACACACACACACACACACACACACACACACTCACACTTGTCTCTTCTTTTTGATCACAGAACAGGGGCATTCCTAAAAAGAAAACACTGCCTTAAAACACACACACACACACACACTCACACACACCCCCTCCCCCCCCCCCCCCCCCCCCCCCCACACACACACACACACACACACACACACACACACACACACACACACACACACACACACACACACACACACACACACACACACACATCTGTGCCAGATTTCTGCTTTCGGAGATGTTAAATGAGGGCATTGCATTTGTTTGATCCACAACAACGTCCCACTAACTAAAAATCTATAGCGGTGCCGTGCCCCCAATTTGGCAAAGTTCTATTCTGGGCCTGTGTGTGTGTGTTTCATCTGTTTCATGTGTAGCTATAGCGTGACTTTTTAATTGATCTAGGTCTCTGTGTGTAAGTGTGAGTGTGTGTGTGTGTGAGTGTGACTCAGTGTGTATGCTCTCATGTGTGTGCATGTGTGTGTGTGTGTTTGTGAGTTTGTTTGAAGCGCTTTTACAGCATTCTGGACCAGTTGTGATTTCCTTTTTTTTAGATAATTTTTTGGCATTTTCAAGCTTTATTAGATAGTACAGAGTTGAAATGGGGAGACAGAGAAGAGAGAGAGAGAGAGAGAGAGAGAGAGAGAGAGAGAGAGAGAGAGAGAGAGGGGGGATGACCTGCAGTAAAGGTCCACGGGTCAGATTTGAACCCGCGACCACTG
>CM047514.1:3866875-3874375 GCA_026122265.1 Ammodytes dubius | reverse complement strand
TTACGCAAATGTTTGTGTGTGTGTGTGTGTGTGTGTGTGTGTGTGTGTGTGTGCGTGTGTGTGTGTGTGTGTGGTGTGTGTGTGTGTGTGTGTGTGTGTGTGTGTGTGTGTGTGTGTGTGTGTGTGTGTTATGTTACTTATTTTTATTATATATATATATTTGTTCATTTTGTATGTTAAAAATATGTTGTCATTGTTATATATTTTTTGCAAGGACCCCCTCGAAAACGAGATAGTTTCATCTATAATCTTCTATAATAATAATAATTTGAATATATTAGAAGCAGAGCTGTAAGGGTTAATATATCACTCAGCTCTGCAACGATGTTAAAGCAACATTGCGTAACTTTCTTCGGGTCTGCTTGGCAGTTCAGTTTGAGTGGAGTTTCAACCTTTGCGTTTGTACAAACAGCGCAATCCTTTTGTGGATTTGACCCTCAGAGTTTTATGAGAATTGGAGCTGGCGTGATCGTGCCACCTTTAGGGAATGGAGAGCGCTGTGTGTGTGTGTGTGTGTGTGTGTGTGTGTGTGTGTGTGTGTGTGTGTGTGTGTGTGTGTGTGTGTGTTTGTGTGTGTGTGTGTGTGTGTGTGTGTTTCTCACGGTATAAATATATCTAGACAGACATGGTGTGAGTTGTTCTAAGGTCAAAGGAGACAGTGGCTGTGTTTCCATCCACTTGTCAAGTTCACTGAAAACATTCATTCGAGCACACACACACACACACACACACACACACACACACACACACACACACACACACACACACACACACACACACACACACACACACACACACACACACACAAATAGCAGGCGAAATTGCGTTTCCATCTAACGGCTTAAAAGTTTGTTTATGTTTTTTTAGGGGCATTTTCAAGCTTTTCTTTGATAGTATGGAAAGAAATAGAGTTGAAATGGGGAGGCAGAGAGAGAGAGGGAGGGAGAAGGAGAGACATAGAGAGAGAGAGAGAGAGAGAGAGAGAGAGAGGGAAGGAGAGGGAGGGAGAGAGAGGGAGAAAGAGAGAGAGCGGGAGGAGAGAGAGGGGAGAGAGAGGGGGAGAGAGAGAGGGAGAGACAGAGAGCGATAGAGAGAGAGAGAGAGAGAGGGGGGGATGACCTGCAGTAAAGGTCCACGGGTCGGATTTGAACCCGCGACCACTGCAACGAAGGCCGGAGCCAATATGGTACACGCTCTATCCACTACACCACTGGAGCACCCTAATGGCCAAAATAGGTTGCAGTTTTTATCTCCATGTTAAAGTAGTTCAATCGAATTTCACTGTTTCTATAAAGCATTTAACTTATTACATGTTACTTAAAGGAGCTACCAGGAACTTTTAAATATTTCTGTAACAGTCTAATTTTTCCTCTGATGATCATGAATGACATGTAACAGCAAACGAGACCATCAGTGCAAAGAATGCGATTTTTATATAGTTTGTCTTAATGCCTTTGTCATGGGTATACGCTCACCCAGGAACTACAGCTGGCATAGTAAAAACACTACCGCTTTTTGTCCAAAGGGGGCGCTAGAATGAACACAAACTGAAAGTTCCACGTTACTATAATTGATTGGATTTATATAGCGCTTTATTTCTCTGTGACTCAAAGCGCTTTACAGGGTTCCAGGTTCCATTCATTCACACACAGTCATACTGGTGGGTGTAAACTACCATAGTAGCCACAGCTGCCCTGGGGCAGACTGACGGAAGCGTGGCTGCCATTCAGCGCCATCGGCCCCTCCGACCACCACCTCAAACACACAGCAGTCATACACATTCACACGAGGCAAGCTGGGTGAAGTGTCTTGCCCAAGGACACAACGACCATGACACAGGTGGCCGGGCGGGGATCGAACCGCCAACCCTTGGATCGTTGGCCAACCCGCTTCACCACCTGAGCCACAGTCGCCCCAAATAGTAGTACCTTTAAATAACATTAAAACCTAGCTGTGCAAATTTACATATTGTGCGTTGAAGGCTGTAAGACTGGTTATCCTGCTGATCTGTTATATAGCGATTTAGAAAAGTCACCAAACACAGACATATGCCTGCTGTCCTTGCCATGTTTCTGTGTAAGGGTGTGTGTGTGTGTGTGTTTGTGGCCTTGCGTGTGTGTGTGTGTGTGTGTGTGTGTGTGTGTGTGTGTGTGTGGCCTTGCGTGTGTGTGTGTGTGTGTGTGTGGCCTTGCATGTGTGTGTGTGTGTGTGTGTGTGTCTCTCATGTGAGTGCTTTGCCGCGGTGCTCACAACATGTACTTCATCCATTATTCACAGCTTGGTATTGACTGAGAGCGCGAAAGACTTATCACCTACGACGTAATGTAGCAATTGGACCACAGTGTGTGTGTGTGTGTGTGTGTGTGTGTGTGTGTGTGTGTGTGTGTGTGTGTGTGTGCGTGTGTGCGTGTGTGTGTGTGTGTGTGTGGCCGTGTGTGTGTGTGTATGTGTGTGTGTGTGTGTGTGTGTATGTGTGAGTGTGTGTGTGTGTGTGTTACTGGTCTCCTGATGTTTGATTCACAATACGCTGCAGCCGTTCCTGTGGAGAATATCCATTTAAATCACTGATGTTGACAACACACACACACACACACACACACACACACACACACACACACACACACACACAACGCACACACACACACACACAGTGGAAAGCCTGTGGGAGCTCAGACCCTGGAGTTCGGTTTGACGTGGCTGAGGTAAGGCTAAACGAGCTGCCAACAAAGTGAGAACTTATAGCGGGAAGTGTGTGTGGTGTGTGTGTGTGTGTGTGTGTGTGTGTGTGTGTTGTGTGTGTGTGTGTGTGTGTTGTGTGTGTGTGTGTGTGTGTGTGTTGTTGTGTGTGTTGTGTGTGTGTGTGTGTGTGTGTGTGTGTGTGTGTGTGTGTGTGTGTGTGTGTGTGTGCTATGTTGGCTTGTACTACACAGGGCTTTTTCCTAATTGTATTAAAGTGAGACACAGCAGACAAAAGCATTGTTATTTTTCAAGCACTGGTCAATTTTTTTATATTTTCGTCTATTCCTATATTAGAGATTTTGGTCTATTTTGCTTCCATAACATGTCTTCTTTCATACTAGTATAAATCCAAGGTCCAAAATGTACATTCAGGTGTTTATTTGACTAAACCTTGTCTGTTTGCATCTGTTATATTTCTCCTATACAACCATCTTTAACAGACATTATCTCAACATTAGTGTTTTTTCCCCAATACTCTGAACCAAGAATCTCAACTTCTAAAGCACTTACATCCACTAAACTTTCCATAATCATTCTCAGCACTATTCTGAAGGTTATTACAGAAGGATTTGTTCATATGTTGTTAATTGTCTGATTTATGAGACATTTTCTTCTAAAAATCATTCCGAAAATGCAATTTTCTACGACTTGTTCATAGTATTTTTGGGGATTTATAAAACGAAAAAAAAAACTGTTCTATTCAAAATCTATTCAACTTTACTTCAACTCAAAGGTCAGCAGAAAATACACACACACACACACACACACACACACACACACACACACACACACACACACACACACACACACACACACACACACACACACACACACACACACACACACACACACACACACACACACACACACACACACACACACACACACACACACACACACACACACACTAAATCATTACATACTAGTAAGCAATAAAACATACAATCGACTCTTTAGTTTCACCTAAATTGCATTACAAAGTACAGCTACAGTATTTCTGCCTTGGGGGGAGACCGTTAAACAGACCCATTCTTAATAGTAGCCAGACCTACACACACACACACACACACACACACACACACACACACACACACACACACACACACACACACACACACACACACACACACACACACACACACACACACACACAGAGACACACACAGACAGTCTCTCTCTCACACACACACAAGCACACACACACACACACACACACACACACACACAGAGACACAGACACAGATACACACACTGACACACAGACACACAGACACACACACACACATACACACACACACACACACACGCACACACACAGTCTCTCTCTCACACACACACACAAGCACACACACACACACAGACACACACACACAGTCTCTCTCACACACACAAGCACACACACACACACACACACACACACACACACACACACACACACACACACACACACACACACACACACACACACACACACACACACAACACACACACACGTAAAGATCTTTAACTTTCGCTTAAATTCTAGCCTCACACAGAACGTTCTACACTATAATTGGTTTCGATGAGACAGTGTGTTCCCAATTTAGTCTTGGCCCGTTCATCAACAAACTATGCTGTAGATACGAAGCACTGGTTGTTATCAATATTAGAGTACACCCCTGTTTGGAAAAAGTATGTGGGCTCAATTGATCACAAATTGTTCACGCTGAAAAAAATCCACTGTTAATACACAGCCTAGGCTCTGTAAACTCACTGGTATATAAACAAAGGGGGCACTGTCACTGAGCTAGCCCGGGCGAAAGCCACAGTGAGAGCTGGAAGAAGTGCTGGGCCAGATGGCATACCCCCAGAGGTTTTAAAGAACTGTGACCTCGATGACATCATGCTGGGGTTTTCTAACCTAGCGCTACTGCAAAACAAACTGCCTGAAGTATGGTCTCTCTCCAACATCAGCCCAGTGCCTAAATCAGGAGACCTCTCAAAGCCAGACAACTACCGGGGTCAGTTGTCAGCCTGACATGTATCAACCGCTGACAACATCTGGTGGCTCTGTGCTGAAGGAAGTCGAGGACTTCAAGTATCTGGGCTCATGGGTCAACTCAACAGAGCAGGACCTGAAGGTGAGGAAGGCACTCGCATGGAGGGCCCTGAACGGCATGACCTGTGTATGGAACTCCAACCTCCCCTGTCAAATCAAACTCAGCTTCTTCTATGCAATGGTATAGTCTGTTCTCCTCTACGGCAGTGAATGCTGGTCCCTGAAGCCAACCTTGCAGAAGTCTCTAGACGGGTGCTACACCAGGAGGCTGCGTGCAGTACTTAACATCAGCAAGAGTACTCATGTTACCAACAGTATCCTGTATGAAGGAATACCAAGGGTTAGCGAGAAAGTAGCTTCCAGGAGAATGAGACTGGCGGGACACTGCCAAAGACACCAAGAGCTGCCAGCCAGCAAATTGGTACTATGGGAACCAACCCATGGTCATCGGTCGCGAGGACGCCCTACACTAACATATGTGGATATACTCAAGAAGGATGCAGGAGCGCAAAGTACCAATGAACTGGCCAGATGTATGGAGAATCAGGGATGACTGGAAGCAACGATGGAGGGCTCGTCTGAGGACGACCTAGAGAGGGCACACTGTAGCTAAAAAAAACAAATTTTTGTCTTTCAAGTCATGTTTTTCCGAGCAGCATGCAGTGGTTGAATGCAAATTTTGTCACTAACTTTTCGCTTTTATTTCAGTCCAAAAACACCCAATACACACTCTGTGACTTATTTTGTGCAGAACAACTGCATCATTAATGCAGCAGAAAGTTTCCAGGACTTTAGAGCTTCCTTCGAGTTTGAAAAACAGCAAAAATATAACCATAAAACTATAAATTAAGTCTTCTAACTTATGGAGAAACACATGAAGACAGCTATACTCTTATGCCAGATTGCTCTAGGGCAAATTGAGCTTTGTGTGGGGAGAAAATAATGGAAAATTTAATCAGAAAATGACGTAAATACATAAATAAATTAATAAATATTGGGCATTTGGACCCATTCTGTGGTCGCTCAGATGAGGAGAATGCTACATGCTACATGTGGTGATTGTGGTTTGGTTTGGAACTCAAGACCTGCAGCTTTATATTAACATGTGAATTTAATAATGACAATCTTTGGTTGTGTGTGTGTGTGTCTTGTGTGTGTGTGTGTGTTGTGTGTGTGTGTGTTGTGTGTGTGTGTGTGTGTGTGTGTGTGTGTGTGTGTGTGTGTGTGTTGTGTGGTGTGGTTGTGTGTGTGTCTGTGTGTGTGTGTGTGTGTTTTTGAGAGTTTTAGTGTGTCTGCATGTCTTTGTGCATGTGTGTGTGTGTGCATGTGTGTGTGTGTGGTGTGTGTGTGTGTGTGTGTGTGTGTGTGTGTGTGTGTGTGTGTGTGTGTGTGTGTGTGTGTGTGTGTGTGTGTGTGTGTGGTCCCTTAACGCATATTAAATCCAGGTTTTCCTGTGGTTAGATCCGTTTGCATTTTGCCATGGTTAGAACTCTCCAGTGAGATTTCACATTTGGTCACAGATAATCGTATGGGAACGGAATTTATTATTCTTTCTACTTTTTCAAAAATACACACAGTTAAAATAAATGGTCTCTGTTGCCTTATAGCTCAAATATATATAGTTTTTAAACTCTTCCGAATGGAAACTATAAATGAAAAGTAATAAAGCACCCCCATGTTTCCACCTGCTATTGCGTGACTGACTGGATATTTAGTCCGATTTAGTCCGAGTGTGTGTGTGTGTGTGTGTGTGTGTGTGTGTGTGTCTCTTTCTCTGTGTGTGTGTGTGTGTTTTGTGTGTGTGTGTGTGTGTGTGTGTGTGTGTGTGTGTGTGTGTGTGTGTGTGTGTGTGTGTGTGTGTGTGTGTGTGAGTGTGTGGATTTGCATCTGTGCCATTAACTTGTTTTTAGATTTGCCCTTTGGCGCATTTCACAGGAAATACAAGTTATAGAGTTTCCGAGAGTTAAAGTCAAGTGGTTGGATTTCCTTTGCAGCTTTGTGTGTGTGTGCGTGTGTGTGTGTGTGTGTGTGTGTGTGTGACTGTTTGTCTCTATGTGTGTGTGTCTCTCTCTCTTTGTCTGTCTGTGTGTGTCTCTCTCTATGTGTGTCTGTGACTGTGTGTGTATGTGTCTCTTTGTCTCTCTCTCTCTCTCTCTCTCTCTCTCTCTCTCTCTCTCTCTCTCTCTCTCTCTCTCTCTCTCTCTCTCTCTCTCTGAGTGTGTGTCTGCATATCTGTGTGTGTGTGAGAGAGAGAGAAAGAAGGAGAGCCAGCCATCCAGCCAGTTAGCGTAGGCAGTGTGTGACTGTGTGCTTTAAAACTTGAGAGATTTCCATGCAGAGTGCTGCATCTTAACTACACACACACACACACACACACACACACACACACACACACACACACTAACACCCACACTAACCCCCCCACCCACCCACCCACACACACACACACACACACACACACACACACACACACACACACACACACACACACACACACACACACACGCTGCTGCCTGCATCTTAACTTGGGGAAGTGGAGGTTGAAATGTGCTCAGTGCCAAGGCGCTTACAGGGGAAACCAATTCCATTTACAAGTGGGAGAACTCTCAGTAATATATTCACACACTCACACACACTCCAATCCGCACAATGTCTGACTAGAGATTGAGTGTGTGTGTGTGTGTGTATGGGTGGGTGGGTGGGGGTGGGGGGAGGGTTATTGT
>CM047514.1:3856875-3859375 GCA_026122265.1 Ammodytes dubius | reverse complement strand
TTCCTTTGTCTTGATTCACGCCGCTTTCTCCGCACAGACGCGAAGTGTGTGTGTGTGTGCGTGTGTGTCTCTCACCCTCTGTGTGTGTGTGTGTGTATGTGTGTCTCTCCCTCTGTGTGTGTGTGTGTGTATGTGTGTCTCTCTCTCCCTCTGTGTGTGTGTGTATGTGTGTGTGTGTGTTTTTCTCTTCTCAGCGCGTCTATCATGCATTGATTAGATCTAGTGTCACTGGTAAACAGATTACTGAGGGAAGAGGCAAAACAATAACACAATATAACACAGTATAATACACTATAACACAATATAACACAATATAACACAATATAACACACTCTAACACAATATAACACACTCTAACACACTCTAACACAGTATAACACAATAACACAATATAACACAGTATAAGTAAGGGTTAATGCCCGACGAGGTGTCCATGTATCAGGGATTAATAGACACCGTGGAGGTGAGAACTGTGGTGTCCAGAGGCTATTGCACGGCAGGATATTTTAGGCTTTATATAAATCCCTTATCAACACAGTTTAATCAGCGGCGAGCCGGCGACGCATTAAAGTGGACAGAATGTAAACAGTTCCATCTAGGTGTCCATACATCAGGGGTTAATCCACACCTATGGAATGTTCTCCAGCCAATCAGAATAGAGTATTTACACAGACTATGGTATAACAGTATATAACACAGTATAACACACTCTAACACAGTATAACACAATATAACACACTCCTCTCCGCGGCTCCATCGGTTGCTTTTAACTTCATTGTAACAAACAGACTTTCAATATCTGAAGCAGCGTTTCACTTTTCAGCTGAAAGCCACACAGGAGCCTACAGTAGATGAAACATCCCTCTAGGCAAGGCAAGGCAAGTTTATTTCTATAGCACAATTCAGACACAAGTCCACTCAAAGTCCTTTACAGGGGCAAGATTAGAATACATAAAACATATTAGAAGACATTTAAATTAATTTCTACAAAATCTGCTAGGAAATAAAACACAAAATTCTACACACTGCAGGTTTAAGTGAAGATAAGTGCTTTATATAATATTGACAATTTTTTCTGCATTAAAATTAAAGGTGTATTGTGTAGAATTTTCACCACTAAATATTCAATATTACACACTGTACCTTTAAGTGACGATAAGTGCTTATATAATAGACTTTACATTTTTTTTATATACATTAATTTTTTTCAGAACCTGCATTAAAAATTAAAGGCATAGTGTGTAGCATATTCACCACTTGATGCCACTAAATATTCAATATTACACACTGTACCTTTAAGTGAAGTAAAGTGCTTGCCCTTACGTAAAGACATCACACCAGATCAGCATTTATAATCTGTCGGAATATAAGGGATTAAGTTTTAAGCATAAGTGTGTTTCTCTCTCTTCCATTTCGTGATGTTATAACGTTAAAGCTGCACTTATCAAGAGTATATGAATTTAGAGAAAATACGTTATACTACCCAGGGATCCGAGATTAAATTTGACAGAATTTGGCGCCCCTTCCTAAATTATTTTAAAAAACCAACAATAACTATAGAAGAGTAGCTACCTCCCCCCCTCTTTTATTTGATTTAATTTTATTTCTGTATGTGTTTTTTTTTTTTTTTTTTTTCATATTGATTGTTTATTTTTGTTTCTTGTAGTTTTATATTTCGTGTTGTTGGGTGTGAGGGTGGGATGTGGGTGGGGTATGTTCGGGAAAAAAAGGGGAAAAAATTTGTATTCAATGTGCTATAATTTCGTTACTAACATTTAATAAAAAAACCTTTGAAAGATCAAGAGTATATGTATCTGAACTCAGTGACTCTCTCAAGTCACTGCAATCGAGTCATTAAAAGAGAATGACATTAGTTTAAAGATACAGTGCGTAACTTTTTCATATATATAAATGTCAAGTTACATTCAAGCTATAAACAAAACGAGTTGACACAACGTTGATTAAGCCTATTATCAGCTCCACAAAACTCTCTCTGTATTTCTCAGTATGGCAGCGTTTACAAACTGGTGTCCCCCCTCCCCCCTGACACTGGTGCAGGAGCTCAAGAAAAATCCTCAAGAAGAAGAGCCCAAGAAATGTTTCAGTTGTTGATTCTACTGCTAAGAAAAAAACATCTTTGAGTCATACACATCAAGATTAACCTCTACTTAAACATTCAGTTTCTGATTTATTTGCCTAACATATTTTGATAATCTTATCAATGTAACTGGGAATATCTAGTCTTTTCAAAATGCATGTTGGACTTCTGGTTACATTTCCAAACCCTATTGTTGTTCTCAATTTTTGTCATACATACGTCCTGTTTATTATGTATTATTCTAATGTTGGAGCAGAGGAGAATTTTAACATCGAGAGGAGAATGGGTGTTAGTGCTGGTGAAACAAGTGGAAATATTTTTAAAACTATATTGCGTAACTTTTTCACTTTTTCTTGAAAGATATGATTTGCTAGGACCATTTTTTGATCTGATAGGACTTGA
>CM047514.1:3846875-3849375 GCA_026122265.1 Ammodytes dubius | reverse complement strand
ACAATAGCCCTTTTAATGGCTGAAAGAAAGCTTTTATATAATCTGAAGTTAAAGGCACACTCAAAAAAGCCTTAGTGTAGAGAAATATAGGCCTCAGCACATGGCTATATAAGTAAAGTAAAGTGCAATGCTGATCATTTTTGATAAGTTTTCTTGCAAGTCATCTCCCACCCAAAGTGCACTTCGAGGAGGACTGGTGTGTGTGTGTGTGTGTGTGTGTGTTGTGTGTGTGTGTGTGTGTGTGTGTGTGTGTGTGTGTGTGTGTATAAAAAAATGCATTATGATCTTGGCCGTCTTCCAATGTTTAGATAGTTTGCAGCGTTTAGCGAGGGAAGATAAAACAAGCACACACACACACACACACACACACACACACACACACACACACACACACACACACACACACACAGAGAGGCACACACACACACATGCACACACACACACACACACACACACACACACACACACAAGAATGTTTCCGTCAAATTTCCATCACGTTGTATTATATGATCGCTGTAAGGTGTAGAAGAGTGTTTGTCTTCTTGGAAATCTTCTTGGTTAATTTCCCAGTCCGCCCGCTGCCTGTGTGTGTGTGTGTGTGTGTGTGTGTGTGTGTGTGTGTGTGTGTGTGTGTGTGTGTGTGTGTGTGTGTGCGCGTTAGTGTCTGTGTGTGTAATTTTGTTTTACTTTATTTGCTTGCGTGATAGGACCAGCTTTGAGAAGTGTGTGTGTGTGAGTGTATGCCTGCGTCTGTGTGTGTGTGTGTGTGTGTGTGTGTGTGTGTGTGCGTCTTGCGTCTGTATGCGTGTGTGTGTGCGTCTTGCGTCTGTGTGTGTGTGTGTGTGTGTGTGTGTATGCCTGCGTCTGTATGCGGGTGTGTGCGTCTTGCGTCTGTCTGTGTGTGTGTGTGTGTGTGTGTGCTTGGCCTGGGGATGTTGGATTTCTCTGCTCTCCCTCCGACTGACAGATTGTAATAATAAGAAGCTAATAGGACCATTATATGAGATTTTTTTTTTTAAATTAAGATTATTTTTTGGGCCTTTTTTTTAAGCTTTATTAGACAGTACAGAGTTGAAATGGAGAAGAGAGAGAGAGAGAGAGAGAGAGAGAGAGAGAGAGAGAGAGAGAGAGAGAGAGAGAGAGAGAGAGGGGGATGACCTGCAGTAAAGGTCCACGGGTCGGATTTGAACCCGCGACCACTGCAACGAAGGCCTGAGCCAATATGGTACGCGCTCTATCCACTACGCCACTATATATTTTTTTCCTTTTTGACCCATTTGTGTATTTGAAGGTCAAACCGCGTCCAGTAACCTAGACGATCAATAACCATGGAAACCCCGCTGGTCAGTTTAAGCCTTGAGGCCTAAACAGTCACTTTACTGTTTGACATGTTTGCTGACAAAAGCATGTGTGTGTGTGTGTGTGTGTGTGTGTGTGTGTGTGTGTGTTGTGTGTGTGTGTGTGTGTGTGTGTGTGTGTGTGTGTGTGTGTGTGTGTGTGTGTGTGTGTGTGTGTGTGTGTGTGTGTGTGTGTGTGTGTGTGTGTGTGTGTGTGTGTGTGTGTGTGTGTGTGTGTGTGTGTGTGTGTGTGTGTGTGTGTGTGTGTGTGTGTGCCTGTTTGTACTGTTTGCTGACATGTTGAACGAGACAATAAAAAAGTCTGTGTCTGGTTTGATGGTAGACCTTAGGGCTTTTAATCACAATTAATCCAAAAAAATATTGTGATTTTGGGGCTTGGGGGTGTAATGGTTAGAGTGTGCCCCCCCTTTTCCCTCCATAGAGTCTCAGTCCTCTTCACAGCAGACCCGGGTTAGAATCCAGCCCGGGGTCGTTCTCTGCATGTCATTCCCCTCTCTGACACATTTCATCTCTGTCCTTGAAGGCCACTGTACACACACACACACACACGCATACAGATCTAACAAATTAACTCCTAAAAAATAAATGAAAGAAAGCAAAAATGCCCCAAAAAAATAAATAAATAAAAAACATGATTTTGATTCATATATGCGATCTTATTTTTAAATATTGACGGTTCTCTGTCTTAGTCACGCCAAATGTTCACTTCTTTGCTTGGTAACAATTCCAGCTGCTATATAACAATTGATACATGATAAATTAGCTCCACAATGTAAAACAAAATAATCTATTATCTAATGTATAATTCACGAAAAAACAACTCCATAGATGTTGTAACTTGCCTGTGTACCGGTAGTGAAAAATCCAGTGTTTATACACAGCCTAGGCTCTGTAAAACTGGTACAGTATATTGAATGCTACAGTGCGTCCCCCTCTGTTGTTTATACCTTTGTTTGCATGCCCGTTTACAGAGCCTAGGCTGTGTATTAACACACTCTTTTTCTTAGCTATAAATCAGTCAATCATAACATATTTTTATACATTTTTATATTTCTCTCCTCCGCCCTCTAGTCTTTTAACTACAGATTTATTTCACATTTGTCTCAGATTAATTTTGTTTCCGAGTGCCGGAGAGGCAATAT
>CM047514.1:3794375-3801875 GCA_026122265.1 Ammodytes dubius | reverse complement strand
AAGCCTGTCTATCTATTAATAGGTCCACTAATGGACTGTAATGGTAAACGGCTGAATCAGCTTCTGACTGTGTGCTGAAACTATAATGGTGGCAAGCGATAACAAACCTTAAGTACGTTCTAACTCACCTTTAATTGTGGTTTGGGTCGCTGTGGTGTGTGTGTGTGTGTGTGTGTAGTGAGTGAGTGAGTGAGTGAGTGAGTGAGTGAGTGAGTGAGTGAGTGAGTGAGTGAGTGAGTGAGTGAGTGAGTGAGTGAGTGAGTGAGTGAGTGAGTGAGTGAGTGAGTGAGTGAGTGAGTGAGGTGCTGTGTGTGTGTGTGTGTGTGTGTGTGTGTGTGTGTGTGTGTGTGTGTGTGTGTGTGAGTGAGTGAGTGAGTGAGTGAGTGAGTGAGTGTGTGTGTGTGTGTGTGTGTGTGTGTGTGTGTGTGTGTGTGTGTGTGTGTGTGTGTGTGTGTGTGTGTGTGTGTGTGTGTGTGTAGCTTTATTTTAACTTGGAGACCGGCAGTACAGCTTGGTGCCAACAGTGACCCACTAGGAGTTACGACGCTGTTTATCAACTAATTAGTCTAAAGTCGGTCTAATCAAGAGATGTGTTTCGGGGCCTTAAAAATCAGGGGAAAGACCATTCTTAAAAAAGTTTTACCTTGAGGCCAAATAAAACTACATTTGAGCCAATTAATTATCTTTTGTTTGTGATAACTCATCATTCATATGCAATGTCAGTTCATGTTTTGAGTTCTACATATAATAGGCTACTTAAAAAATCCACAAAAGTAACAGTTGTGTAAAATATATTTTTTTTTTTTCAAGGAAGTTTTTCAGACATTTTTTTTTTTTATACTTTAGTTTTTATTGAGTTTTAGCACATCACATCTTCACATGGTAGATCAACTTCCAGATGTTAATTCAGTGCAGATATAACAAAACATTCAACAATATACATACAATTAAAACAAAAACAAATAAAAACAGAGTGTGTGTGTGTGTGTATGTGTGTGTGTGTGTGTGTGTGCATGTGTGTTTGTGTTTGTTTGTGTGTGTGTGTGTGTGTGCGCGTGTTAATAACAATTATTAGGATTATTAACCCCTCCTTGTCCCCTGTAGGTAATGCGATCCATGCCTTTGGTAATGGGACATGTCTCCTGTGTCCCCATAATACAAATTAAACCTTGTCTGTTTGCGTCTGTATATTTCTCCTGTACAACCATCTTTAACAGACATTATCTCACTCTAAGGTATCTTTGTTATTTAAAGCACTTGTAGATCACGTGAATTTTTTTTACGATTATCAACCCCTACCCCTCCTTGTCCCCTGTAGGTAATGCGATCCATGCCTTTGGTAACGGGACGGATGTGGGAGCCTGGCAGCCGATGTCTCCTGTCCAAACCACCACCCTCACCACCACACCGTACCAGAGGAGCAGAGAGAAGAGCCAGCACACTGACAACTCTATCGCAGACAGCGGCATATACACCTTCTGTGGCAACCTGCAGGTAAGAGACAGACAGACAGACAGACAGACAGACACACACACACACACACACACACACACACACACACACACACACACACACACACACACACACACACACACACACACACACACACACACACACACACACACACACACACACACACACGTATATATAGGCAGGTACCTACGCACGCACTGACGCAAGCATACACACATACATATAAAAACACACAGACGGGGCGCTCTGGTGGCGTAGTGGATAGAGCGTGTACCATATTGGCTCCGGCCTTCGTTGCAGTGGTCGCTGGTTCAAATCCGACCCGTGGACCTTTACTGCAGGTCATCCCCCTCTCTCTCTCTCTCTCTCTCTCTCTCTCTCTCTCTCTCTCTGTCTCCCCATTTCAACTCTGTACTGTCTAATAAAGCTTGAAAATGCCAAAAAAAAAAATCTTAAAAAAAAAAAAAACACAGGCAAATGCAGGCACACACACACACACACACACACGTCCGTTTACCTGTGTGTGCCAGTCCCATTGTGCCCAAGCAGCCACGCCTTCTCTTTATCTAGCTGATGAAACAGACACTTCACAGGCAGCAATCCTACACACACACACACACACACACACACACACACACACACACACACACACACATACAGTACATACACGTACACAAACACACACAAACAAGCACACACAAACAAGCACACACATACATGCACACACACACACACACACACAGTCTGTATTGATAATGAGCTTTGGTGGTGTACTGGTGCATGGGTGCTGTTGACACTGCTCTGATAGCAAGTCAAGCACAAGTTAATGAGAGAGTTGTGTTTATATACTCTTGGTAGTGTGTGTGTGTGTGTGTGTGTGTGTGTGTGGTGTGTGTGTGTGTGTGTGTGTGTGTGTGTGTGTGTGTGTGTGTGTGTGTGTGTACATAGGCATCAAGTGCTGTTGTAATGACACACTCGGGGGACAGGCCTATGAGAAAAGACACACTCCACTCCGGTCATTGATCTTTGTCTCTCTCTCTCTCTCTCTCTCTCTCACACACAGACACACTCACTCTGATTTCATCTCAGACATATCTTTCAATGGCTGTCGCACACTCAAACACATTGTCTTGTATTCTCCCTCTCTCTCTCTTTCCCTCTCTCTCTCTCTCTCTCTCTCTCCTCTCTGACTTTAATTTTTATTTATTTTAAATTAATGCATATGGAATGGACTGGAAAAACTGCACACAATCAAGTTACAAGGAAAAATACACGAATAAACATGGGATTTGTTCAAATATGCAAATATGTTGCATAACATTTATCTGTCTTAATCACTTCACCTGTATGTATGTACCTGTATTACCACTCCTGTTGATTGCAATAGCCCACGATGACTTGATTTTCTGATTTGAAGCATAGGCCTCGTAATCAGCATTATTCACCCACATAGTCACACACACACACCCACACACCCATAACCCACACACACACACACCCACACACCCATAACCCCACACACACACACACACTCACCCATAACCCACACACACACACACACACACACACACACACACACACACACACACCACGCACACCATAACCACACACACACACACACACACACACACACACACACAACACACACACCACACACACACACACACACACACACACACTCACACACACCTCAGCATCTTGTATTTTTGTCCTGTATTTGCTAAATTAAAGTATTTGATTGGGAGTTCGGATTTGTAGCTTCGAAATAATATATTTTAGTTCTGCCTTTATTGACATTGTTGCATGTGTATGAAAACTATATTGGCTAAATGGGGCGACTAAAATGGGGCGACTGTGGCTCAGGTGGTAGAGCGGGTCTGCCGATGATCAAAGGGTTGGCGGTTCGATCCCCCGCCCTGCCACCTGTGTCATGGTTGTTGTGTCCTTGGGCAAAGACACTTCACCCACCTTGCCTCGTGTGAATGTGTATGACTGCTGTATGTTTGAGGTGGTGGTCTGAGGGACCGTAGGCGCTGAATGGCAGCCACGCTTCCGCCACCGGTATGACTGTGTGTGAGTGAATGGAACCTGGAACCCTGTAAAGCGATTTGAGTGCCTAGAAAAGCTCTCTATAAATCCAATCCATTAAATCTTTGCATAAGCCTTGTATGTCTCCGTATGTTATCAAAGAACTTCAATAGCGTAGCGGCTAAGTGCTTATTTTCAGAATCTCAGTTGATGATACAAGCGTGAACATTGGCATGAGCATTAGTCTCCACGGGTCACCTGACAAGAAAATTGTCCCGAGACATTTGAAATTGTTCATTTTTGAACATTTCTCGAAGAAAAGTATTGAGGTTTTTCATTTAAAATTATTATATATATTTATTTTTTAAATTTTTTTGTCTTGGACAATTTTCTTGTCAAGTGACCCATGGAGATTGCTCATGCCAATGTTCACACTTGTACCACAGATTTGATTATAGCTCTTAGCCGCTCCACAATTCAGCCCCCGGGAATAAAATAAGAGACCAGTCTGGATTATTCTCAAATCTTCATCTCTACATAACTTATTGAAAATGCTCTTTAATGACAGAAAATGTATTGTGAATTTGGTAGAAATGTTGTCAGTAGTTTATATTATAAAACTAAAATGTTCATTCTGCTCAATTATTATTATTATTATTATTATTATTATTATTATTATTATTATTATTATTATTATTATTATTATTATTATTATTATTATTATTATTATTATATATATATATTAGTATTACTATTATATATTATTATAATTATTATAATTATTATTATTATTATTATTATTATTATTATTATTATTATTATTATTATTATTATTATTATTATTATTATTATTATTATTATTATTATTATTATTATTATCAGCTCAAATATAATTATCTTTGTCCGTTCACAAAGAGTGTTGTGGAACCTCTTGTTTTTTATTTGCGTGAAACTGTCTTTGTTCTGAACAGTCACATTAGCATGAGGCAGATTTACATGTGTGTCCAGGGCGATTCTCACCCGCTATGGAGAATATTCATAAGAACAGTCCAATGGAGCCCTGGGCTGTGTGTGTGTGTGGGGGGGGGGGGGGGGGGGGGGTCAGTTAGAGTGTGTGTGTGTGTGTGTGTGGGGGGGGGGGGGGTGTGAGTGTGTGTGTGTGTTGTGTGTGTTGTTTTATATTATCTGTTGCTCTGGGCCAAGCTATCTCTGTTGTGAGATGAAAAAGATAAAGTAGCCCTTCTGGTGTTTTTTAATTTCCTATGAAAACCCAAGAGAAAAATGGCAGACACACACACACACACACACACACACACACACACCACACACACACACACACACACACACACACACACCCCAACACACACAGAAGACAATGCATGGAACATATTTAAAGGTGTAGTCAGTGATTCTGGAGAACGCTTGTTGTCCAAATCACTTTTTATCAAAATCAGTGAATATCTCCTCATGATCCGCTACCTGTCATTACTGTGTGTGCACTGACAATAAAACTCCATTGTTAATACACAGCCTAGGCTCTGTAAACAGGCGTGTTGCTATAGCTACAGTGGGCCACCTCTTGTGTACATACCAGTTTACAGAGACAATGGGCCACGCTTCAATTATTTTCTTTCAAGCTGAGCTACTGTTAGTTTTGTTGGCCTGTCGTGTGTGTGTGTGTGTGTGGTGTGTGTGTGTGTGTGTGTGTGTGTGTGTGTGTGTGTGTGTGTGTGTGTGTGTGTGTGTGTGTGTGTGTGTGTGTGTGTGTGTGTGTGTGTCCCTCTTCCCTCTGAGTGAACATGTCAAACTTTAACAGGCTCTCGGGGTAAAAACTCTTCAAGGTTTTTTTTTTTTAGACCAATTCATCTCCCCTTTCCAATCTGCTTTTATGATGACATGAGCCCCAAGCCTCCATAAACATACAGACTGTGTGTGTGTGTGTGTGTGTGTGGGTGTGTGTCTGAGTGTCTGTGTGTGTGTGTGTGTGTGTGTGTGTGTGTGTGTGTGTGTGTGTGTGTGTGTGTGTGTGTGTGTGTGTGTGTGTGTGTGTGTGTGTGTGTGTGTGTGTGTGGTGTGTGTGTGTGTGTGTGTGTTCCATAAACATACAGATTGTGTGTGTGCTCAGGCCCGCCAAACATCAATGGTTGGGCCCCTGAAAAATAGATCCACTATTTATCGGTCCAATTCCGATATCTGGGTTTTGTATAATGGCCCGATACTATCCGATATCATAATTATTCTACATTTAACGTAGCACATAGCTATATAGTCTTAAAATTGAATTATCTTTCATAGTAAAACAATTCACACATACACAGTGATAGACTGCTTGTTTGGTTGACCTTGTGACTTTTAAGCAAACGCTACTAATGAGAAGAAAAGAAAACTCATACTTTTTGCAGGTTTTCACAATTGAAACAGGATATATTTTACTTAAAGAACAATAAATAAAATGTTGTTTTTTTAATAATAAGTTATAGTGAATATTTTGGTTCGAAATAAAGTTCAGCTATTGGCCTCCAAACACCATAGGCGCACACACACACACACACACACACACACACACACACACCACAGTTTTTTATAGGGTGTGTGTGTGTGAGAGAGAGAGAGAGAGAGAAAGAGAGAGAGTGAGTGAGTGAGTGACTGACTGACTGACTGACTGACTGACTGAGGTGTGTGTGAGTGAGGCAGTGAGAGAGAGAACCAAATTCCCATGCTCGAGTGTGATGGTTATTTGACAGTTAGTGTGTGTTATTTGTACCTGTTGTGTAAAGGTATTGACAGGACATCTCCAGTCTCATTAGATGTTAGATTACTCCCATGGATTGTTGATCAAAGATAATTAATGACTGCGGCTCCTCTGTCCACTTTCTGTTTAGTCTCATTGAAACTATTGTCTATAAAATGCCGTCTCAAACTTTAAAACATCATTTTGGAAGTTCATTCATATACAAATCTGAATATTTTTTATTAACAGAATTGTAATTTCACAACAAATATAAATCTGTTCTGTGAAAGTTTTAACCTTGATTGTGATGTCTTTCTGTTTCAGGCTCAGAAACTGAAGTCGAACTCAACCGTGGATGGCGTCTTCTGTGTGGTAAGTTAGTCCTCAATTATTATTCTATTCCAATTAATAATTAATGTAGTTAAAGTGGTTTCGAAGACCTTTCAGTTTTGTGTTTTGAGCGAACCCATGACAAAGGCATTGAGAAAAACTATATAAAAATAGCATTCTTTGCACTGATGGTCTCGTTTGCTGTTATATGTAATTTATGATCATCAGAGGAAATTTCAGAAATATTTTAAAGTTCCTCGTAGCTACTTTAAAGTTGCTTTACTTGTCTTTTAACACAACGCTACATTGAAACGTGTCTTTTCACCTATCACAGCCCAGTAAAAACCTCCACACATACTTTTTGTTTGTATAGTATTTCACCATTTTATCACATAAAACTAATTTATTTTATTTCCAAAAGTTTATATATTCTTTATTGCTTCTGTATACTTCAGTGTAAACGGTCCGACGAACCTCGCATACACAATGGATGGTTAAGTAGACAGTATGTAGTATATACATGTTGAGTATGTAGGAGGGAGGACGTTAGTAGGGCTTTTAGTATGTAGTATATACATGTTGAGTATGTAGGAGGGAGGACGTTAGTAGGGCTTTTAGTATGTAGTATATACATGTTGAGTATGTAGTAGGGAGGACGTTAGTATGGCTTTTAGTATGTAGTATATACATGTTGAGTATGTAGGAGGGAGGATGTTAGTAGGGCTTTATGGTTAAGTAGACAGTATGTAGTATATACATGTTGAGTATGTAGGAGGGAGGACGTTAGTAGGGCTTTATGGTTAAGTAGACAGTATGTAGTATATACATGTTGAGTATGTAGGAGGGGAGGACGTTAGTAGGGCTTTTCAAACACAGCCATACATTTTTTTGAGGGCTTATTTCACCATTTTATCTCGAAAAACAATTTTATTTTATTT
>CM047514.1:3789375-3791875 GCA_026122265.1 Ammodytes dubius | reverse complement strand
CGATGCCTTTGGGTACGCTGATAAAAAAAAGGGATTTTTAAGCTTCCGTGTTTCCGCTCACTTGGTCGGCAATAGTTGGAAAAACTACAGCTCTAGAAAAAAATTAAGAGACAAGTTTGGATTTTTCTTCAATCTTCATCTCTACATTACTTGCTGGAAATGCTCTAAATAACAATATTTTTTGGAGAATTTGGTTAGAAATGTTGTCAGTAGTTTACAGAATAAAACCAATATGTTCATTCTACTCAAACATATGCCTCTAAATAGTAAAACGAGAGACACTGAACATTTGGGAGTGGTCTCTTCATTTTTTTCCAGAGCTGTATTTGAGGGCTACATACCTGTAAATGTTAAACTCTTGGGAAAAGGTACAGACAATGTATATTAGCATAACATTTCCGCAGTTGTTCGATAACCCGTTTTCTCCCTTATATCTGTCTGTGTGTGTGGGGAGGCTATAGGTGGGATCTTTAGCTTAACAAGTCACAGTCAGTTCAGTTACGGCGATATTTTGAAATTAAATTATGGGCGAAAGTTTTTACGTTTTTGGTTCAGAAATGATTGGCGACTTGCTAGATTATCAGCTTTTATTACATTCAAAATTGAAAATGATTGTGTTAAAGGCCATTATTACATTATTGGCTGCCCTAGTACACATGGATATTTACCTTTTACAAAAACAAATACAGTAAAATAACGTTTTATTTAAATTTTATAATAATAACTTCCAAACATCGAAAGGAGTTAGAACATTCTGCGCCCTCCATCTCTCTCCTGTAGCTCAAACTGAAGACACAAGCACACAAGCAAAGACCCACTAAGACATGTTGCACATTTTATTACCCCTCCCTTTCTCTCTTTCTCTCTTTCTCTCTCTCTCTCTCTCTCACTCTCTCTCTCTCTCTCTCTCTAAGACATGTTGCACATTTTATTACCCCTCTCTCTCTCCCTCCCTTTCTCTCTCCCTCCCTCTCTCTCTCTCTCTCTCTCTCTCTCTCTCTCTCTCTCTCTCTCTCTCTCTTTCTCTCTCTCTCTCTCCCTCCCTCTCTCTCTCCCCTCTCTCTCTCTCTGACATGTTGCACATTTTCACACATCCAGACACAAACACTGAGAAATACACCACACTAGGCTTTATGCTAAAAAAAAATTTACACAATTTTTTATCCATCATTGTTCTGAGCCACTCCCTCTGTTCGCTGATTGGACCAGCAAAAAATCTGGCTGATAAAACCTAAGAATACACCTTAGACCCAGACTGACTACTGAAGGGAAATTAAATGAAAATTGAGCGGAAGTAGGTAGGCGGGCGGAGCCAGGCTTTTATGACATGTCGCTTGGTTTACGTAGCTTCTCACAAAACATGATTAAATGTACAGTTCAAACTTTAATGTTACGCATTAAAACATTGTACAGCTCCCGGAACAAGTTAAAGACCAGTCTGGATTTTTCTTAAATCTTCATCTCTACATTACTTGCTCAAAATGCTCTAAATTGCAATATTTTTATTGTGAATTTGGTAGAAATGTTGTCAGTAGTTTATATTATAAAATCAAAATGTTCATTCTACTCAAACATATGCATATAAATAGTAAAAACAAGAGACACTGAACATTTGGAGTGGTCTCTTTAATTTTTTTCCGGAGCTGTATATGCACTGTGTATGTACTTGGCTGAAACTTATTAAAAAATCGGACAAATAAATAAAATAAATAAATAAATGTCCGATGGTGATATTCTATTCCAGAGCATTGTGAGCTATTTTGACATTCAGATATGACATATGAAATACAGGTGAAACTCGAAAAATTAGAATATCGTGCAAAAGTTCATTTATTTCAGTAATTCAACTTTATAGTTGAAAATAATATCTTATACAGACTCATTACATGCAAATGAGATATGTGAAGCCTTTATTTTTTATAATTGTGATTATTATGGCTTACAGTTTATAAAAACCCCAAATTCAAAATCTCAGCAAATTAGAATATTACATAAAATCAATAAAAAAAGGATTTTAAATACAAAAATAGTCCTTGACAATAGTCCATAACAAATAAAGGCTTGAAATATCTCACTTTGAATGTAATGAGTCTATATAATATATTAGTTTCACCATTTAGGTTGAATTACTGAAATAAATGAACTTTTGCACGATATTCTAATTTTTCGAGTTTCACATGTACATTAAACAAGCCGATTTTTATTTTTTAATTGTAATTTTTTTTTTTTTACTGCAAATGTGTATATATCTCCCAGTTATGTACATGGATTATGGAATATAAATTGCATCTGAGACAGAGGATATCAATGTATCTCTCCTTATTGTAGTTAAAAATAATGACTGTATTTCCTTATAGACACACTCTATTTGTTTTTGTATCATAGCACCCACTTATGACGTTTGCTTGAATATATTGTTGATTTTTTTGGGCTAAGATTTAAAACGTATTTTTCTATCGTTAAACACAATTTTTAGCAGTTCTGAGAAGTTAGGAGTGAA
>CM047514.1:3776875-3784375 GCA_026122265.1 Ammodytes dubius | reverse complement strand
TTAATTTAGTGCATAATAGCTGTAAAAAATGTTTTGAATTATTTATTTTTTCCCTCAGAAAGGGTCTCATATATGTCCATATTTCTGCATATTTTGGACCAAGGCCTAGTGCCGCCATCTTGAAAGTGTCATAGTTGGAATGTCATCAGGTGCATTGTTTAAAATGTAGAATTGTTCTTGTCCTTGAAGGCCACTGTAGCTTCTGTTATTATTCAAAAGGGGTGGGGTTACCCAGGGAGCGTTGCATTCTAGAACTTTGTAGAACTTTCTTGATGATGTCATATTACACACTGCACCTTTAATGTTGAAGATAGCATTCTATTTCACTGATGGTCTCGTTTGCTGTCACAGTGAAAAAAATAAAATAAAATGGAAGTTTTCTAGACGTTTTGGACAATAGTGTGTAGATGTTTGACTAAGAGGAAGCAGTGTGAGTCATAAATGGTAAATGGACTTGACTTATATAGCGCTTTTCTAGCCGATTTTCTCAGCCCCAAAGCGCTTTACATATCTTACCACATTCACCCATTCATACACACACTCATACACCGATGGCAGCATGAATGGACAAACCTCTGTGAGACAATGTAACCAGTGAAGTATCAGCTGACCCTGTGTCTCCGTGGTTACCAGTCAGTCACGGAATAATCAAGCTGACTTGGCGTGTCACAGAGCTGTCACTCACACACACACACACACTCACACACACACACAGTCACTCACACACACACAGTCTCACACACACACACACACACAGTCTCACACACACACACACACACACACACACACACACACACACACACACACACACACACACACATTCACTCACACACACACACACAGACAGAGACACACACACACACACACATACACACACACACACACAGTCACCACACACACACACACACACACACAGACACACTTTCTTTCATCATTCAAGTTCTTTTCTTTCTTGCACTTTGTGAGTTGAAGCAAAATGTGGTTAATTGTTGGAGATGAAGACCACTTATGATGAGCTGACAGGCGAGGCATTATGTATAACAGTGGGTAGTATGACTGGACTGTGTGTGTGTGTGTGTGTGTGTGTGTGTGTATGTGTGTGTACTTATACAACAATTTTTTGTGAGGAACAATTTGAGTTTTAGACCTTAAGAGCGAGTTCATTTTTGGAAAGTGAGGACATTTTGTCCGGTTCTCACTTTGGGACAGGCCTTTAAAGGAGCTGTTTGAGGGTTAACACTAGGTTTTAAGGACAGGCCTTTAAAGGAGCTGTTTGAGGGTTAACACTAGGTTTTAAGGACAGGCCTTTAAAGGAGCTGTTTGAGGGTTAACACTAGGTTTGAAGGTTCAGGTATGAATTAGGTTTATGTTAGGGTTAGTGTAAGGGTTGGGGCTAGGCATTTAGTTTGGATGGTTGGGGTTAGGGTAAGGGGCTAGGGAATGCATTATGTAAATGAATGGCCTCACAAGTATAGCCGTACAAACGTCTGTCTGTGTGTGTGTGTGTCTCTTTGTGTGTGTGTGTTTGAACGAGTGTGTGTGTGTGTACGTGTGTGTGTGTGTGTGTGTGTGTAGGAGGTAGAGGTCAACAGTGTGTATGTGTGTGTGTGTGTGTGTGTGTTTGCAAGCGTGTGTGTGTGTGTGTGCCTGTCTGTCTCTTTGTCTGTGTGTGTGTGTGCCTGTCTGTCTCTTTGTGTGTGTGTGTCTCTTTGTGTGTGTGTGTGTGTGTGTGTAGGAGGTGTAGAGGACAACAGTGTGCTTTGTTTCACCTCCCTCTGTCTTGGGATCAACTTCTAACTTCCCCAAACCACCCGCCACATTTGACCCATAATGAGATGAAGCCTGAGGTCTCATGGAGCATCAGTCATGACTCAGCTGACCCTAAATGGACTCCACTTATAAAGCTCTTTTCCCTGGTTTTTCACAGACTCAAAGCGCTTTACATTGTTTCGTACACATTCACACAATCACACACACATTCGTACACCGATAGCAGCAGCAGCTACCACGCAGGGTGCAAGCTAACTATCGGGAGCAATTCAGGGTTCAATGTCACTTTGCCCAGGGACACTTAGACATGTGGCGGGGAGACAGGGGATCGAACCTCCGACCCTGCACTCCAGAGGCGTGCAGGGTCAGAAATACTATACACAGACAGACACACACACACACACACACACACACACACACACACACACACACACACACACCTCAACATTTTCCTACCAGACACTAATGGCAGTCAAACAGATGTTAAGGGAATGTCCCAAAAGCATTCCCATGTAACATCAAACCAACCGAGACACACACACACACACACACACACACACACACACACACCTCAACACTATCTTTACATTGACTGGCTTCGTTCCCTTTCTTCTCGCTCTCTTTGTATATTTACAATCTATTCCGTGCGTTCAGGTATTGACTGAGCGTCTCAAATTGACGTTACGCTACAAACACGCACACACACACACACACACACACACGCACACACACGCACACACACACACACGCACACACACACACACACACAAACACACACACACACACACTCCTTTCATCTCTAGAAAGTGTTTTAGAAACATCTTAGATCAGGATAAAAAGGGAGAGTGCACCACTTCTAAAGATGTTTCGGTTATTGAGCCGAGCCGAGACCTGCCAGCAACCCACTTAATGCTAAATACTGTGTGTGTGTGTGTGTGTGTGTGTGTGTGTGTGTGTGTGTGTGTGTGTGTGTGGATGTGTGTGTGTGTGTGTGTCTGTGTGTGTGTGAGTGTGAGTGTGTGTGTAAGAGAGAGAGAGAGAGTCTTTTTATCTTGAGTAAGACAAAATATACAGTGAGTGAGTTGAGGGCATAAAAGCAGTGTGTGTGCCTGTGTGTGTGTGTGTGTGAGCGAGCGTGAATGTGTGTGTGTGTGAGCGAGCGTGAATGTGTGTGTGTGTGTGTGTGTGTGAGAGAGAGAGTTGAGGGGATAAAAGCAGCACTTATCTCCACACTACTTGGTCACTAATGGCGGTGACAACAGCAGCTTCATGTTGCGTTTCAAAAAACCTCTTCAAATCATCGAATTCGAATCAATTGTTAAAGTCTGCAGATTGTCTGGCTGTGTGAACATATGGCATAAAAAACAGGCCTATTTCTTATTTTAGCAAACAATATTAGAATTATTACAAGAATATGAGGTACTTTAAGGTAAAATAAAGCCATATGCAAATGAATACGGATATGAAAAGCATTGTTCACTCGTTTTATTGAGCACTACTTCAGCAACTGAAGGGTTGGGAAATGTGTGTATGTGTGTGTGTGTGTGTATGTGTGTGTGTGTGTCTGTGTGTGTGTGTGTGAAATGCAGCCCCAACCTCCTTTGCTGTCTCCTTAAAACAATGCATGTCTGTGTTTCTCCTGGTTATTGCACAAAATTTGCATAAAGTCTAATTCTTGGAAGATTTTTAAGAGTATGTCGGATATCCAGCCCCCATTTCAAATCACATGAACACACACACACACACACACAAGCACACACACACACACACACACTAACAATAAGTACAATATGTGTGTGCACAATAGCCAGGGCTTTAGGAGCGTTTTGACAGTTCACAGATATCTCTATGGAGGAGGGAGACAGCTACTAGTGTCTTTAAAATCATTATATTGTATCCACTCATAAGGAGAGATGTGTTCAGCAAATTTCCCTCCAATCTTCCCACTGGATTATATGGATTAGTATTAAGGCAACGGGAGGGGAAAAATTAAGAGGAATTCATTTTTTAAACAATTAGAAAACAGTTAAAAATATTTCAGTTGGGGTGCTCCGG
This sequence comes from Ammodytes dubius, assembly GCA_026122265.1. Lineage (NCBI taxonomy): Eukaryota > Metazoa > Chordata > Actinopteri > Uranoscopiformes > Ammodytidae > Ammodytes > Ammodytes dubius. The sequence continues at coordinate 3,780,550 of CM047514.1, read as the reverse complement.
TGGCGTAGTGGATAGAGTGCGTACCATATTGGCTCCGGCCTTCGTTGCAGTGGTCGCGGGTTCAAATCCGACCCGTGGACCTTTACTGCAGGTCATCCCCTCTCTCTCTCTCTCTCTCTCTCTCTCTCTCTCTGTCTCCCCATTTCAACTCTGTACTGTCTAATAAAGCTTGAAAATGCCCAAAAAATAATCTTAAAAAAAACTCACACACCATACGGAGACTCGTCAAAATGTTTTAATAGTAAATGTACATTTATGCTCATATGGATGAAAACAGTTTGGTGAGCTGCCCTTAGTTAATACAAGTCTGACAAGAAACTGGTGCAAAATCACATGTAGACAAATAATAGAGAGAGAGAGAGAGAGAGAGAGAGAGAGAGAGAGAGAGAGAGAGAGAGATAGATAGAGAGAGAGAGGGGTGGGGAGGGGGGGAGAGAGAGAGGGGTGGAGAGGGAGAGATAGAGAGAGAGAGAGACAGGGAGACAGAGAGAGGGAGAGAGAGAGATATAGGGAGAGAGAGGGGGAGACAGGGAGAGAGAGAGGGAGAGATATAGGGAGAGAGAGAGAGAGAGAGAAAGACAGAAAGAGAAAGAAAGAGAAAGATATATATATATATACAGCTCCGGAAAAAATTAAGAGACCAGTCTGGATTTTTCTTAAATCTTCATCTCTACATTACTTATTGAAAATGCTCTTAATGACAAAAAAAAGTATCGGAATTTGGTAGAAATGTTGTCAGTAGTTTATATTATAAAACCAAAATGTTCATTCTACTCAAACATAAGCCTATAAATAGTAAAACAAAAGACACTGAACATTTGGAGTGGTCTCTTCATTTTTTTCCAGAGTTGTATGTAGACATTTCAATACATAATGTGCATAAAGACAGACCGCTACTGTGTGTGTACTGTTGATACAAAAGTTTTCTAAAGGTGCAGTCAGTGACTCTGGAGAACGCTTGTTGTGAAATGTACTTTTTAACAAAATCAGTGAATATCTCCTCACAATCTGCTACCTGTCTGTACTGTGTGTTCGCTTGAAAAAACTGGGTTCAATAACACAGCCTAGGCTCTGTAAACTGGCATGTTGCTAGCTGTAGCCTTTGTTTACATACCAGTTTACAGAGCCTAGGCTGTGTATTAACCCCAGCTTTTTTTTTAGCGCACACACAGTACAGACAGGTAGCGGATCATGAGGAGATATTCACTGATTCTGACAAAAAATTATTTGGACAACAAGCGTTCTCCAGAATCACTGACTCCACCTTTAATAATATGTATGGACCATTTAACATAATAATAGGAAGACATGTTTTGACATCACACAGGACCTTGATATGCATAACATATATAATGTTTAGAAATGAAAATACACTTAAAGGCCTACTTCACCGGTGGGAATATGAAGGTCTATTGAACTCGGAGATCCTATGAAGTATAAATGTGCAAAAAAAATTGAAATCGGATCATCCTAGCCTGAGAAAAGGCAGATAGAGTGTTTTATGGTCTCACTGTCTAACCCTACATTTCTCTTTCTGTGATGTCACAGAAAGAGAAATGTAGGATTTCAATTTATTTTGCACATTTATACTCAATAGGATCTCAGAGTTCAATACACCTTCATATTCCCACCGGTGAAGTAGGCCTTTAAGAAAAAGGTAAAACTGCACAAAATCAATTACTTAAGTTTTTCAGTTCACAAATAAAAATCCTTAGTGCATAAATTATTGTATTAACTGGAATGTGCATAATTAATAAATATAACATAAAGGAGACAAGATGTATAGTGTAGTTAGTTTCAAAGTAGCCTGTTCCTCCCAGACCATCGTACTTCATTTCATTTGTACAGAAGGTCTGGAATCGCTCAATTGACAAACGTTAACTCATTTGAAGGCGGGTGTCTGTTGAAGTTTAAAACTATTGGATCTGCCCAGTGCCACTCTGGATCTGCCAACCAATCGCATAACGTTTGGTCGTGACGTTATGTCATGATGCGCCGGCTTCTGACTACAACTGAAACTGGCGCACGACCTCAACGTCATAGTTCTCAGCCACTCCCTCTGTTCGCTGATTGGACCGGTGAAAAATCTGGCTGAGAAAACCCACAAATATACCGCAGACCCAGACTGACTACTGAAGGGAAATGACAATTGAGCGGAAATAGGTAGGCGGGCGGTGGCAGGCTAGTTTCACAGTACAAAATGAATGAGTATGAATGGGGCGACTATGGCTCAGGTGGTAGGGTGGGTCGGCCAATGATCAAAGGGTTGGAGGTTCGATCATGGTTGTTGTGTCCTTGGGCAAAACACTTCACCCTACTTGCCTCGTGTGAATGTCGATAGTTAGCCTGCTATCGGTGTATGAATGTGTGGTGTGAATGGTAACGTGGGAAAGGAAAACAGGTCTCCCTTGCAAAAGAGTCTTCGGTCTCAATGGGATTTACCTGTATAAATAAAGGTTAGAATGAGTATGAATATCATTAGTAGTATGTGTTTGATGATAGAGACCTTAAGGTTACATCGCAGCCCAGAATAAACATTTACATTTGGATGTTCAGTTGCATAATATTATCCCGTAAAGCGTTTCACTTATAGTGCATAATATACAGACGTATATATATATATATAAGGCCCAAAACTACACACAATTTAGCCTTGTTTTCCCATTACAGAGGACCTGAGCGGATATAAAAAAAATTTAGAACTTCAAATGTTGATGCAGGAAAAAAAAACTAGAAAACTACGGTGGCCCTGAGTGATCAAAACACTGCAACTTAAAAGGTGGAGTCAGTGATTCTGGAGAACGCTTGATGTCCAAATCACTTTTTGTCCAAATCAGTGAATATCTCCTCATGATCCGCTACCTGTTTTACAATCTGATGTTAATACACAGCCTAGGCTCTGTAAACTGGTATGTAAACAAAGGGAGACACCGTAGCTAGAAAACAAGCTCCTTTACAGAGCCTAGGCTGTGTATTAACACTGGATTATGTTTAGGACCCACACAGTACAGACAGGTAGCGGATCATGAGGAGATATTCACTGATTTTAACAAAAACATTTTTTTGACAACAAGCGTTCTCCAGAATCACTGACTGCACCTTTAAGTTGCAGTGCATTGAACTCTAAGGGCCACCGTAGAAAAAAACCAAAACAAGAATGCCATGTATTTCATAACAAACACATTGGTTGCAGCCTCCAATTATTTCAGTTTGTGGCAAGATGCAGTTTCTTCTTCTTTGACATCTTAAAAGGTAGAGGAGTCTTCTGAAATCCCAAGAGGAGACCCAGAGTACATTTCCACCCCAAAGCAAAACCCCTTACCAGCAGCAAAGCGCCCACTGTACTGATCTACTTAGGGTCCGGGTATTACATCCACGCATTTCTTCAATCCTCTTGAGTCCACGCTGGTTTGTGAGTCATTTCAGCTCAGTTAAAGGTTCAATATGTTTTCACTGGAGCTATATGGTGGGTGGGTGGGCGTGTGGTGTTGTGTGTGTGTGTGTGTGTGTGTGTGTGTGTGTGTGTGTGTGTGTGTGTGTGTGTGTGTGTGTGTGTGTGTGAGTGTGTGTGCATACTATAGGTGAGTGCATGTACCTGCAATTGTACATGCACTCACACACACACACACACACACACGTGTGTGTGTACATACTATAGGTGTGTGCATGTACCTG
>CM047514.1:3759375-3764375 GCA_026122265.1 Ammodytes dubius | reverse complement strand
TAATAAATACATACAAAAAAATAGGGACTAAATGTAACATTGGCAATGTCGAAAATAAAAATGTTCTTGATTAGGATGGTGGAGTTTTTAAGAAGAACTGGATATCTGAGAGGATGGCAGATAGCCAAAGCCATCAGAATGTCACTACTTCAGCCACAGTTTAGTTTTTCACTTGTCTGTTCCCATTCTAACTCTCTTGTCATTTCAGACCCGGCCACTCCCCCCTGCTCTGCACTCCCTGTTGATTACTTTCACCTGGCCTAACCATACTCACCTGCTTCCCATCAGCTATTAGCCCCACAGTATATATACCGGTTCATTCCCTCAGTTCCCTGCCAGATTGTCTATCGTGTTACATAGCTCTCCAGCCTATTCTGCATTCTTGCCTGTTTACCTGCCTGCCCGCTTGCGTTTTGACCCACCCTTCTGACCTTGGACTACCCTGTTGCCTGCCCCTACTGGATTTGTTTGCCTTGATACCTACTACCTGGTTTGAACAGCTCTTCATTAAAACTTTGTTGCTGTACTTGAACTGTTGTCTTGTCGTGCTATTGGGTTCTTGCCTGCCATTTTGTGTCAACCTGACACAGAAAGAGAATATAGGAATTCACTGTGCCGAGAAAGTGAACAAAGTACATTTGAACATTACTCAAGGGATCCTAGAGTTATTTTTCAATTTACTTAAATTAATTAATTTTATTTTTTTAAACTTTATTTCATTTATTTTTATGTATTTATTTGTGTTTGTGTGTATTTTGCCTTTATTAAATGGATACTAAAAAGTGGAGACTAAATGTTGCAGTGGCAATGAATGTCTATGAATATATTTTTTCTTGTGTCATTACTCAAGGGATCCGACTAACGTTATTCTTTAAATTTACTTTAATTTATTTATTTTTAAATATAAAAATAAATAAAATATAATAATAATAATAATAATAATTATAATAATTATTATTATTATTATTATTATTATTATTATTATTATTATTATTATTAATACTATTTATTTATTTATTATTTTTTACAATAATTTTTTATTTTTGTATGTATATATTTGTGTTTGTCTTTGTGTATATTTTGCCTGTACTAATACTTATATAAATACATACTAAAAAGCCTGTGTGTTTGTCCGGATGATATCACATGACATCCGTCTATAGCAGCAACACGATCTCTCACTGTACTAAGAATCAGGATGTCTCCGGTTGAGAGGAACAATTGATCCAACAGAAAGTGTTTTGTGTTTTGTAGAGGAATCTGCTGTAGGTCAAACCGCAGAAGACCTCCTGTAGAAGGTGTCATATGTCAGCAGACCTCCTGTAGAAGGTGCCATATGTCAACCAGACGGCCTGCATTATTCATTATTGTATCATTGTGAGAAACATGGCCAGTGATAAATGTTACAACATATTGGTATCACAATATGTTAAAATATTGTAAGTATTTTTTTATTTTTTTATTTTTTTTTTTGGGCATTTTTCATGCTTTATTGATAGTGTAGAGACAGAGGTGAAATGGGGCAGAGAGGGGAGTGACATGCAGAGAACGACCGAGGGTGGGAATCGAACCCGGGTCTGCTGCTGGGCCCGGCCCGGGAGGGGGACGCCCTACCAACTGAGCTAAAGGCGCCCCCGGAAACAAGCGACCTTTGATTGATAAAACCTTCTACACTATTAAACTGCCTTGTAATCTGTGTGGAACTTCACCTTTCCATGATGCCCGTCATGACAACACATTTTACTGTTTACTGTTGTTTCTTTGTTTAGAGCCTGTTTAACATTGTAGCAAACACAGCAAACACACACACACACACACACACACACACACACACACACACACACACACACACACACACACACACACACACACACACACACACACACACACACACACACACACACACGCTTGCTACATCTGGAGTCTTTTTAAACCTCGTTAAGTTGCTGAAAACATTTCCAACAACTTGTTATAAAATATAAAAACAAATCCCGAATGTTGTGGACTGTTTTTGTGAGTCTACGATTGGATAGGGAAGATTTGGGCTGGTAGGATGGCCTAGAGGTAAGGTGGCCGACCAGTAACCATGAGGTCGCTGGTTCGATCCCCGGCACCGGACAGGAGGGTGTGAGTCGTAAAACTAGCAGAGGCTGGTATTGTGTCTACGGTGCCCACCATCTCTACCATTGTGTCCTTGAGCAAGACACTTAACCCCAAAACTGCGGCTGACCCTGCGCTCTGACCCCCTCCGAAGTGTGGAAACTTGAGAGGGGATATGCGAAAAGATTTCAATGTGCCTCGTGACAAATAAAGATAACTTAACTTAACTTGGGATTTCATGGACCAGAGACAGATGACAGTTTACAACACAGCCATTAAAATATAAACCAGAGAAATCACCAGCAGAGGAGAGGCAATGTTTGGTGCTTTTATGACCCTAAAAAAGTGTCTTTATCTGGGGCATGGTGTCTAGTGAGTGTGTGTGGAGGTTCGATATAAATACTGTGGTAATTTGTGCATTTGATAAAGGCAGCAAACACACACTGATGCAGCAGCAAACGCACACGCACGCACGCACGCACGCACGCACGCACGCACGCACGCACGCACGCACGCACGCACACACACACACACACACACACACACACACACACACACACACACACACACACACACACACACACACACACACACACACACACACACACACACACACACACACACACACACACACACACACACACACACACACACACACACACACACACACACACACACACACACACACTCACTCACTCACTCACTCACGCACACACAATGTCATTATGCCCAAATGTCTATTTATATACATGCCTGTTAATCATCAAATTAAAGGGAAAGCCAAAAAAATCTGAGAAATCACAAAGGGAGGAGGCATTGTTTGGTGCGTTTAGTGCTAAAATGTGACTTTAGTGTTGTCTGGTGAATGTCTGGTGGTTGGATATGAATAAGTTAAGTTAAGTTAAGTTATCTTTATTTGTCAGTTGTACACGAGGCACATTGAAATTTGTCTTTTCGCATATCCCCTCTCAAGTTACCACACTTCGGAGAGGGTCAGAGCGCAGGGTTAAGTGTCTTGCTCAAGGACACAATGGTAGAGATGGTGGGCACCGCCATCCTACCATTTACTGAATGCTGTCCAGTTGATAGTGAAACCCAGTTGAAGCTGCAGTTGGTCGTTATGCATTAAACTGCCTTTTAGATTCATCAGCACAAACTATAATTAGGACAAAGCTTTTTAGGCCTTCTTTAACTTATAAAGAGAAGAATATGCCCCATATGTAGGCCTAAAAAAAAACATGCACAACTAGAAAATGCATTTCCTGCTGAAAATGCGTGTGAATGCTGAAAAAGTTGACGCTTAACTAGGTAGCTGAGTATGAACATTTGGTATGTGTGTGTCTGAGTGTGTGTGTATCTGTGTGTGTTAAGGCATGCCTGCGTTTATGTGTTTGTGTGTGAGTGAGCGAGTGAGTGAGTGAGTGAGTGAGTGAGTGAGTGAGTGAGTGAGTGAGTGAGTGAGTGAGTGAGTGAGTGAGTGAGTGAGTGAGTGAGTGTGTGTGTGTGTGTGTGTGTGTGTGTGTTAAGGTGTCTATCTGTCTGTCTGTCTGTCCGTCCTTCCGTGTCTGTCTGTCTGTCTGTCTGTCTGTCTGTCTGTCCGTCCGTCCGTCCGTCCGTCCGTCCGTCCGTCCGTCCGTCCGTCCGTCCGTATGTCTGTCTGTCTGTCTGTCCGTCCTTCCGTCCATCTGTCTGTGTCTGCCAGTCTGTGTCTGTGTGTGTCTCTCTCTCACCGCTCTGTCCTGGTGGGGGGAAACCAGAGGGGATTCTGGGTAAATACATCAGCACAGTCAGAACTCCCGCTCTGCTTCCCCAGCACGGCTCCATGGCAACCGGCCTCGGCAACGCCTACAAGCACACGGGAAAGATAACAAAAAATAAGCCAACAATTTATTTTTAAACTTTTTTTTTTAACCTTTATTTATACAGGTAATCACATTGAGACAAGGAGCGTATCATGAAGAGAAAATAAGTACACACGTACAATATTGATTGATTGATTGATTCAATTTATTTCAGACATATCAAACATACAAAAATTAAAGGCATGGAAATACAATAAACAAAAATTATGTTTTCACAAAAAGAAAAAAAAGAAAAAAATTATCTGTATTGATGAGATATGCCTGAAAAGGAGCAGGAAGAAGTATACACTTATTTAATTCTACCCCTTTTCCATAGTAAATCAAGATCAAGTTTGACCCTTCTGCCACTCCGTACCACAGAGGTCACACACACACACACACACCCCTTTTCCATAGTAAAAATATACTAAAAAGACACTATGATACAATATGTAGTTTGCAGCATGTAAGAGCAACTTACAATTAATTAAAGGTGGAGTCAGCGATTTTTGTCAAAATCAGTAAATATCTCCTCAAGATATTTTTTTGGCATTTTTATGCTTTTATTGATAGTGTAGAGACAGAGTTGAAATGGGGCAGAGAGGGGAGTGACATGCAGAGAACGACCGCGGGCTGGAATCTAACCCGGGTCCGCTGCTGCTGGCCGAGGCCCATGGGGGGGGCGGGGGGGGGACGCCCTACCAACTGAGCTAAGGGCGCCCCTATCTCCTCATGATTTGCTCGCTACCTGTTTGTTGTGAGTGTGAACAAAGGGGTCCCATCACATCTAGCAACATGCCAGTTTACAGAGACTAGGCGCTGTGTATTAACACGGTTTTGACAAAAAGGGATTTTGACAACAAGCATGTCTAGAAACTATGTTATTTGTTTATTTTGTTTATTTGTATTTGTGAAATCATTTGAACATATTTTTTTTTTATTGTATTTTCATGCTTTTAATTTTTTCTTTTTTTTTGATATGTCTGAAATAAAACTGAATCAATCAATCAATCAATCAAAACGCAGACTCCTTCAAGTTTTTAAAGCTGCTTCCTTGCA
>CM047514.1:3741875-3744375 GCA_026122265.1 Ammodytes dubius | reverse complement strand
TAAAATCTTCATCTCTACACTACTCATTGAAAATTCTCTAAATGACAATATTTTTATTATGAATTTGGTAGAAATGTTGTCAGTAGTTAAACCAAAATGTCCATTCTACTCAAACATATGCCTATACATAGTTAAACGAGAGACACTGAACATTTGGAGTGGTCTCTTAACGGTTCAGTAAGCGGAATGGTTCTTTTAGCTAACTTCCTGTCAGTTACTGCAGTTAGCAGTCCCCTCCCTCGTCCCTACGTCACCACATTAATGCACTGCGGTCTTCAAGCAGCGAGTTATCTAGCATCATCTCAGATCCATAAGTGTGATAAAACATGATAAAAACCATCAAAACAGACATTGGGAAGGATTTTTACCTGCTCCGCCATTGTAGGCGCATACACATTCACCCATCTGTTGCTCTGGCGTGCACCGGCAGTGAGACGGGTGCAGGTTTGTAGCGTTCTCTCTTGTGATTGGATATCAGTTTTGGGATCTCCGAAAAGTTTATTTGCCGATTACATGCAGAGCAGCTGACTGAGAGATCGGCTTTATGAAACGCGCACACTATGCAAGTGATCACTGTATGAATAAAGCGATTTAACACTTACATTAACATAAATAACTCGCTTACTTCACCTCTAATTTCTTCCAGAGCTGTAGATATTTTTTTTAAAGCTTCTTAAGGGGTTGTTAAGAGTTCAATATATTAAAATGAATTCATGATACTCACTTTAATGACTGGTTTTCACTCAGAAGACATTACATAAGGCCAGTATGTTTTCTGTAAAGAGGAATACCTTTGGAGGAAAGAGAGAGAGAGAAGGAAAGAGAGAGATATGGAGAGAGAGAGAGAAGGAAAGAGAGAGATATGGAGAGAGAGAGAGAAGGAAAGAGAGAGAGAGAGAGAGAGAGAGAAGGAAAGAGAGAGATATGGAGAGAGAGAGAAGGAAAGAGAGAGATATGGAGAGAGAGAGAGAGAGAGAAGGAAAGAGAGAGAAGAAAAGAGAGAGAGAGAGATAGAGGGAGAGAGGAATAACTTTGCTTAAATTCTTGTTTGTTCCTCTAAAGCTATCCCCAGACGTACAGTAGGAAGATTAAATAGATTATTTTATTATAGATGATTTTTTCAGTTTATTTTACGGTTTACAAGCCAGTGGTTCTGATAACAAGATCTGACTAGTCTAACCATACCCTTCCAATCCCCATACTTCCCTGCTATTAAAGGCCTACTTCACCGGTTTGAATATGAAGGTGTATTGAATTCTGAGATCCTATATAGTATAAATGTGCAAAAAAAATTAAAATCGGTTCATCCTAGCCTGAGAAAAGGCAGAAAGAGTGTTTTTTTTTACCCTATATTTCTCCTTCTCGTGACATCACACCTTCATATTCAAACCGGTGAAGTAGGCCTTTAAGTATGGAAGAAAAAATATTTAGGATGTCCCAATACATGTGGTCAGATCAAGCCCCAACCTCAGCGATTTTTACCAGCATCCAATAAGGAAGTGACCACAACTGTAGTAACCAGGAAGTGCCACTGGGGGGGTGGTACCAAGACTGAGCCATTTTGCATTGACTCACTTGTTAAACAGGCTGTTTTCAAAGTCTTATTAAACCTATTTACAGCCTGGTCCACAAAACCATTTTAGTCTGTATGTTTAGGTCATATCTCCATGACAACACTGAGGGGGGTGGATTTTTTCGGACCACGCTAGTTTTTATCCTTTTGGAGGTTAAAATGTATTGGCGCGATCTCTTGAGTGACAGCTCTCCGCCCGTTGTCCCTCACTTTGCCTCGGAGGTATACGTCAGCTATCTCCCTCCCCCCTCACAAAATGGCGACGCGCACAAACCAGGATTATTGGATGCCGTGTGAATAACTGAGGTCAGCCCGGATGTTACATCCATATTATTTACTATCTATGGGTCAGACGCAGCATGCAGTTTTTATACCAAAACATAATATCCATATCAAAAGAAGACAACATCTCCGGTTTATAGATCAGTGAAGATTAATGTAAAATCACTTAAACATTAGAGGAGCTTATGTTGTATTATGTCCACATGTGAAAATGTTCTCAACTATTGTCTTAAACCTGCAGTGTGTAGAATTTTGGGTTTTATTTCCTTGCAGATTTTGTAGAAAGTAATTATAATATCCATAAGTACATTTAATTTAGTGCATAAATAGCTGAAAAAAATGTTTTGAATTATTTTTTACCCCTTAGAAAGGGTCTCATATATGTCCATATTTCTGCATATTTTGGACCAAGGCCTAGTGCTGCCATCTTGAAAGTTTCATAGTTGGAATGTCATCAGGTGCATTGTTTAGAATTTTGAATTGTTTTTGTCCTTGAAGGCCACTGTAGCTTCTGTTATTATTCTAAAGGGTTGGGGTTACCCAGGGAGCGTTGCATTCTAGAACTTTGTAGAACTTTCTTGATGACGTCATATTACACACTGCACCTTTAAGTCAACATATTTCTAATGTCCTCACTCCGATGGT
>CM047514.1:3736875-3739375 GCA_026122265.1 Ammodytes dubius | reverse complement strand
GTGTGAGAGAGTGTGAGTGAGTGCGTGTTGGTGTGTGTGTGTGTGTGTGTGTGTGTGTGTGTGTGTGTGTGTGTGTGTGTTTCTATGTGAGTGTGTGTGTGTATGTCTGTCTGTCTGTGTGTCTGTGTGTGTTTCTATATGATGTGTGTGTGTGAGCGAGTGCATGTGTGTGTGTGTATGCATGTGTTTGTCTTTGTGTGTGTGTGTGTGTTTGTCTGTCTGTGTGTGTGTGTCTGTATGCATGTGTTTGTCTGTGTGTGTGTGTGTGTGTGTGTGTGTGTTGTGGTGTGTGTATGCATGTGTGTGTGTCTGTATGCATGTGTTTATCTGTGTGTGTGTGTGTCTGTATGCGTGTATGTACGTGTGTATGCATGTGTACGTGCGTGTGTGTGTGAGAGAGTGTGTGTGTCTGTGTTCCAAGCCTTTCAGTGGTGGGACACATTGGTCATAGCCACAGGTGACTGCAGAGTAAACAGTGTGAATAGTGAACATGCAAATCACTGTGTTCTCGTTTTGTGCGTTTGCTCATTTTTCTTGCCTGCCTGATAAAAGCCTTTGTGTTATCTGATAAGCCCTGCAGTGGTGTGTGTGTGTGTGTGTGTGTGTGTGTGTGTGTGTGTGTGTGTGTGTGTGTGTGTGTGTGTGTGTGCATGTGTGTGTGCAGTGGTGTGTGTGTGTGTGGTGTGTGTGTGTGTGTGAGAATCAGTATTTATCTATGTATTTTTCTAGCAAACATACATTACTCCCAGTTGTCATAAATATTCTTTATCTACCCCCCCTACACACACACACACACACACAACACACACACACACACACACACACACACACACACACACACACACACATACACACACACACACACACACACACTCACACACACACACACACACACACACACACACACACACACACACACACACACACCACACACACACACACACACATATCCATCTCTCTCTCTCCACCCACAAGCCTTCCATATTAAATCTCCGCAATTGAAGAATAAATATGCCACATTAAAACACAACACTAGATATGAAATTGATTAATTTTCTTTGCTCTAAATATCACTATGGAAACAGGAGGCGGCCTTTAATCAGAGCTAAAGGTGTGGCATGCGTCTTGAAGGAGGGTGGAGGCGTTTGCAGATGCTACATGCTAATTTCTAGTAGCCGCGGGTATATTAGGTTGCGTTCCGAATCGCATACTCTTTCTTTTTTCTATTCTACATACTACATCCAAGGATAAAAATAATCTAGTTAGGATGCAGTAGGCATACTATTGGGACATACTTTTCTCTCTTATTTCATCATAACATTGCGCCTTGATCTTGCCTCTTGCTTTCATATCCGTTGCATCCCCGTTTGTTTTCATATGGAGGCTTCGTCGATGTTACGTCACTTCACGTGCGCACTGGATTGTGGGTCAGAATCGCCCAAATAGGATGCACTTTTCAACACTAACAATCTTGGCCGCATGAAGTAGGACATCCGGGTACTTCTAACCATCCTAAATCTGGCCACAAGAATCGGGACATCCTAAATCTTTTTTCTACCATACTATATAGTAGAAAGTATGCGATTCGGAACGCAACCTTAGTTTCCAAAGGGGACTCAAAAAGTGTTTTAAAAAATGTTTTTGTGTTTCGTTCAGGTTGGATTTTGAGTTTTCATCTATTTTGAAACAGAGCAGATAACTTTACAAGAGCTTGTGAAATCCCAAACACAAACACACACACAGACAGACACACAAACACAAACACACACACAGACAGACACACACACAACACACAGACACACACACAGACACACACACCTACAAACACCTACACACACACAGACAGACAGACAGACACACACACACACACACACACACACACACACACACACACACCACACACACACACACACACACACACACACACACACACACACACACACACACCACACACACAGACAGACAGAGACCCCCCCCCCCCCCCCCCCCCCCCCCCCACACACACACACACACACACACACACACACACACACACACAGACAGACAGAGACCCCCCCCCCCCCACACACACACACACACAGACACACACAGACACACACACCCACCTCTCGCCATGTGTGTAACCTTTGTTTTTACAGCCCTGACAGACAGAAAGTAGTTTGAACGTTTTTCTCTTGAGTTTGAAGAGTGTAATTGCGTCTCCCTCGGGGCCGAGGCCAAAACAGGCTTCAAGCTGTGACACTTAGTCTGTGTCATTATAAAAGATTAACGGAGCGCCGCCGCACACACACACACACACACACACACACACACACAGACAGACAGACACACAGACACACAGACAGACACACACACACACAAGACAGACAGACAGACAGACAGACACACAGACACACAGACAGACACACACACACACAGACAGACAGACACACACACACACACACACACACACACACACACACACACACACTCACTCACTCACTCACTCTAACACACACAC
>CM047514.1:3696875-3699375 GCA_026122265.1 Ammodytes dubius | reverse complement strand
CTAGTCCATGCTCGCAGCTCGGAGAAGGCAGCATCCTGGGGGCCTGGTATACGCTCACCCAGGAACAACAGCTGGCATAGTATGAAGTAGTCTCCGGCTAAACCCCGCCTCCCTCTGGTTTGATTGGCTGCTGCGACTAGGGCTGCAACTAACGATTATTTTGATAATCGATTAATCTGTCGATTATTAATCGATTAGTGTTTTGTGTCCGTAAAATGTCAGAAAATGGTGAAAAATGTTAATACATTTTCCAAAGCCCATGTTGACGTCCTCAAATGTATTGTTATGTCCAAAACACACAGATATTTCAGTTTACTGTCATAATAGGATTAAAGCTGGGGTGGAGGATTTGGGAGAAAAATGGCAGTTGGGATAGAGATTCAAATTCAAATACCTCAACCGCTCCACTTGTTCTCTTTGGTCCCTCCCCTATGGTCCCTCCCTGACACGCTCTACACCAACAAAGTCGGTGCCAAAGTGAATGGACAGTCCCAACAACCAATAAGAACAGAGAATCGGAGCCTCGTTCTGACTGGTCAAAGTGTACAGCTCATGTTAACTTTGACCAATCAGAAATCACATACCCGAGCTTTAAAGAAACCAGAAAATATTCACATTTGAGAAGCTGAAATCAGAGAATTTGGAATTGCGTCGATTAATCGTTGCAGCTCTAGATGTGACCAAAGCTTGAAATGAGTGACGAGCGGGACACACTGCTTCCTACGGGCACTGCACTAGTAATAACAATGTCAAAACGTACTGTGAATATATTAAATTTCCGCTTGGTCGTTATTCTTGAAAAGCCCCTGATAGCTAAAATGTTAATCAGCGAGCTAATAACAGGGAGAGGAAGTGTATTTAGTCTGTCACGGCTGGCTTCTCAGCTGCAGGGGTGTGTGTGTGTGTGTGTGTGTGTGTGTGTGTGTCTGTCTGTGTGTGTGTGTGAGCGCTCTGTTGTTTGTTTTGAAAGCGCTAATAACGGCGGCGCAGACTTATAATTATGAACTTAGTGAGGTGAGAAAATTACTAAGAGATGAATAGACAGACACACGCACACGCACACGCACACGCACACGCACACGCACACGCACACGCACACGCACACACACACACACACACACACACACACACACACACACACACACACACACACACACACACACACACAGATGAATAGACAGCGGGGGAGCAAACTGTTTGGAAGGCACATATCACCAAGGCTACGGTAGGTGGAAACAGAATGAGCAACAGACATTCCATTCCATAAAGCAGATATTAATCATTCATGAAAAAAAATATGACAAGTCTAGTAGGATACATTGTAGTGTTGAAGAAAGGCAAATAAAAAGGCAATGCAAGAGTATTTCTATAGCACAATTCAGACAAAAGGCCATTCAAAGTGCTTTACAGGGGCATGAAATACATCAAGATTAAAATACGTCTTGTAGGATACATTGTAGTATAGAAGAAAGGCTTATAACAAGGTATAACCTGTCATAAGTTTAACAGAACTGTATGAAAAATCTGGAGGTTAAGCGGGTTGGCCAACGATCCTAGGGTTGGCGGTTCGATCCCCGCCCGGCCACTAGTGTCATGGTTGTTGTGTCCCTGGGCAAGACACTTCACCCACCTTGCCTCGTGTGAATGTGTATGACTGCTGTATGTTTGAGGTGGTGGTCGGAGGGGCCGTAGGCGCTGAATGGCAGCCACGCTTCCGTCAGTCTGCCCCAGGGCAGCTGTGGCTACTATGGTAGTTTACCACCACCGGTATGACTGTGTGTGAACGAATGGAACCTGGAACCTGTAAAGCGCTTTGAGTGCCTTGAAAAGCGCTATATAAATCCAATCAATTATTATTATTATTATTATTATTATTATTATTTATCCAATTAAAAATACATTTTCATAAATATTATAAAATATAGTGGATTTGGTTTGCCAGGGCCTTTAAGATTTCAGCTTTATTGTTGTTGTGGGAAAGTAAAGTTTTAATGATGTCATCAGTATGTTGACTCATATAAATCTTAGTAAATAAACCAGTTTTTCGCTCACTGAGTAAAACAATAAGTTCATTTGTTTTGATGTGTAAGTTTCTGTGTGTGTGTGTGGGTAAGTTTCTGTGTGTGTGTGTGTGTGTGTGTGTGTGTGTGTGTGTGTGTGTGTGTGTGTGTGTGTGTGTGTGTGTGTGTGTGTGTCTAACCTACAATCCCACCTGTGTTCTCTTCTAGCAGATGGTCGGAACAAATGTAGGAGTATTTCTCAAGGTGCCGTGGGAGGTATTTCAATATTTATTGTGTGTGTGTGTGTGTGTGCGTGTGTGTGTGTGTGTGTTGTGTGCGTGTGTGTGTGTGTGTGTGTGTTGTGTTGTGCGTGTGTGTGTGTGTGTGTGTGTTTCTCTACTTGTATGAGTGTGAGTGTGTGTTTGTTTCTGTGTGTGTGTGTGTGTGTTTCTCTACGTGTGTGTGTGTGTTTGTGTGTGTTTGTGTGTGTTTCTCAGGTG
>CM047514.1:3674375-3676875 GCA_026122265.1 Ammodytes dubius | reverse complement strand
CTCTCTTCGGTCCACATGTCGACCCCTCGACCTGGGACACTTCACCCAGGAAACCCCCCTCCATCCTCCACCCTCCACCCTCCACCCTCCATCCTCCAGGGACCAGGGACCAGGGACAACATGACCATTGCTACTGCTACGAAATAAAGCATCCGGTTTTAAAGGTGCAGTGTGTAATATGACATCATCAAGAAAGTTCTACAAAGTTCTAGAATGCAACGCTCCCTGGGTAACCCCAACCCTTTAGAATAATAACAGAAGCTACAGTGGCCTTCAAGGACAAGAACAATTCTACATTTTAAACAATGCACCTGATGACATTCCAACTGTGACACTTTCAAGATGGCGGCACTAGGCCTTGGTCCAAAATATGCAGAAATATGTACTTATATGAGACCCTTTCTAAGGGAAAAAATAATAATTCAAAACATTTTTCAGCTATTATGCACTAAATTAAATGTACTTATGGATATTATAATTACTTTGTACAAAATCTGCTAGGAAATAAAACCCAAAATTCTACACACTGCAGGTTTAAAGTAGATATGAGGACCTTTTAAATCTTTCTGGAACAATACAATCCACCACTCAGCTTCCAACACAATGTGCCCAAGAATGGACTGAGAAGTTTGGACAGTCTTGGTACGTATGGAGGCTGCAAACAATAGGCTATTGTTCTGCTTTATTCAATTGATCTGAATGTTTTAATTGTTGTTGTCTCTTTGTAAAGCTTGTTGTGTATTCTCATTGTATATTGTGTATCTGTAATTGTCTCGACGTCATTGTAAAAGAGGGTCATCACCCCTCAATTGACCTTTCGAGAATAAATAAAGGAAAATGAAAATGAATGAAAACAAACCTTTATAGTTCACAGATTAAAGGAGCTACGAGGAACTTTTTAATATTTCTGAAACAGTCTAATTTTTCACTCTGATGATCATGAATTAGATGTAACAGCAAACGAGACCATCAGTGCAAAGAATGCTATTTGTATATGGTTTTTCTTAATGCCTTTACCATGGGTATGCTCACCCAGGAACTACACACAAGCATGCAAGCATGCAAGCATACACCCATGCATGCATACATCCATGCACGCACGACACAGACAAACACACACGGACGAACACACACACACACACGGACGAACACACACACGGACGAACACACACACACACAGACGACACACACACACACACACACACACACACACACACACACACACACACACACACACACACACACACACACACACACACACACACACACACACACACACACACACACACACACACACACACCACACACACACACACACACACACACAGGGCCAGCGGGCAGAGTGTAAAATCAATAAGCTATCGGTTGAACATGAGCTACAGATAGCACACGATCGGAAACAGCTTTCAGTGGACACAACCAGCAAATCAACTCAGAGCTCTGGACAGCTGCCTCCGGACACACACACACACTGGAAACCACAGACACACACAAACACACACACACATACACACATACAGTTGCACAGACACACACACACACACAGTGGAAACCATACACACATAAGAACACACACACACATACAACAGCGAATATCTACCTCCTATATATATCTTTTTCTAACATTTTCACACCTTTTACACCTCTACACACACACACAGTTGCACAGACACACACACTGGAAACCATACACACACACACGCAGTTGCAAAGACACACACACACACACTTGCACAGACCCACACACTGGAAACCATACACACATAAGAACACACACACATACAACAGCCAATATCTACTGTTGGCCTTCTATATATGTCTTTTTCTAAAATTGTTACGCCTTTTAGACCTCTACACACACAAAGTTGCACACAACACACACACACACACACACACACACACACACACACACACACACACACACACACACACACACACACACAGACAATTGCACATACATACACACACACACACACACACACTGGAAACCATACACACATAAGAACACACACACATACAACAGCGAATATCTACTGTTGGCCTTTTTCTAAAATGTTTACGCCTTTTAGACCGCTACACACACACACACAAAACACACACACACACACACACACACACACACACACACACACACACACACACACACACACACACACACACACACACACACACACACACAGTTGCACAGACACACACACACACACTGGAAACCACACACACACATACAACAGCGAAAATATCTACTGCTGGCCTTCTATACGGTATATGTATTTTTCTAACCTTTTTACACATTGTATACCTCTGTCTTCTTTCATTTGATTAAAGGTGCACTGTGCAGTTTCAGAGGAGGGGGGCTTGTTTACATTCACAAAGCCTGCAGTTAGTTTACAAAACATATTTTCTCTACATGTAATTCTTAGTATTTAATAATTCTATCATAAATCAAAATCTAATTATTTGAAGGAACCTGGAAACAAATGTAATACTAGAATATATTTGT
>CM047514.1:3614375-3649375 GCA_026122265.1 Ammodytes dubius | reverse complement strand
GAGACACAACAGGTTTAGTACATAGAAAAGGCTTATCCTGCTTTCCTTCGGACGATAACACAAAAAGTAATATGTATGAATATGCAATGAGAAAATTATGTATTATGTGTAATTGTCCGGAATAATAATAATAAATAAATAAATAAATAAATCCTGAGGTGATTTTTTTATTTTAAAGATATTTTTTTGGCATTTTTATGCTTTATTGATAGTGCAGAGAGAGAGAGGTGAAATGGGGCAGAGAGGGGAGTGACATGCAGAGAACGACCGCGGGTGGGAATCGAACCCGGGTCTGCTGCTGGGCCCGGCCCGGGAGGGGGACGCCTTACCAACTGACCTAAAGGCGCCCCCATCCTGAGGTGATATTAAAAAATAAATATTTCACAGATTATACACTAATTAAAACATACTTATGAATATATTCCATTTCTAGCAAATCTGTGCTTAATGGTGCTCCGAGGATTTTTTTTTTTCTTTCTTTAAGATTATTTTTTTGGGGCATTTTCAAGCTTTATTTAGATAGTACAGAGTTGAAATGGGGAGAGAGAGAGAGAGAGAGAGAGAGAGGAGAGAGAGAGAGAGAGAGAGAGAGAGGGGGGATGACCTGCAGTAAAGGTCCACGGGTCGGATTTGAACCCGCGGCCACTGCAACGAAGGCCGGAGCCGATATGGTACACGCTCTATCCACTACACCACCGGAGCACTCTTAGTTAGACACATTTAAAATCATATTGCAACACAAATTATAATTTGTAAGGTACAGGCTAGACAAAGAAGGTTGAGTGGGAAAAGTAACCTATCGATCCATTCACAAAATCTTCCCGGAAGTTAGTACACATACTCAAACATACTCAAATTGATGTCAAAATGAGTATGAGTAGTAGTGTGTTGAGTATGTAGGAGGGAGGACGTTAGTAGGACGTTGGGGCAACTGTGGCTCAGTTGGTAGAGCGGGTCGGCCGATGATCAAAGGGTTGGAGGTGTTGGAGGTTTGATCCCCGCCCTGCCACCTGTGTCATAGTTGTTGTGTCCTTGGGCAAGACACTTCACCCACCTTGCCTCGTGTGAATGTCGATAGTTAGCCTGCTGCTATCGGTGTATGAATGTGTGTGTGAATGGTAACGTGGGAAAGGAAAACAGGTCTCCCTTGCAAAAGAGTCTTCGGTCTCAATGGGATTTACCTGTATAAATAAAGGTTAAAAAAAAAAAAAAAAAAAAAAAAAAGTAGGGATTTTCCAACAAGGCCTAGACTCTCATCTCAGGCATATAAAGTTAATGACAGATACAACTCACAGCTAGCATGTACTGAAGTGCTTTTGATTCAGAATCCTTCAGCACTTCTCTCTTAATGGTTTCAGTTTTTCACACGTTGCGAATAAAATATTTCCTACCGCTACCGTTTTTATCAGGGCCATTAAACATTCTGTAATAGTGCGCACACACACACACACACACACACACACACACGAGCATGAATACACACACACACACACACACACACACACGCAGGCACGCATACAAGCACATACACACACACTCACGCAAGCAAGCACACACACACACTCTCACACACATACACATGAACGCAAGCACGAACGCAAGCACAAATACAAGCACACACACACACACACACACACACACAGACACACACGCTGGGGCCCCAAGACACAGCTAGTGTGAACGCAGCGTGCTTTTATCTTAATTGAAAATCTGAAGGGAAGAATGTATAAAATGCCCTTAATGCCAGAATTCAAAATAGCTTATGAAGTGTTTTGTGTAGAGAGAGGGAGTGTGTGTGTGTGTGTGTGTGTGTGTGTGTGTGTGTGTGTGTGTGTGTGTGTGTGTGTGTGTGTGTGTGTGTGTGTGTGTGTGTGTGTGTGTGTGTTTTGGGGAGTCCCCGGGAGGCAAGAGAGGGAAAGTGGATCAGTGGCCATTTTACTTGAGGACACTTCTTGGACGCAGATAAAAGAAAGAAAGAAACTGTGAGACTGTGAGATATCTTTAAAGACACACAGCTAAACAGCAGAGCCTAGTTTCTCACTGAGTAGCACAGTTCGGTTTGGTAAGGAAGGGTTGCGTTTCCACTACCGATAGCACTCTTAATTTTTTTTTTATATACGATTTTTTATCCATCTATCTATCTATCTATCTATCTATCTATCTATCTATCTATCTATCTATCTATCTATCTATCTATCTATCTATCTATCTATCTATCTATCTATTTCTTTTTTGGAATTTTCAAGCTTTATTAGACAGTACAGAGTTGAAATGGGGAGACAGAGACAGAGAGAGAGAGAGAGGGGGGAGGATGACCTGCAGTAAAGGTCCACGGGTCAGATTTGAACCCATGACCACTGCAACGAGGGCCGGAGCCAATATGGTACGTACTCTATCCACTACGCCACCGCAGCGCCGATAGCACCCTTACTTGGTAGGCAGGGTTTATGCTGGACAGACAAAGTAATTACAGTCTTCGAAATCAGCCCGGAAATAATCGAAATTAAATATGTTGTGGGGTGCTCCGGTGGCGTAGTGGATAGAGCGCGTACCATATCGGCTACGGCCTTCTTTGCAGTGGTCGCGGGTTCAAATCTGACCCGTGGACCTTTACTGCAGGTCATCCCCCCCCCCCCCCCCGCCCCCTCTCTCTCTCTGTCTCCCCATTTCAACTCTGTACTGTCTAATAAAGCTTGAAAATGCCCAAAAATAATCTTAAAAAAAAGCAGTGCATTTATTTTCAGTATAATCTTGTGTATTTAAAATACTATTGTATCTCTCTCTGTCTCCCCATTTCAACTATGTACTGTCTAATAAAGCTTGAAAATGCCCAAAAATAATCTTTAAAAAAGAAGTATAAATATGTAAATAGTTTTTCTACCTGTTGAGCTGAAGGACCAGGTGATGTTCAGGTTGAAGTTGTTTGAGGCGTTGATTGACATGTCCAGGTTCTTGTTGGCCTGCACAAAAAAATATAAAAATTATTTGTTTAAAGGTGCAGTGTGTAATGTGACATCATCAAGAAAGCTCTACAAAGTTCTAGAATGCAACGCTCCCTGGGTAACCCCAACCCTTTGGAATAATAACAGAAGCTACAGTGGCCTTCAAGGACAAGAACAATTCTAAATTTTAAACAATGCTCCTGATGACATTCCAACTATGATACTTTCAAGATGGTGGCACTAGGCCTTGGTCCAAAATATGCAGAAATATGGAGATATATGAGACCCTTGCTAAGGGAAAAAAAATAATTCAAAACATTTTTTTCAGCTATTGTGCACTAAATTAAATGTACTTATGGATATTATAATTACTTTCTACAAAATCTGCTAGGAAATAAAACCCAAAATTCTACACACTGCAGGTTTAATACATGTATTTGTAAATACTATTTAAAAAAGATACAGTGTTTAATATTGGAGTATTTTGGCATCATCTAGTGGTGAGATTCTAGATGTCAGCGCTCCCTTGCTAACCCCTTGCCCTTTGGGGGAGAATTTACAGAAGCTACGGTGGCCTTCAAGGACAAGAAGCTATAGTTACTAAAGATGGCTTCATCCAACACTTCCTCAAGTCTTTCCACAATATCAAGTGATGAGGTGAAGATGTATTTAGTTATTTATTCTATAGTACTTCTTCTTCTTGGTCTTCCAACAGGTGCATTTCCCCAGGACGCCCACTATATATAAAAACACATATGACCGTTAAGTTTGTCCGTTCTGTGCTACTGTAGAAACATGGTGGTTCAACATGGCGGCCTCAGTGACCTGCTCCTAGGTAGATATAAAAGGCTCATCTGAGTTGCTACATAAAAATCTGTATTTCACATATTATACACTAATTAAAACATACCTATAAATATATTCCATTTATAGGAAGTATGTGCTTAAAAATACCAATGGATTCTACACACTGCACCTTTAAGCCTTAAGTTAAAGGCCTACTTCACCGGTTTGAATATGAAGGTGTATTGAATTCTGAGATCCTATGTAGTATAAATGTGCAAAAAAAAATTAAATCTGTTCATCCTAGCCTGAGAAAAGGCAGAAAGAGTGTTTTTTTTAACCCTACATTTCTCCTTCTCGTGACATCACAGAAAGAGAAATATAGGGTTAAAAAAAAACTTACTTTGTAAATATTACTGTGATGTCTTTTACTGTGACATCACAGTAATATTTACAAAGTACGTTTTTTTAGGCCTTTAATGTAATGAGCATCAAAAGTCAACTAATAAATGTGCCCCATGTGCCTTTAAATGTGAGCGTTACCTGCTCAGGTGTGCCTTACCTGCTCAGGTGTGGCCATGAAGTTGATGGCGGTGTAGTGGCGATCGTCTTCCTGCAGCAGACTGAAGGTGAACTGGTAATCGATCAACAGGTTGTCTGAGAACACAACGACAAAACACAGAAACACACTGTGGTTAAAACAAACCTATCTGGAAATGATCATTGTTAAAAATAATTTAATCTCATTTAAACCAGCAGTGTGTAGAATTGTGGGTTTTATTTCCTAGCAGATTTTGTAGAAAGTAATTATAATATCCATAAGTACATTTAATTTAGTGCATAATAGCTGAAAACATTTTTTTGAATTATTTTTTTTCCCTTAGAAAGGGTCTCATATATGTCCATATTTCTGCATATTTTGGACCAAGGCCTAGTGCCGCCATCTTGAAAGTGTCATAGTTGGAATGTCACCAGGTGCATTGTTTAACATTTTGAATTGTTCTTGTCCTGTTACCCAGGGAGCGTTGCATTCTAGAACTTTGTAGAACTTTCTTGATGATGTCATATTACACACTGCACCTTTAAGTGATGCATTTATAAACGCTTCAGTTAGCTAAAGGTGAAGTCAGTGATTCTGGAGAACGCTTGTTGTCAAAATCACTGAATATCTCCTCATGATCTGCTACCTGTCTGTACTGCGTGTTTGCTGTTTGTTAATACACAGCTTAGGCTCTTTAAACAGGTATGTTGCTAGCTTAGTTTAAATACCAGTTTACAGAGCCTAGGCTGTGTATGTATTAACACCAGATTTATTCTTCAGCGCACACACAGTATGGACTAAACCCTTTAATTTGTGGAGGAGTATTTGTCTTCTGGCTCTGAGCCCACTCACACACACACACACACACACACACACACACTCACCACACACACACACACACACACACACACACACACACACACACACACACACACACCACACACACACACACACACACACACACCACACACAACACACACACACACACACACACACACCCTTTAACACTTTAACAATGGAACATTTCACATATAAAAACATCCGCTCCGAATCGTTTTATTGACGGTCCCGTCCGGCTCCGACAGATTTATGAAAGTAAAAACTCAGGAGACGCCGAGTCGATATTCAATTAGATGAATACGGCTACAGTGGTCGAAGATCTCAATCAACAGATAAACAAGGGGTGTGTGTGTGTGTGTGTGTGTGTGTGTGTGTGTGTGTGTGTGTGTGTGTGTGTGTGTGGGGGGGGGGGGGGGGGGGGGGTGAGTGTGAGAGAGAGAGAGAGTGTGTGTGTGTGAGTGAGAAAGTGTGTGTGTGTGTGTGTGTGTGTGTGTGTGTGTGTGTGTGTGTGAGAGAGAGCAAGAGAGTGAGTGTGTGTGTGAGAGAGAGAGAGAGACAGAGAGAGAGAGAGTGTAAGTGTGTGTGTGTGTGAGAGAGAGAGAGAGACAGAGACAGAGCAAGTGTGTGTGTGTGTGTGTGTGTGAGTGAGAGAGAGATAGAGTGTGTGTGTGTGTGTGTGTGTGTTTGCGTGATCGACTGTGTGGTGTGTGTGTGTGTGTGTGTGTGTTAGCGTGATCGACTGTGTGTGTGTGTGTGTGTGTGTGTGTGTGTCTCCGCATGTGTGTGTATGAATTACGCAGTAGTTTGATAAATATGAACACAGCCTCAGACACTGTGTAGGCTGAGTTCTAGCAGAAGCAAACAATAGGAATCGATAGGAATATGATGACAAAATAAATTAAACTTTTTACTGAGATTTAATCCTTTTTGAAAGCTGCTACAATATAGCCTGATCCTACCAAACCATCGTACTTCATTTCATTTGTACAGAAGGTCTGGAAGTGCCCTATTGACAAACGTTCACTCACTTGAAGGCGGGTGTCTGTTGAAGTTTAAAACTATTGGATCTGCCCAGTGCCACTCTGGATCTGCCAACCAATCGCATAACGTTTGGTCGTGATGTATGTAATGCGCCGGCTTCTGACTACAAGTGAAACTGCCGCACAACCTCAACGTCATTGTTCTCAGCCACTCCCTCTGTTCGCTGATTGGACAGGTGAAAAATCTGGCTGAGAAAACCCGTGAATATACCGCGGACCCAGACTGACTACTGAAGGGAAATAAAAATTGAGCAGAAGTAGGTACTAGGCGGGCGGTGCCAGGCTACCAGTATGCATTATCTCTTTGTTGATATTGGTGGCAATAGATATACAGTGTAACATAATCTAACTGTCTTCAGGACCGTCTTAAAAATTATCTTAATGGGTGCCCTTAGCTCAGTTGGTAGGGCGTCCCCCCCCCATGGGCCTCGGCCAGCAGCGGACCCGGGTTTGATTCCAGCCCGCGGTCGTTCTCTGCATGTCACTCCCCTCTCTGCCCCATTTCAACTCTGTCTCTACACTATCAATAAAGCACAAAAATGCCAAAAAAAATATCTATAAAGAAAATAAAAAAAATCTCTCAATGTCCCTGTTAAATATCATCCAGTGCTTTTACAGGTAATATGTCGCTGTCAGCACAAACAAAATAGCTTTTTCAACTTAAAAAAAAATGCTAAAAAAGACTCTCTCTCACACACACACACACACACACACAAACACACACACTTCCTCTCTCCCTGCTTTATAATCCCGGGGCGTCACTGAGACCAAAGCAGAATTATGTTTGACAAACACTGTTGTTTTGTTCAGGCTTCATGGCGACTTACAAGCTCACCACACACACACACACACACACACACACACACACACACCACACACACACACACACACACACACACACACACACACACACACACACACACACACACACACACACACACACACACACACACACACACCACACACACACACACACACACACACACACACACACACACACACACACACACACACACACACACACACACACACACACACACACACACACACACACACACACACACACACACACACACACACACACACACACCACACGCGGCAGATAGCATCAGATCAAAGACAATATCTCTCCTCTCCCTCCAAGGCAGACATGCACTGCTGTTGTTTATCCCATAAGGGTCGTCTGAACCACTTCACAGTATTTTGGAGGCTTTTCATATACTTTTTAGGGTGAAGGGAGGTGTGTGTGTGTGTGTGTGTGTGTGTGTGTGTGTGTGTGTGTGTGTGTGTGTGTGTGTGTGTGTGTGTGTGTGTGTGTGTGTGTGCGTGTGTGTGTGTGTGTGTGTGGACACAGGATGTTAGTGTATTAACCTTAAAGTTTAAAGCTATAGTGCGTAACCTTTTTTATATAAATGAATGACTGTTACATTCAAGCAATCACCAAACGAGTTGACACAAAGTTGATTAAGCCTTTTATCAGCTCCACAAAACTCTCTCTGTATTTCTCAGTATGGCAGCGTTTACAAACTGGTGTCGCCCCCCCCCCTGACACTGGTGCAGGAGCTCAGAAAAATCCCAAGAAGAGCCCAAGAAATGTTTCAGTTGTTGATTCTACTGCTAAGAAAAAACCTGGACGTACAACAGAAGGTATAAAATCCATGTGCCATCACTGAAGGCTTTAAGTGGCAACAAGGAACTTTCCAATGGCTTTTCCGGTCTGCCTAACTTAAATGGTTGGCGTGCATTCAGACCTTAGCAAAAGCATTCATATTCGTTTTTTTGCACTCATGGTCTCGTTTGCTTTTACATGTAATTTATGATCATCAGAGGAAAAATTAGACCGTTTCAGAAATATTTAAAAGTTCCTCGTAGCTACCTTTAACAAATGCAAGCCATCGCCAAACGAGTTGACACAAAGTTGATTAAGCCTATTATCAGCTCCACAAAACTCTCTCTGTATGTCTCAGTATGGCAGCGTTTACAAACTGGTTACAAATGCAAGTTGTGGGGGGCGCCCTTAGCTCAGTTGGTAGGGCGTCCCCCCCCATGGGCCTCGGCCAGCAGCGGACCCGGGTTTGATTCCAGCCCGCGGTCATTCTCTGCATGTCACTCCCCTCTCTGCCCCATTTCAACTCTGTCTCTACACTATCAATAAAGCAGAAAAATGCCAAAAAAAAAAAAAAAAATGCAAGTTGTGTGTGTGATTTTAAGGCCTTGAAGTACAACAGAATGAATGAATGAATGAATGAATGCATGAATGAACGAATGAATGAATGAATGAATGAATGAATGAATGAATGAGCTCGGTTTAAAAGTTCATCTCCGCTAATTACAAATCCCCCTCTGAGGAATCGGACAGCAGCAGTTTCACTTCTTAGGCTTAGTCTCAAATTAACACGTGTGCATGTGTGAGTTCTCACCTTGAATGAAACGAATCAACTAAAGGTATTAACAGTGTGTGTGTGTTGTGTGTGTGTGTGTGTGTGTGTGTGTGTGTGTGTGTGTGTGTGTGTGTGTGTGTGTGTGTGGTGTGTCTGTGTGTGTGTGTGTGTGAGAGGTATTAACAATCCCCACAAGAATCGTGGAAATAGAAGATAGTCTGTGTCAATTTCTCAGGTTCACAGATGGCTGGTCATAATGAAAGCTGATTCAGACTATGAGTGTGATTAGATACTTTAAAAAAAAAAGACATTATCTTTGGATTAAGTGCGTGTGTGTGTGTGTGTGTGTGTGTGTGTGTGTGTGTGTGTGTGTGTGTGTGTGTGTGTGTGTGTGTGTGTGTGTGTGTGTGTGTGTGTGTGTGTGTGTGGTGTGTGTGTGTGTGTGTGTGTGTGTGTGTGTGTGTGTGTGTGTGTGTGTGTGTGTGAACTGAAAAAGTGTACACACAAACAAAAGACAAAATTAAATAAACAACTAACATGGGGTAATCTTCAAACAGATAATAAATAAACCAGGAAGTGCCACTGGGGGGGTGGTGCCAAGACCGAGCAGTTTTTCTTTGACTCACTTGTTAGACAGGCCGTTTTCAAAGTCTTATTAAACCTATTTACAGCCTGGGCCACAAAACCATTTTAGTCTGTATGTTTAGGTCATATCTCCATGACAACACTGAGGGGGGTGATTTTTTTTTGGACCACGCTAGTTTTTATTTTATCGGAGGTTAAAATGTATTGGCGCGATCTCTTGAGTGACAGCTCTCCGCCCGTTGTCCCTCACTTTGCCTCGGAGGTATACGTCAGCTATCTCCCTCCCCCTCACAAAATGGCGATGCGCACAAACCAGGATTATTGGATGCCGTGTGAATAACTGAGGTCAGCCCCGATGCTACATCCATATTATTATTCGGGAGACTGTGGCTCAGTTGGTAGAGCGGGTCGGCTGATGATCAAAGGGTTGGAGGTTCGATCCCCGCCCTGCCACCTGTGTCATAGTTGTTGTGTCCTTGGGCAAGACACTTCACCCGCCTTGCCTCGTGTGAATGTCGATAGTTAGCCTGCTGCTATCGGTGTATGAATGTGTGTGTGAATGGTAACGTGGGAAAGGGAAACAGGTCTCCCTTGCAAAAGAGTCTTCGGACTCAATGGGATATACCTGTATAAATAAAGGTTAAAAAAAATAAAAAAAATAAATTACTATCTATGTTTTCTACCATACTGAAATAGCAAGGGAAGTATGGGGATTGGAACGGAGGGATAGTCTTGATATTCTAGCATGAAGTCACCTACAATGTCAGTTAAAGGTTTAATTTTACGCTTGTTAACAAATTCATTATTTACAATTTGAAACACCCAACTGACACAGGAGAATGCATTACGTCATCACCAAACAGCCAACTGACACAGGAGAGTGAACACAAGGACAAAACAGATTAGAACCATCACACTTAAAATGGAGGTTGCGGTAACCTAGGTAACATATACATGAGGTAATCAGCAATACAATCTGATATCTCCAGAATTCATGACCTCACAATTGTCCATCTGTGTGTGTGTGTGTGTGTGTGTGTGTGTGTGTGTGTGTGTGTGTGTGTGTGTGTGTGTGTGTGTGTGTGTGTGTGTGTGTGTGTGTGTGTGTGTATGTGTGTGTGTGTATGTGTGTGCGCGTGTTTTAAGATATTTTTTTTTGGCATTTTTATGCTTTATTGATAGTGTAGAGACAGAGTTGAAATGGGGCAGAGAGGGGAGTGACATGCAGAGAACGACCGCGGGCTGGAATCGAACCCGGGTCCGCTGCTGGCCGAGGCCCATGGGGGGGGGGGGACGCCCTACCAACTGAGCTAAGGGCGCCCCCTTGTGTGTGCGTGTTTGTGTGTGTGTACGTGAGTGTGTGTACTTGCGTGCTAGGTCTTTGAAAGTGTGTGTGTTTGTGCGTGTGATCCTGTGTTTGTGTGTGTGTGTGTGTGTGTGTGTTTGTGTGTGTGTGTACTTGCGTGTTAGGTCTTTGAAAGTGTGTGTGTTTGTGCGTGTGATCCTGTGTTTGTGTGTGTGTGTGTGTGTGTGTGTGTGTGTGTGTACTTGCGTGTTAGGTCTTTGAAAGTGTGTGTGTTTGTGCGTGTGATCCTGTGTTTGTGTGTGTGTGTGTGTGTACTTGTGTGCTAGGTCTTTGAAAGTGTGTGTGTTTGTGTGTGTGTGTGTGTGTGCCTGTGTGTGTGTGCGTGCCTGTGTGTGCGTGTGATCCTGTGTTTGTGTGTGTGTGTGTGTGTGTGTGTGTGTGTGTGTGTACTTGCGTGTTAGGTCTTTGAAAGTGTGTGTGTTTGTGCGTGTGATCCTGTGTTTGTGTGTGTGTGTGTGTGTACTTGTGTGCTAGGTCTTTGAAAGTGTGTGTGTTTGTGTGTGTGTGTGTGTGCCTGTGTGTGTGTGCGTGCCTGTGTGTGTGTGTGTGTGTGTGTGCCTGTGTCCACCCAAAATGTCACTTCCTATTAATACGCATCAAACTCTTACAGCCGGTCAGAATATTTAATGGCGTGTCAGAGGAACTATCGGATCGCAAGAAAGCTTTTTTGGCCTGGTGCTGTAGGACCAATTATTCCAGGGTTGATAGGCGGCCCCACGGAATGCCTGTCAGCAAATATTGAGGCATCCTGAACTGACGCCAGTGTGTGTGTGTGTGTGTGTGTGTGTGTGTGTGTGTGTGTGTGTGTGTGTGTGTGTGTGTGTGTGTGTGTGTGTGTGAGAGAGAGAGAGCGAGAGAGATAGAGAGAGAAAGAGAGAGAGAGAGAGAGAGAGAGAGAGAGAGAGAGAGAGAGAGAGAGAGAGAGAAAGAGAGAGGGAGAGAGTGTGTGTACTTGTAAAAAGTGAGGACATTTTGTCCGGTTCTCACTTTGGGACAGGCCTTTAAAGGGCTGTTTGAGGGTTAACACTAGGTTTTAAGGACAGGCCTTTAAAGGGCTGTTTGAGGGTTAACACTAGGTTTTAAGGTTCAGGTATGAATTAGGTTTATGTTAGGGTTAGTGTAAGGGTTGGGGTTAGGCATTTAGTTGTGATGGTTAGGGTTAGGGTAAGGGGCTAGGGGATGCATTATGTAAATGAATGTCCTCACAAGTATAGCCGTACAAAGGTGTCTGTCTGTCTGTCTGTCTGTCTGTGTATCTGTCTGTCTGTCTGTCTGTCTGTCTGTCTGTCTGTCTGTCTGTCTGTCTGTCTGTCTGTCTGTCTGTCTGTCTGTCTGTCTGTCTGTCTGTCTGTCTGTCTGCCTGTGTGTGTGCGTGTGTGTGTGTGTGTGTCTGTCTGTCTGTCCACCCTCACAGTAAACAACCTCGGGCCAAAATCGTTGTTAATAGCGGATAACTGCCATGCTGCTACTCTGAGGTCAAAATTGGCCCAAAC
Organism: Ammodytes dubius; assembly: GCA_026122265.1. Taxonomy (NCBI): domain Eukaryota; kingdom Metazoa; phylum Chordata; class Actinopteri; order Uranoscopiformes; family Ammodytidae; genus Ammodytes; species Ammodytes dubius. Next base: position 3,637,404 of record CM047514.1, on the reverse strand, counting down.
ATTTATGAGCTCATATATTGCATTTGATATATTATTAATACCATAAGAGGAAAAGCTAAATACATCTGTGTGTTGTGTGTGTGTGGTGTGTGTGTGTGTGTGTGTGTGTGTGTGTGTGTGTGTGTGTGTGTGTGTGTGTGTGTGTGTAGTGTGGGTTGTGTGTGTTGGTGTGTGGTGTGCGTGACGTAAATGTGTGGTCTGTGTGTGTGCGTAGTGGTGAGAAAGATGAGTGAGTGAGTGAGTGAGTGAGGGTGAGTGAGTGAGTGAGTGAGTGAGTGAGTGAGTGAGTGAGTGGGTGAGTGTAGTGAGTGTGTGGTGTGTGAGTGTGTGCGTGGCTGTGTGTGTGTGTGGTGTGTGTGTGTGTGTGTGCGCTGTATGTGTGTGTCTGTGTGTGTAGTCATATTGTGTTTGATATATTATTATACATTGAGTGAAAGCTAAATACATTAGTTAAATTGAATATTATTAATCAACAGTAGAAGCATAAATACATCTAGTTTAAAATTGGTGATTATTTGTAATGGGTGACATGTATACACTATTTATATCCTTTCATCTAGTGATTACTCATACATTGGTCAATTATTTTGGTAGAATAATTATGTCAATGGGGATAAGAAATAAATATAGACTAGAGATATAAAAAAAAAAATGGTGGTAGAAAAGGGAGAGAGATAAGAGAAAAAGAGGATAGAAAGGGAAGAAAAGAAAAAGAGAGAGGAGAGAAAAAGAGAGGGGGAAAGAAAGGAAGAGAGAGGGAGAGAGAGAGGGGGATAAAAGAGGAGGAGAGAAACAGACGAGAGAGAGAGAGAGATATGAGATAGAGAGAGGGGAGAGAAAGGAGAGAGAGAGGGGAAGAGAGAGATAGAAGAGAGAGAGAATAGAGAGTAAGCAGATGCTGAGAGAGAGAGGGGAGGAGTTAGTAGGGATGAGCGCGAGGGTTAAGAGAGGAGACAGAGAGAGGATAGAATAGTGTTGTGAGTGTGAGGTGGAGTGGTAGATGTTAGTTATTGTCGTTGTGAAGCTGTCAGTAGTTTGGGTCGAGTGTGTAGTTAGGGTTCGGGCATTGCGGCTGTGTGATGGTGTTATGGTCTTTGAGGGTGGATGATGGTGACCTGCTAATGTGTGTGTGTGTGTGTGTGTGTGTGTGTGTGTGTGTGTTGTGTGTGTGTGTCTGTGTGTGTGTGTGTGTGTGTGTGTGTGTGTGTGTGTGTGTGTGTGTGTGTGTCTGTGTGTGTGTGTGTGTGTGTGTGTGTGTGTGTGTGTGTGTGTGTGCGTGCGGTGTGTGTGTGTGTGTGTGTGTGTGTGTGTGTGTGTGTGTGTGTACTTGTACAACTATCTTTGTGAGAACGTCTCTTCTTGTATAGCTGACTGTGATGTAATTCGACAGAGGCTCATTAAAAGCATTGTCGTGTGTGTGTGTGGTGTGTGTGTGTGTGTGTGTGTGTGTGTGTGTTGTGTGTGTGTGTGTGTGTGTGTGTGTGTGTGTGTGTGTGTGTGTGTGGTGTCTGTAGTGTGTGTGTGTGTGTGTGTGTGTGCGTGTGTGTCTGTGTGTGTTTGTCATAAATGGCTATACTTTGACTGGGGGCTAATGCTGCATTCACACCAAACGCGAAAATTCGCGTTGCTCCGCGCGAACCGCATGTAAATCACCGCGGGGGTGAATGTGCCCCAGGGGTGAATGCGGAGCGGTGAAAGTATTCGCGCCGCGTGAGGGGAGGGGCTTATTTGGTAGTTGGAGAACAGTTGGACAACAACAGTTGGAAATAGGTTTAAAAACAAGCCGGCTTAGTTTTAATTAGCCTACGCCGTTTTTATTCATCAGACAACATGGTACATGTTAACACCCTGGCGTGTTTGTATCTTCTCTGGAAGAAGCGTCGCACCCACCGCCGCCGTATCTGGGTTCACAGCATCACCCGCAGTCGGAACCAGCTTGGTGAATATCACCGGTTGATTCAGGAGCTGCGCCTGGATGACTGCCGTTTCCAGCGCTACCTCCGGTTGACTGTGGCCCAATTTGACGACCTGTTGGCCCGGATCGGTGACAGGATTTCCCGGCAGGATACCAACTACAGGCGTTCCGTCCCAGCGGCGGAGCGCCTGTCTATCTGTCTCCGGTAAGTGAGTTTACTAACAAATGTTAAAATGTATCAATAGTAACTGCAACCAACATTTATAGTAATCTCTCTGACCGGTACCAAAACGGAAATTTCACTGTGATCTCTCAACAACAAATGTATCAAAAGTAGCCTACACTGAAATAGCTAGGCAACATCATTTTAGGTACATAAATGTGGCAGCTATATTATCTTTTTTTTTACAAACAGAAAGGCCTACATACTTTTATTATAGCCTATTGTGATGTTGTAGGTTACCTATTATCTATTAAGGGGCTTATTTGGTAGTTGGAAAACAGTTGGACAACAACAGTTGGAAAGAGGTTTAAAAACAAGCAGGCTTATTTTTGATTAGCCTACGCCGTTTTTATTCAGCAGACATAGGCTAGTACATGTTAACACCCTGGCGTGTTTAATCTCTCTGACTGGTACCAAAACGGAAATTTCACTGTGATCTCACAACAACAAATGTATCAAAAGTAGCCTACACTGTAAATAAATGTGGCAGCTATATTATCTTTTTTTTTTACAAACAGAAAGGCCTACATACTTTTATTATAGCCTATTATCTATTATTGATTACTCTGACTTTAGAGCCATATACATAAAATACTACCACCAATAACAGCACAAACTAGTATAGACCTTGACATAATAACTCAGTTAGCCTATATTAACTGTTGTCTGTGTTGCAGGTACTTTGCCACAGGGGATTCCTACAGGACCATCGCCAACAGCTTCCGTGTTGGGGTCTCCACTGTCAGCGTCATCGTCCCTGCTGTGGCCACTGCCATTTGGGAGTGCCTGGTGGGGGAGTTTATGGCAGTGCCCACAGCAGAGGATTGGAGGTCCATCGCGGCAGTGTTTGAGGAGCGCTGGAACTTCCCACTCTGCTGCGGAGCACTGGATGGGAAGCATGTGACCCTCAAAGCCCCTGGCAATACTGGCTCCCAATTCTTCAATTACAAGGGGACATACTCCCTTGTATTGCTAGCAATTGTGGATGCCCAGCGTTGCTTCCGGGTGATTGACGTTGGCGGGTACGGGAGATCCAGTGACGGCGGGACACTGGCCAATTCTGCGTTTGGTCAAGCCCTGCAGTCTGGAACCCTCGACCTGCCCACTGACCTGCTACTTCCTGGAGCTGACCAGCGGGGACCCCAGCCGCATGTGTTTGTGGCCGATGAGGCTTTTCCATTGCGGAAAAACCTCATGAGGCCATACCCTGGGCGCATCCTCCCTCGTGAGAAGAGGATTTTCAACTACCGTCTCTCCCGAGCTCGACTGGTAGTTGAAAATGCCTTCGGGATCCTCTCCTCACAATGGAGGATGTACAGGCGTGCGATGGAGGTCAGGCCAGAGGTAGCAGAGATGTGCGTCAAGGCGACCTGTGTCCTGCACAACTTCCTGCGGAGGTCGGAGGGGGCTTGTGCAGTGAGGGGGAACGTCCCAGTTGTGGAGGTGGAGCCACTGCCAGACCTGGGCAGAGTAGCCGCCAACAACCCGGGACGAGAGGCTGTCAGGGTGAGGGAGGTCTTCACTGCCCACTTCTCAGCAGAGGGAGCATTGTCTTGGCAAGACACCATAGTGTAGCAGGAGCACACACAAAACGGCTCTTTTAAGAGCCACCCACTCAGTTTAATTGAGCAATCTTCTTGCAATTTGTACACAACATAATGTTTTCTTATTTAAGCACTGATGGTAAAAATTGTGTAAAGGTAAGTAGTAGTTGTGTTCACATTCAGGTATGTTTAATGTAAGAATATGGTTCAATTGAACTTGCCACTCCCACTGTCTGTCTCACACCTGGTCTGCATCACCAATCAACCCACCTACTTCACCTCTGGCTTCCCTGCTGTCGTCGCCAGATCGTACCATGCACTACTGTGGTAACTATGCGAGCCTGGCTCCAGTAGATATTATTACCTCGCTCTATTTTCTCACCTCTTGTAGCTTTTTGTGATTTTATCCTAACGCTGTTTTCCTCTGCTTGCAGTTACCCGGATCACTCTCTCCAGCTCCCCTGCTTTGTTCTCCCCCGGCTTCCTCGTTCATTCACCACCAGCTTTCCCTCCTCATTTCAATAAACCTTTGTTCATCAACCCTACTCTGCCTCTGTCTGCTCTTGGGTCCAGTATCAAACCGTAACAGAACTTGCACATCATTTAGAAACCGGTAAGAACAAGTAGAATGCACAAGCTTTCAGTATTCAGTCCTGTTAACTGTAATTATTTATATTTAAATAAAACAAAATAAATTCATTGAAAATCCAAGTGGAGTTATATTTATTTATTTATTTTGTATGTTTCGATAATTTAAAAAAATATACTATTATAAATTAAATTACAAAAAATTAGAAAAATGCAGAAAAAAAATAAAAGAAAAACAACTGAAGCCTGCTTCACTGCCAGACAAGGTTTGCCCCCTCAACAGGTTCCAAATTAAGAGTTATTGTGCTGGCCTCGTAAATGAGTTTATAAATGTTGAATTTTATATGTTCCTTCTGTTGAAGGGGCAACCTTTTCATGGCAGGAAGCAGGCTTTTAAAGAAGAGCTCATCTTCAGTAAGGGGAGGTGGAGCAGGTGGAGTGTTCTCTCTGGCCAGGGACTGCATCAGCATCTTCTCAATGATGCTCTCGTTGTCCCTGGACCGTTTTTGACTTGCTTTTCTCCCTGTATCAAATGAGAACATCATAATATCACTTATATGGTTATTATAAGGGCTCGGCAATTTGCCCTCAAATCAATATCATGAGTAATTGAACATTTTACTTCAATTACCATTATTTAGGAAAATATGCCCATTAAATAAAAAAATCAAGGGAATGCAAACAGGTTGACTATTTATGGTTATCAATTGAATATTCCAAAATGAAATCAAAGCATTGCTTCAAATGAAAATTATCACATTTCAGACTAAACAAATGTGCTTATCTAACTAAGGAAGGCAGGGAATAAAGTACATGTTATCGAGAAAAACACAGTATCCATGCATACATTATATTTAATATAATACATCGTTTGTCATGTACATACCTCTTGGTGGTATTGGGTGGAGCACTGGAGGATGGGGGTCAACTTCAGTCTCTTCAGAGGCAGAGGGTGAGCCAAGGTCCTCCTGCTGCTGGTGATGATGATAATCTGTAATTGGTGACAGCAAATACACCCATGTCAGTACATTACATATTTCCAGTAACTACACTATCTGACCCTTTCCTGCAGTGAGCCTTTCATTTTACAAGAAGACAAGATCACAAACGTTCTTGACTTTTTCGCTACGTGTTATTACTATGTGTGACTTGACAATTCAACCAACCTCCTCCTCCTGAGGGCCCGGCAACAGACACCTCAGCCCACTCCTCTGCCTGACTGTGGTCCTGCTCTGCCTGACTCCCTGGTTCCTCTGCAGTCCTGTCTTCCCCAACCCCCCGCTCCATGTTACTAGCCGTAGCCCTAGGTGTAACGTGGGGGTCGAGGAAAGACAGGACCGCAGAGTACTTCCACCTCCTGTAAGACCCTGCCGCTGCCCCACTCCTCTTGACCTCACTCTCCCTCTTCTTCTCTTTTAAGAAGGTATCTCTGAGGCCCTTCCATTTTTTCCTGCATACATCCGCTGACAAGAAACAAAGCACGAACTGTTATCACTTGAACTATGCCGGTTGAACAGCTGTTGACAGCGGTTGACGCTAACTTTAGCTTGCTTGGTTCAGTTTGAAGCTCAAATATGGATGTAAACAATAACTAATAAGAAACAAAGCACGAACTGTTATCACTTCAACTATGCCGGTTGACGTGGTTCAGTTTCTGCTAGCGTCTGACACAGTTTGTGTCAGTTTGAAGCTCAAATATGGATGTAAACAATAACTCATACACATTTTTACAACTCACCAGTTAGGCCGACCTCCTCCGCCACAGCCCTCCACGCCACCTCCTTTTTAGTCCGGTCCCGGTAGCTGTAAAGGCTGGTATCGTACAGCACCGGGTGCCGGCAAACTGCAATTATAAGTTGGTCCTCCATTGTTGTTTTCATGAGCGACGTTGACCATAGATATATATACGACGTCATGACGTCAGAGTGAGTGTCAACGCTGATTGGCTTTCGCTTCAAAGCGTCACGCGAAGTCTTCGCGTGAGATGAATATATTCAACTCAAGCGAATGAGTGGCGGTGCGAATTTCGTGTCTTTCGCGCCGCGCCAAACGTATTGTTCGCGCCGCGCGAGAAATATTCGCGTCCATTCGCATCTGTGCATTGACTTTGTATGCAAAGTGACCGCCCCTTCCGCCCCAAACGCGTTTGGTGTAGATGCAGCATAAGTCTCATTAAAATAGCAAAGTTGCTTTTACATCAATTGATTGCTGGTTCAATATGACAGAGCTAACTGTGTGTGTGTGTGTGTGTGTGTGTGTGTGTGTGTGTGTGTGTGTGTGTGTGTGTGTGTGTGTGTGTGTGTCTGTGTGTGTGTGTGTGGTGTGTGAGAGAGAGAGAGAGAGAGAGAGAGAGAGAGAAAAGAGAGAGAGAGAGAGAGAGAGAGAGAGAGAGAGAGAGAGAGAGTGGGTGTTAACTGAAGCAAAGCCAAAATAAAATAAAACATTCCTCATTGTTGTGCCATATACAGATATGTGTGTGTGTGTGTGTGTGTGTGTGAGAGAGAGAGTGTGGGTGTGTGTGTGTGAGTGTGCCGACCTATCCAACAGGGAACCTGAGATCGTAACACATCCACTAACAGGGGACTCCAAAACTAACAGGGGACATTTTTCAAGTCCCCTCTTGGACATGCTTTAAATCATCTTAAAAACATGTATAATACCTTCTGGTAAATTTTCATAACTTTTGCCAACAGTGGACTTGGAAGTGTGTGAGTGTTAATTTCATATCTGGGACAGCCTCTGCTTGCCCTGGCCTGGCCCATTCACACACGTCGTTTAAACACTCCTCTATTGTCTGAATGGTCTCAGCCCCAGGGAGTCTTTCAGGCTGTGAAGAGCTGTTGACAGGCTACTTACTGAAGACACCAGTCTCTTGAAAATAGATTTGTATTTTGTTTTTGAAACTAAATATATATGTTGAGTGTTAATAAAAGTTTTAAAAAGGACGAAAGATAGATTATAAACAAACATGGGAAAAAAGATCAGCAGTAAGATCCTTTATTTTCTTGCCAATGTGATTCTCTGTCTACTCTCCACTGTCAGACTACTCATGTGTGGCAGATTAAATGAGAAAGGCATGTTCTTTGATGATCAATTTGTTTTTTGCAATGAATTAAAATACAGACTATTATTTATTATCAGAACAGTTTATAGGTCAAGAACTTTAGAATAGTCCAGTCCCTCAAAATTCCCTTTACTACTAATCTATATAAGAAGAGGTTTTCAATCAATTTGACAGTGTTCTTGTGTCTTCAATCTATATTAATTTGTTTATTTCACAATCACAGAGAAAGGTCCACACTTCTACTGTATCTAATGACTGGAGTCCACTGTTGGTTGGGATGGTGCGACTTTCACACTCCATTGTGGATTAATTTAAAAGGAATAAACCAAACTGGATTATTTCTTTATCTTCAAAATTCCCTTTATTAATCATTATAGGAAGAGGTTTTCAATCAATTTGACAGTGTACTCGTGTCTTCAATCTATATTTATTTTGTTTATTTCACAATCACAGAGAAAGGTCCACACTTCCACTGTATCTAATGACTGGAGTGCACTGTTGGTTGGTATGGTGCGACTTTCACACTCCATCGTGGATGAATTTAAAAGGAATAAGCCGAACTGGATAATTCTTAAAGGGAAAATAATAATGTCAATGTGGTCTAAAATGTCTTATGTGTGTCATACTAATTGACCCTACCTGCAGTACTACATTCTCCAAATGTAACAAAGAGTTAAGGAGATTGTCTCTGGACCATCTCAGACCTGGCTGAACAGCTACCCAAAGCCTGCAGTATGTGAAGACAGTTCAGCTGCCAATTTGGTTCTCTGTCAACTCTCTCCTGTCAGACTATGGGTGACAAATTAAAAGAGAAAGATACGTTCTTTGTATTTTAATTAATTGCAAAAACAGATTGATCATCAGACTATCATTTTACAATCAGAACATTTTAGAGGCCTAGACCTTTAGAGTAATTCAGTCCCTCAAGATTCCCTTTAATAATCTTTATAAGAAGAGGTTTTCAATCAATTTGTCAGTGTTCTTGTGTCTTCAATCTACATTTATTTTGTTTATTTCACAATCACAGAGAAAGGTCCACACTTCCACTGTATCTAATGACTGGAGTGCACTGTTGGTTGGTATGGTGCGACTTTCACACTCCATCGTGGATGAATTTAAAAGGAATAAACCAAACTGGATTATTTCTTTATTTTCAAAATTCCCTTTATTAATCTTTATAAGAAGAGGTTTTCAATCAATTTGACAGTGTACTCATGTCTTCAATCTATATTTATTTTGTTTATTTCACAATCACAGAGAAAGGTCCACACTTCCACTGTATCTAATGACTGGAGTGCACTGTTGGTTGGTATGGTGCGACTTTCACACTCCATCGTGGATGAATTTAAAAGGAATAAACCAAACTGGATTATTTCTTTATTTTCAAAATTCCCTTTATTAATCTTTATAAGAAGAGGTTTTCAATCAATTTGACAGTGTACTCGTGTCTTCAATCTGTATTTATTTTGTTTATTTCACAATCACAGAGAAAGGTCCACATTCCACTGTATCTAATGACTGGAGTGCACTGTTGGTTGGTATGGTGCGACTTTCACACTCCATCGTGGATGAATTTAAAAGGAATAAGCCAAACTGGATAATTCTTAAGGGGAAAATAATAATGTCAATGTGGTCTGAAATGTCTTATGTGTGTCATATTAATTGACCCTAGCTGCAGTACTACATTCTCCAAATGTAACAAAGAGTTAAGGAGATTGTCTCTGGACCATCTCAGACCTGGCTGAACAGCTACCCAAAGCCTGCAGTATGTGAAGACAGTTCAGCTGCCAATTTGGTTCTCTGTCAACTCTCTCCTGTCAGACTATGGGTGACAGATTAAAAGAGAAAGATACATTCTTTGTATCTTAATTAATTGCAAAAACAGATTGATCATCAGACTATCATTTTACAATCAGAACATTTTAGAGGCCTAGACCTTTAGAATAATTCAGTCCCTCAAGATTCCCTTTAATAATCTTTATAAGAAGAGGTTGTCAATCAATTTGACAGTGTACTTGTGTCTTCAATCTATATTTATTTTGTTTATTTCACAATCACAGAGAAAGGTCCACACTTCCACTGTATCTAATGACTGGAGTGCACTGTTGGTTGGTATGGTGCGACTTTCACACTCCATCGTGGATGAATTTAAAAGGAAAAAGCCAAACTGGATAATTCTTAAGGGGAAAATAATAATGTCAATGTGGTCTAAAATGTCTTATGTGTGTCATACTAATTGACCCTACCTGCAGTACTACATTCTCCAAATATGAGACTGTCCAGCGCGACCTATTACGTCTAGGCTACATTTTACAAAAAAGATTCTCGTTGCTCTAATGTGGAAGTGATATGTGATATGATGCAAATTTGGCCGGATGAAAATATTCACAAACAGTCGTATAGCCTACAAGTAGACTACACTCCAAATCATACAGTGAAAATAATGTTTCATATCGTAGGCTACAAGCCACAAAGCTTGAAATTGACATACATATTTAGCCCATATGCAACAACAATAATGTGATGTGTTTTTTTTAATTTATAAGCCTTGATGTAATAATTTATTATTTTGAACCCCACATAATCAGGCAGTAACACCCCCACCCCCTTTCTATCTCTCTCTATCTCAACAATGTAAATGATTCACAGTTTATAGCCTACAGATGTCATGACTATTTAACGGCACAAAAAGGAGAGAAGAAAAAATGCACTTACATGTTACACCTACAAGCTAATCTAGACTACTTGCGTGATTATTGCTGTTCTGAGATTCTACCTTTATGGTCAAATTTAATTTATGGGAAACTGCTTTAGATAAAAGCATCAGCAATGTAGGCTAATCTAATGACATAAAAGTATTTCACATAAAATTGGTGTTTTAATTGTAGGGGAGAGTGGCCTGAGTTGTGCCGGTGGGGAAGTTGTGCCACCCCTTGTTTCTAGAAAACTGTGGAAGAAATTGGAAATGTGACCACATATTTAAGAAGTGCCATCCATTTGACTCATCCTGTAAAGAAGGGAGACACAAGGAATAAGATATAAGCACATTTAAGCTAAAGAAACAGTGTTTTGCCTTTTAAAGTAACATTTCCATGATGAAGGTTTTTTGATTATTGTGTCTGAACAATTATAGACAAGTTTTAAAACATTTGACACGTTTTAGTGCTTTAGTATGCTACACTTTGAGTCTATACAGTTAAGCTGCGAACACACCGCACTGGCCGCGCGGCGAGATTACATACAAAGTCAATGTACTAGCGCGTGGCTGCGCGTCCACCCAATAATTGGCGTCCAGCGGCGGGCTCTTGCGCGGCGCGTGGCCGCGCCTCATGAGAGGCGCGTGGATCGGGAGCGCGGCCATTTGCGGCGCGTAGAAATTGCGTCATCGAAGGAGCGTGAATCAAAGGCTTGTGCGGTGAACATTTTCATCTTTTTCTGCGGCGTCGCGCCTCCACAGCCAATCAGCGTTGAGATTGCCCGGTGGCGGTGGTCTGCAAGACGAGGTGGGCGTGTGGAGTGAGGACATTGGGCTTCCAATACATTCTGCAAATATGTGTATTTTGCATCTGTTTAGCTGTTGGTTGTACTTTAGCCAAGGTAGCGCCGGTTAGCATAGTGAAACTCACCCAGCTGTGTGCTGTTCCTGAGGATAATATGAACCCAAAGTTGACGGCAGTGTCCGTGTGGAATTCCATATAGCCTAGTACAGCGAAGCACCGGTGTTGTCCTCCGTCAGCCGGCACACTTTCACTTTCAGGTAGGCTGATGTTTGCCTTTATTTGTGCCGCTGAGCACACACTGCTGTTGTTAACGTGTTTAGTATGTTGCTGAATTGCTGTTAATGTGTGTGTATTTGCGATCGGGGTGCGTGTTCAGGCTGTTTTAATGATATTTGTGACAAGACTGCCGCTGGTTACACAGTGAACCTACATCTGTATTTTTTGGCACAGCTGGACCATGTTATTGTTGTTGTTGCACCGTAAGTGTGACAGGTCTGATCTCGGCGTCGGCGTCAGGAATATATGGCCCAATATGATCAAGCGGCGAGCCTCCTGCGGTCACGCGGCCAACCGCCGCCTACGATGAGGCGGCGGCGGCGGTTGGCCGCGGCTGCGGTGAACATGGCCCAATATGACCAAATGAATGTGGACACAAGTGGTCACATGTGGTCACAAACCACCTCCGAATGTGGTTTTTGTGATCCGATCTCAATGCGTCTTGAGAGTGTTCTCACCTGTAGTTAGAGCTGTATTCATGTGATCGGATCACAAAAACCACATTCGGAGGAGGTTTGTGACCACTTGTGACCACTTGTGTCCACATTCATTTGTTAATGCCAGGTGGAAACAGGGTCAGAGAAAGGTCCACACTTCCACTGTATCTAATGACTGGAGTCCACTGTTGGTTGGGATGGTGCGACTTTCACACTCCATCGTGGATGAATTTAAAAGGAATAAACCAAACTGGATTATTTCTTTATTTTCAAAGTTCCCTTTATTAATCTTTATAAGAAGAGGTTTTCAATCAATTGGACAGTGTACTCGTGTCTTCAATCTATATTTATTTTGTTTATTTCACAATCACAGAGAAAGGTAGTTAAGCCAACATTTACGTTTGGATTGGATGCAACCTATTATTTTAGATTTCTTAAAGTTTAATACCTTGTTAAGTGACTTTTTCTGAGTTGATTGTATTAAAGGATTTGATTTCCAACTAAAGTAAAATGTTGATTGTACTCAACCTATTTTACATTTAATTTGTATTTAAGTATCTTCTCCAACACAGCAGAAGGAGAATGACATATATCACAGTCACTGTGAATCTTGGCTATTGAAGTTAGCTGTTGTTGTTGACTGCCTAACGACCGTCGTCAGACACAGGTACCCATCCCCCACACTGCATACGATCAGAGAGTGACACAGACTGTCACAAAATGACAAGCAGATAGAAACTCCCCTTGCCTGCTCTGAGTCACTCAGGCCAAATCCATTGAGCCTCAAGCCCCACATGTTAAAATGGCCTCACCTTTACCTTTGAGATGCAATTTCTATTACATATAAAGGGGCTTGTTTGGCATGGAGTGTTAACTTTACCAAAGCAAAATGCGATTTAAAAAAAAAAAGCCTAAATGAATTCTAGTTAAAAAAAAAAGATAAATAAAAGTACTTACCGGAGAATATATACAAAAAAAATCACAAACTTTATTGTTGGCTTGTGAATTTATCTTTTTACATTAACTGCAGGCTATTCTTCCCTGCTTAGGCTCTTTAGAGATTGACTGCCTGATGTGAACGTGTTGCAGGATATTGCCTTAGCGAGTGGATTGCATTTAATCGTCAAGTAATCCATTCTAAATCTAAAGACACCTGTCACAAGTTTCTGATATTTTGGTCAGACTAGACGTTTTTATAGCGACAGGGGATCTCATATTTGCAAGATCACAAGTGGATTCCTTTCAAGATCATGATTATTTCACATACTATTCCAGGCCTATAAAATGATTTCAGGTAAATTAAAAAGGTATTATGGAATGTATCTGGACAGGGCAGGCTATAATATGTACCACTTAAATAAAAACAAGTATAGATGCCTTAACCACCTACGCCTACATGCCATGCCTGGTCACATTATAAACTGCAAACAGTATCTTAATTAAAGAGAAACCTTTTGAAGTCATACTGTAGAGCCGAGCGGGGGGTATTATGCCAGACTTGTGAGGAAATGCGTTGAAGAAGGAGTTTCCCTCCTTTTTAAGGTCACTGCGCTACTGCAGGTAATTTCCTTATCCAAAGTCTGCAAATATGGTGACTTGCAGAAAGTGTTAATGAAGGGTGCAAAAAGAGCCCATAGTGGACTTTGATTGGGACAGCCCTCACTTCTCAGAGAAAGTGCTCACCACAATTAAACTGAAATGTTAGGATGTGTGGAGCACATTGATGCTAGTCATTAAAAACTCTTCCTAAAAAGCTATTTCTAAGCAATACAGTTGCATTGCTTAAAACAATTTGCACATGGTATTACACATACATTGTATGAAATGTGCATAGATCACAGATCCAACTGGCCACACTCAAAATCATGAAGTCGTCATTCTCACACACAAAAAACATTTTTGGTCTGGTTTCTTGACACTGGAACCAACACTGTTCTGTAGAACCTTACCTTCAATATAATCAACTAGAAATGAAAACAACAAATTACAAGTGCCCCCCCCCTCACTATGCAGTTTCAGTGGAGAGGGATTTGTTTATATTCACATAGTAAGTTTACTAAATACATTTTCTCTACATGCGATTCTTAGTTTTGAATGATTATATCATCATAAATCAAAACTAAACTATATTTAGAGGAACCTGGAACCAAACATTGAGACTAGAGTATGTTTGTAAACCAAACTATGGGCCCTGCTGCTGTAAAAAACAAAATTAAATAGTAACTTTTCAGGAAGCTTACTAACTTCAAACACTGTTCCAGGGATAACATTTTCCTGCGAAGAACATGTTTTATTCAGTTCTGAGAATATACCTTAGAAAATGTTTCACTTCTCTGACACACACAAAGTTACACACTGCAGCTTTAATCTGACCACAGAATTTAAAGATGTATTGTATTAAAGAGAAGTTGTTGGAACAGCCTTTCACTGTTAGGTTTATGATTTCTAATTTAAGGATAAACATTACGTCCTTAAGCCGGATAGAAATAGTTGGGGTTTTAGGAGATTTCCACATAAGTAAAATATGACGTCTTGCCAGAGGGGAAGTGAAAGTTAGTATTTCTGTTTGCAAAGAGTAAATGTGGTGTTGTTCTGATGGGGTCAAAAATATTTCAATGAAGGGCTCCATCTTTATTTAGTCTCCAAGAACCTTTGTCAAAATCATAAAAAGTCAGTCCAGAATTGATGTAGTCTGGGACAATAAAAAACCTCTCACCCTCCTGTCCCCACATTCCTGTACATACCTGCCCCCTTGGCAGCAGCCCTTCAACCCCCTCCCCCGCCCTGCATTGCCTCTATTCAAAGTAGGCACTTCACACCTTTTCTACAGCAACACTGAGGGGCACTTTACACGGCCACGCAAAACGGTGCATACGCAGAAAAATTTCTGCGGTTGCACTATATCATTTACAGGAAAACAGCAAACGCAAACGCAAACGCAGGCATGAACCGCAGATTTTTGAGATCACCTCCGAGGGAGGATTTTTTGGAAAACTTAACGGTTTTGGTTTCCTGTAAACACCGAAACCATTTCCCCTGATAACGCTGACGTCACGGCTCCACCCTCACACATGCGCATTGCGTTTGGATATAAATAGGCATGCGCCGTCTTTGTAGGTCCACGTGCGCCAGTTGGAAAACAACAACAACAATGGCGGATCACCGAGCTGTATTCATTGTGCTCATGGACGTTGTGCTGTTGCTGATGCATTTGTTATCGTGCCACCAATCGCTCCTACAAGCAAATAGGGAAAGAGTTGTGCTCTGCCTGTTTTTCTAGCTAAATAAACGTGTGTCACTTCTATATGCCAGGGACACGGCTCTCTCTACATTAAAAAAACACTATCAGCGTGCAGCGGTTAAGTTAGGCTACTGTTCAACAAAAGGAGCATTAAGGCTACGGCTTCACAGTAAAAGCATTTCACTGGCTAAACATTCATAGCATTTCGCTGGACACACGTTAGTTGACTTTTATTCTGAAGTACGCCTAACAGGCAGGTATCCGCTCACGAAGCCCCTTCACTATCAGCAAGTCTGCTGTTTTTCCGAGTTCAATGCGGTGAAATAAGCTTGTCTTTTACAATATTTGTAACCCCAAGCTTACACCAACCGCTTTATGAACGTTAGTGGCATTAATTTTCGGTTACAGTAAGGTTTTATGCATCAAATTGTACCGGAAGAGCTATCTACTAGGCTGTGTCACCGCTGACTATTGGCTTGGCATGGCTGCTACTTCAGCGATTTCGGCCCGTTTCCTCTGAAAACTTTGTGTACGGGTGAAGATGTCAGATAAATTGTGTCTGAACGGGTTTTTTTTTTTTTTAAACCAAAAACGGGAAAACGTGAGTTTTCACCGTGTAAAGTGCCCCTGAGTTGAACTGTTATGAAACTGCATTGCTGTGTCTCTCCCAGAGGCTGCATACATCTCCTTGCTAACAGAAATATAGTAGATTCATTAAACATGGTATTGTAACAGTTGTATGCGCCAACATGTTTAAGCTAAACTTACTTGGATTTCTGGTTCATTTAGTGACTTTATTTTAAGCCTACAGTAGCTCCCTAAAATATCCAGACATTTAGGAAACAATGTATTTAACAACATAATGAATTGATGGATCCTAACAAGGAAAGCATGTACAAATATGGAATTGACCTTATTTGCACAGCCTTATCGCATCATTGATCTGTCAAATGTACCCCAAGCTCACGCTCCCAAGCGTTTTAGTTTTGACAGAAAACTGAGAACATTAACTGAAAATGGAGAACAAATATGTCACTGTCCATAATGATAGTATTGAAGGCAGGGAATTATATATGTATATCTTATGTACTAATGTCACAGGCTGTCACAGAATTTTACCCTCAATTTAGGATGTGACGAGCACGTTGATGCTGGTCATTTCAATTATACAACGTAGAGGACATTTTTAAGTCTTGAAATGAAAACCCATTAAAGGTGTGCAACTTGCGCAGGAAAAAGTGATTGTGGATTGATAAAACAGTGATAAATTGTGGGGTTTTGAAACTCAGGCCATGCTATTTGGCGAGAAGGAAAATTCAGATCAACTGTCCCTAATAACTTTACATTTAAGGATCAGTGAAAATATTGAAAAAAAAACATTTACCAAATACAAAATGCACAGATTAATGTGTATGTCTGCTCAAAAACAAAACAAATACTGAATATCAGTTTTAGACCCATGTTTAATGTTTTCACAGTATTGTCATACAATCTATAATACAAGATATCTTTTCAAAAATGTTTTTCATAATACATTTATGGTACAGTAGCTTGAGATTAAGATGTTTCAACTGGAATATATATCATGGTGGTCTTGGTGTGAGATTTAAATCCAGCATCAACCTGACTGAAATAGTCTTTAAGACCCTGAGCAATATCGTTGAAAAATATTTCACTTCCTTTTTGGCTTAAATGAACATTGTCTCTTAAAAATAGCTCAGGTTTGTCAAACACTATGTTTGGATGTTGAACAGTACTCCCATTAACCTCCAAAACAAATGTAGCCATCACATTGTTGATGAATTTCCACACTTTGTCCATCTTTGCTGTTAGGGCATGCCTCCATTGTCGCCTCTGGTTAATGGAAGAAAGCATGATCTTCATCTGCGGAAACTGTTTGTGGAGGCCATGCAGGTCCCTTTTCATTGCTCGAAGAAGCGTCACACTTTTCACACTTCCAAGGTCATTGCCCCCACAGTGAATCACAAGCACATCTGGAGCAGTTCCTCCTTTGAGTCATATAATGTTAATGTAAAATAATATGATGTGTAGTAGTAAACTTATACACAGAATATTTAAAACAATAAAATTTACCTAGGGGGCAAAACCCCTTTTTTTTGGAAAAACAGACATGGAGCGTTGTAAAAGGTTGTTCACCAGAAATGATATCCAGGACCTTCCAGGATCCCAACCTGGGTGGACAACCTGGTCAACTAGCTGCTGGAAAGCTACAGGGGGCCGACATAGAGCAAATCAGAACCACTGTTTAAGTGAATGGGGATGGGCTAATAGGGAATTTTTTAAACTTATAGATATCATTATGAAACTTTGCAAGTTGATTACTGACATTAAAACAACAACTTTTTGTATTACAGTATTTTCCAAAAAGTTTGAATAAATATGAAAAATCATCAATATCTTACTATTGACGCGTAAATTTGCATTTCTGTAAAGCCCCAAAATCTAGATGTTGGACAAAAGCAGAGTCAATTTGTTTTTAAATTTTGAAAACAAAACAAGTGTCCAACTGCCTGAAGCTTTTCCTAATCACAGTTCAAATTTGATCAATAACCCATAGAAAATGAAGTTTGTACACTGTTTTTTCCAAGGGAATGTCTAGCCGTTTCCTAAAATACCAGCTGGAGACTCCAAAAGGACACTTTTGGTCCATAGCACATGCAATGTAACTGTAAAAATTGTATTTTCTATGGGTTATTGATCAAATTTGAACTGTGATTAGGAAAGGCTTCAGGCAGTTGGACACTAGTTTTGTTTTCAAAATTTAAAAACAAATTGACTTTGTTTTCTTCCAACATCTAGATTTTGGGGCTTTGCAGATATGCAAATGTACGCATCATTAGTAAGATATTGATGATTTTTCATATTTATTCAAACATTTTCGAAAATACTGTAATACAAAAAGTTTTTGTTTTAATGGCAGTAATCAACTGGCATGATATCTATAAGTTCAAAAAATTCCCCATTAGCCCATCCCCATTCACCCCCATTCACTTAAACAGTGGTTCTGATTTGCTATGTCGGCCCGCTGTAGCTTTCCAGCAGCTTGTTGACAAGGTTGTCCACCCAGGTTGTGATCGTGGAAGGTCCAAAATGTCATTTTTGGTGAAGAACCTTTTACAACGCTCCATGTCCATAAAATCACTTTGTCCCCTGGGTATTTGCTATTTGGCTTGATGTGGTTGTCATTGATGAATCTCCCCAGTCTTGCTGTTTCCCCAGTCCCATCGACACTGAATAATGAAATACATTATTTGAAGATTATTAATATAATAGTAAAATAGTTGAATTATCTATAGTAAGAACTGATCATTTCATTTCTTACCAGAAAGTCTTTCCGGCAAAGGGGTAGAAATACAGAAATGCTGCATGGGCATCTGAGTACTCTTTGAACAGAGTCTCTCCTTCCAAGCCAGTGATGTGTCTTCCAACATACTCAAGCAAGAATTATCCAGGCTCAATGTCTTGAGTGGCAATAACTCCATAACCTGATAAAAGATTATAAATAGAGATTAATTAATTATATATTTGTAAATTGTATTATTTAAGTATGATACAAGTTTGATAGCTGTCATCAAAAAAATCCTTGATTAGAAAACAATACTGTATTGTACAATCTATATAATTACAAATAACTATGTATAATGGCAGTGAGCATTCATCTTTTAAAATAGAAGACAATCAAGTTCGCTTTTCAGATATCTACTCACAAATTAAATTGGGGACATCATGCCAGTAATCTTAGTTTAACATGGAGATTTGAAGTAGTGGGAAACAGCTAACCTAGTTTAGCCCACAGCTAAATAGAACACATGAAAGCAATGAGGTGTTTTTACAAATACAAAAAGGTTGAAAAGTCACCAAAAGGTTAAACTACTACTTTTTATTTTATTTTTATTTTTCTACTTATTTCACAATAGTTATACATATAATGCTATGCCAGACTGTTCAAATACTTATTTATTATAAGCAAAGCAACTGGATTGTAGAAAGTTGTATGAACGCTTGTACCTTCATACAGATTTGAACAGAGAATCTTACATTCTAATCAAGTAACATACCTTTCTCCTTGTTGATGAAAGTCTTCTGAAAAGTGTCTTTATCTTTTCCAGATGCAATGAAGTACAAGGCTTCCTTTTCAGGACAAACTCTTCTGGGTCTCATTTTTCTCTGAAAGATTTTAGAATCCAGATGTAAGTTAAAGCACAACTGGGGAAACTTTGTGAGAGTGATAGAAAGTTTTAGATACATAGCTTGATAGAATTAAATTAAACTTTGCAACAACATGAATACAAACTAAGTTTAAACAAATAACATTTTAATTAAACCTGGCAAATAGAAATAGAAATAAAAACTGCACAAATAATTACAATTAACCTTGCCTAAAGGGAAAATAAAAAACTATTTAAGAAATGCATATAACTTTTCAGAAAAAAGAAATGAGAAAGTGTAAAATAATATAATACATTTGACTTAAACCTTTCAAAGAAAAAAAAGTAAAAGAATGAAAGTTGAAATGAACCTTAAAATAATTCAGATAAAAACTAAGTATCAGAATTAACCAGTTAAAACCTTCCAGAAAGAGAAATAAAAAAACTAAGTATAATAGTATAATAGTTAAAATAATTATTTTAGTCATACATGGTGAATTTGTAGTTTGTAACTTACCTATAACTTCAGCCTTAGCATTGAACGAAAAAAGTTTCAAAAGTTCAGTCATAAATCTCCAGGTGGGTCCTCCTAAGAATTGCAATGGTCAAGCCCTTCCAAACAAGTCATTACATATGTGTACCTGTAGTGAGATGCCCAGAATATATCCACACCCTCACAAGCAATCTGGACAGTGATTGGTTCTCAGGACCAGACAAAGGTGGCTAGGTATTGCTCGCATTGTGATGCAAAGTATTGGCATTACAAATGCAGAAACGTCGGCTGCCAGTGTTCCCTCTTAGCTCCATAATGTCAAACTAGCTGGTTTATTGACAGTACACCGCAAGTTCTACCATGATTAAACAATCATGCCGAAAAACACAGACTACAGGTTTTGTATCCAGGCTATTTCATTCATTGGTATTTGTAAGATGCAAATAAGAGGCTATAAGCCTACATCAAAATTGCCTTCATTTAAGCCTAAATCAAAATTGCCTTCATTTGGATGTGGCCCAAAACTTAAGTGACTTTCCAAATAGGCTTATCATTTGGGAACAGTGACATACTTACAGTAAATGACATTCTTAAGTGTGGGGCAACCGGCCTAGTGCTACACATATAGCAAAGAAGCCTATTTACAGTTATAGTGCAAATAATTTTGGCTAAATGGTGTAGTGTTTAAATCTGCTGAGTTCAATGATTAATCACTTTTTATAATATAATGTTACGTTACGCACTGCTAGAATGATCGTGAAAAAAATATTCAATTCAGTCATTTTCTGACAGCATTCCACTCTCTCCTTATTTGCTGCTCCATACTGCCAAACTAGCTAGTTTATTGACATGGATTCTAATAAATTGCTCTGATCATGAACACAAACTAATTTGAACTACAGCAAAGGATTTTACATACTTTGTGCTACTCTGTTCAGACTGGTGTTGTGGGAAAAACAACTTTTGTAAAAGGCTTTTGAAAGTTGTGGAATTGATGGTGTGAAATGCATCTCTAAAGTAGCCTGACTGATTAAATAATCATTCATGTTGTCATGCACATTTCTTATAATGATAGTGTGCAGGTGGTAGTAATCAATGTGACTAAATTGCATTCATGGTAAGCTTTTTTGAACAATTTTATACTTGCAATGGGTCAGTAAATTTTTTGACAGTTTGCCACTGGCTACTATACATAAGAGACATTAGAATACATTTGAAGTTTGGATCCCTATTGATAGGGTTAGTCATTTAAAACAGTAGAAGTGTGGAGCTGTCTTTGTGCCTTTTAAATAAACTAAATATATATAGATTGAATACACTAGTACACTGTCAAATTGATTGCCATTCTTTGCTAACAAAGACGTTGGGAACTGGACAATTCTAAACGTTAGACGTAAACTGTATTGAATTCCAGCTATAAGTATATAGGAAAGTAACAAAAAAAAATCAAAAAAATGTGTGCCAGTAGGATAGAAATCAAAGGGCAATAAACTCTCTTTTGTTTGTTTGTCTCTTTTGTTGTTGTCTGGGATAATGTGGTGTTCACTATGCAGACTGGTTTTCTGCCCTAAACTACCTCCATACAGTGGACTTAAAGTACATGTTGTGAGGGAATTTTCAGTCTTTAGTATGGTTAATATTAATGGTAGAGATGTATAGTACATTTATGCCTGTCTTGTGTGTTTGTCTATATCTCAGACACTAGGTCAGCCTGGTGACACTGGTAGGAGACACTTAGGTCAGTTGTATAGATAAAGTCTCATCTCCTTAAGGCCAGGACACACCAGTCCGACTTGTTTCTACTTGTTCCGACTACGCAAAAAATGGGGTCGGCCGTTTCAGGAAGCTCCAGGCTTCCCGTCGCGCCAGAGAACACACCAAACTGACTGCTGACTTTCCGTACGCTCTGTTGCTTGCGCGGGACGTAATGTCTCCATAACAGCAGGCGGCGCTAATCTGTATTGTGGCCCGAAAAAATACGAAAGCCGGAAATGATGGGACAGCTCTCTAGAGCATAAACATAGATAGAAATACGTATTTATATTTATGGACCATAAGAGCACAATTTTTAGCAGAGAGTGTCGAGCACGGTGTCGAGCAGTCAACAAGGGTTGATGCATGTGAGTACTCTCAAAACGAAACGAACAAACACATTAAAACGATGGCTAGCTGTTGTTAGCTGTTTGTGCTACCCGCCTCACTTCCGGGCTTCACTGATTCGCTAGCCCTCCACCAATCAAATTGCTCCAAATGAAAGACGGTCGGCTGCCGATTGAACATGTTCAATCGGCTCAAAACAAGCCCGACGACCTCTACGTCGGCCGACGTCACGGCACACACCAAACAGATTCGTCTCCCGACCCCCTATCGACTCCACGACGGCGATTTTCGGGCTGGTGTGTCCTGGCCTTTAGACTCCAGAATGTTATGGTTCACTGTGTTCAGCTCTGAACCAAAACATTGGTACGCTTGGTGCCCGAGCCAGGGAGGTGTTAGAGATAGCACAAGGTTAATACACAGCTCTCAGGAAGTGTCTGTCAGAATTGAAGTGCAAGTCACCCGAGTTGCAGTCCGGTTCTCCTTGGCCAAGTCTGTAATAAATATTGCTTCATAATTCATCACAGTATAGCCACTACAAAATACTACACTGCACCTCTAATGTATTCCAAAGTGTCTATTACATATTGTTAAAAATCACAGCAACCAGCAACAGATACTTGCTGTCAGCAGACCAAATATATATTAAAACATGTTAATCTCTACAAATCATGTTCAAATTATATGTTGTGTTATAACTATTCTCAAATTCAGTTGAGATTATTTTCATAGGTATTACCGATCTGCCAAAGTCTTGTTCATCCATGATGGAGTGTGAATATCATTCCATGCTAACCAAGAGGGAACTTGTGTCAATTAGTGCCAACTAAATGGGGACTCCTGTCATTCCATACAATTTAGGACTGTAGGGTCAATATGTATAACAAACAGACATTTAAGACTACATTTATATTATATTTCCCTTAAGAATGATCCAGTTTGCATAATTAAAATGCATATTTTCACCATTTTAAAAGTAATAGCAGTGTTTGATTTATTCCATAATGTGCATTACATATTGTTAAAAATCACAGCACCCATCAACAGATACTTGCTGTCAGCAGACCAAATATATATTAAAACATGTTAATCTCTACAAATCATGTTCAAATTATATGTTGTGTTATAACTATTCTCAAATTCAGTTGAGATTATTTTCATAGGTATTACCGATCTGCCAAAGTCTTGTTCATCCATGATGGAGTGTGAATATCATTCCATCCTAACCAAGAGGGAACTTGTGTCAATTAGTGCCAACTAAATGGGGACTCCTGTCATTCCATACAATTTAGGACTGTAGGGTCAATATGTATAACAAACAGACATTTAAGACTACATTTATATTATATTTCCCTTAAGAATGATCCAGTTTGCATAATTAAAATGCATATTTTTACCATTTTAAAAGTAATAGCAGTGTTTGATTTATTCCATAATGTGCATTACATATTGTTAAAAATCACAGCAACCAGCAACAGATAC
>CM047514.1:3606875-3609375 GCA_026122265.1 Ammodytes dubius | reverse complement strand
GTGTGTGTGTGTGTGTACAGGCATCTTTGTGAGGACCAGTTTGTAGCTTTTAATAATCGGAGTGAGGAAATTTTTTCAAAAGTGAGGACATTTTGTCCGGATCTCACTTTGGGACAGGCCTTTAAAGAAGCTGTTTGAGGGTTAACACTAGGTTTTAAGGTTCAGGTGTAAATTAGGTTTATGTTAGGGTTAGTGTAAGGGTTGGGGTTAGGCATTTAGTTTTCATGGTCTCGGTTAGGGTAAGGGGCTAGGGAATGCATTATGTCAACGACTGTCCTCACAAGTATAGCTGTACGAACTTATATGTGTGTGTGTGTGTGTGTGTGTGTGTGTGTGTGAGAGAGAGAGAGAGAGAGAGAGAGAGAGAGAGAGAGAGAGAGAGAGAGAGAGAGAGAGAGAGAGAGAGAGAGAGAGAGAGAGAGAGAGAGAGAGAGAGAGAGAGAGAGAGAGAGAGAGAGAGAGAGAGAGAGAGAGAGAGAGTGCAGTGTGCATCCATGTGTGTACATTGTTCTGAGTGCGCTCGCTCTTATTCAAACAGAGCCAGAAGATAATGTCTCATTAATGACATAACACGATGTCGTTAAATACATCTGAAAAACACACCGTTCGAGCCGTAGCCATGGAGACGTCAAGGAGCCCTGTGACAACACACTTTGAGAGCCGTTAAGAGCAGCGATCGCATGACTGAATTTAAGCATTAACATTAACTAAAAGCCCTTCACAAAATACACTGGCCATGGGCATTACAGTGGTGCCATCTAGTGCCCCCACACCACAGGCCTAGAGATCGCTTTGTCTACATTCTCTTTTGTTTACAGAGCCTAGGCTGTGTATTAACACCACATTTACAGGTAGACTAGGATCTTGAGGAGGTAATCACTCATTTTGACACAAAAAAGACTAGAATGAAAGAAGACATGTTATGGAAGCAAGATAGAGAAAAATAAATCACTCAGATTTTTTTTTTTTTAACCTTTATTTCTACAGGTAAATCCCATTGAGACCGAAGACTCTTTTGCAATGGAGACCTGTTTTCCTTTTCCCACGTTACCATTCACACACACATTCATACACCGATAGCAGCAGGCTAACTATCGACATTCACACGAGGCAAGGTGGGTGAAGTGTCTTGCCCAAGGACACAACAACCATGACACAGGTGGCAGGGCGGGGATCGAACCTCCAACCCTTTGATCATCGGCCGACCCGCTCTAACACCTTTGTTTACATACCAGTTTACAGAGCCTAGGCTGTGTATTAACACCATATTTATTTTCAGTGCCATTGGCCATTATCTCAACATTCAGTTTTTTTCAATACCCTGAACCAAAAATCTCAACTTCTAAAGCACTTACATCAACTAAACTTCCCATAATCATTCTCAGCACTATTCTGAAGGTTATTACAGAAGGATTTGTTCATATGGTGTTAATTGTCTGATTTATGATGCGGGAAAAAAAAAATTATATTGCTTATGATACATGTTTGCAGTAAGAAAAGAAATCCAACCATGATAATATATATATATATATATTTTTTTTAAAGATATTTTTGGGGCATTTTTTTTATGCTTTATTTGACAGTGCAGAGAGACAGAGGTGAAATGGGGCAGAGAGGGGAGTGACATGCAGAGAACGACCGCGGGCGGGAGTCGAACCCGGGTCTGCTGCTGGGCCCGGCCCGGGAGGGGGACGCCCTACCAACTGAGCTAAAGGCGCCCCCACCATGACAATATTTGTGATCATTGGGATCTGCATGGGTTAACTGCAGGGATAGGAGACAATATTTTAAACTGTTTTCTCCTGTGTTCCAAGACATATTATTTGTAAAGTTCAGGATTTTCGACTTTTAAGAAAAGAGAGAGAGAGAGAGGGATAGTGAGAGAGAGGGAGAGAGAGAGGGATAGAGAGAGAGAGGGGGAGAGAGAGAGAGAGGGAGGAGAGAGAGAGAGAGAGAGAGTGAGGGAGAGGGAGAGAGAGAGAGAGGGAGACAGAGAGAGAGAGGGAGAGAGAGAGGGATACCGAGTTGAAGAGGGCAAAGTGTTTTTGTCTAGGACTTTGTTGTTTTTGGTCTTCCCAGATACGAGCGAGGATCACATCGACTAAGAGCTCATTTGCAACAAATTGCCGGTTCTTCCTTTTAAAGGGCAGTCGAAGGAGGAACGCTGGGTTTCAAAACAGATGTTACATGGCACACACAATGATACTGCAGCTCTCTCTCTCACACACACACACAAGCGTGCGCACACACACACACACACAAACTAGAGATACAGACACACAGGCTCACACACACACACAATCGCACGCACGCACACACACAGACGGACACACACACACAAATACTAGAGACACACACACACATACATACTAGAGAAACACACACACACACACACACAATGCTACTGCAGCCCTCTCTCTCACACAAACACACACACACACACGCACACGCACAAACAACACACACACACACACACACACACACACACACACACGACACA
>CM047514.1:3594375-3596875 GCA_026122265.1 Ammodytes dubius | reverse complement strand
AATCCCATTGAGACCGAAGACTCTTTTACAAGGGAGACCTGTTTTCCTTTCCCACGTTACCATTCACACACACACATTCATACACCGATAGCAGGCTAACTATCGACATTCACACGAGGCAAGGTGGGTGAAGTGTCTTGCCCAAGGACACAACAACTATGACACAGGTGGCAGGGCGGGGATCGAACCGCCAACCCTTTGATCATCGGCCGACCCGCTCTACCACCTGAGCCACAGTCGCCCCAGTCGAGTGTGTGTGTGTGCGTGTGTGTGTGTGTGTGTGTGTGTGTGTGTGTGTGTGTGTGTGCGCGTGTGTGTGTGTGTGTGTGTGTGTGTGTGTGTGTGTGTGTGTGTGTGTGTGTGTGTGTGTGTGTGTGTGTGTGTGACAGTATACTCACAGTTGACACATGTCTCCCTTGATGCCCTTGGTCATACAGAAACACTTTCCTGAGTTGACGTGACAAACATTGGCGTGGCTGTTACACTTACAAGCTGTGAAGAAAATACAAAAGTAGGAGGGAGGGAGAGAGAGAGAGAGAGAGAGAGAGAGAGAGAGAGAGAGAGAGAGAGAGAGAGAGAGAGAGGAGAGAGAGAGAAAGAGAAAGAGGGGGGATAGAGGGAGAGGGAGAGAGGGAGAGAGGGAGAGATAGAGAGGGAGAGAGAGAGAGAGAGGGGGAGAGAGGGAGAGAGAGAGGGAGGGAGATAGAGAGATATGGAGAGAGAGAGAATTTTAGTTTTTTACTTCACTTTTATTTTATCCTCATGTTAATCGAAAACCTGTAAATAAATAATTATTCTTGTCCATATCATTTTATATATTTGATATTATTGTGTACATCTGTTTGTTGTGCTATTTTGTTACAGTATACATATTGTTCTGACGCTCCCTGTTGTTGTAATATTTGTAATACTGCTTCCGTTAAGTAATGTAGAGATGAAGATTGAATAAAAATCCAGACTGGTCTCTTAATTTTTTTTCCGGAGCTGTATATGCAGACAATGTTAGAGTGAAGGTTGAGTGAAGCATATCTCGACAGAGTGTGATGTAATAAGCAGACAGAGAGACAGAGAGACACACACGCACACAACACACACGCGCACACACACACACACACACCCTGACACACACATCCTGACACAGTGCGTTGTAATAAGCAGACAGAGGAAGGCGGAGCTAGAAAGAAAGACAAAAGGACAAACTGATAATTTTTCCCAGAAACACGTTCTCATCTCTGAGTCATCTGCACTCGGCACTAGCAGGCGTCCGGCTCCTGATTGAATTTCTTTTTTTTTTTTTTTTTTAACCTTTATTTCTACAGGTAAATCCCATTGAGACCGAAGACTCTTTTACAAGGAGAACCTGTTTTCCTTTCCCACGTTACCATTCACACACACATTCATACACCGATAGCAGCAGGCTAACTATCGACTATTCACACGAGGCAAGGTGGGTGAAGTGTCTTGCCCAAGGACACAACAACTATGACACAGGTGGCAGGGCGGGGATCGAACCTCCAACCCTTTGATCATCGGCCGACCTGCTCTACCAACTGAGCCACAGTCGCCCAAATTTTAGTTAGTTTTATCTGTCGCTTCTCTGTTCTTGAGAGTGTGGCTATGTTGGAAACGGCCTACTAACTAACTAACGTCCTCCCTCATACATACTCAACATGTATACTGCATGCTACAGTCTACTTAAGGATCGATTGTGTGAGTATGACGTTAGTAGGGCCTTTAGTACGAGTAGTTCGTTAGTATGAATAGGACGTTAGTATGAGGAAATAAGTAGGGCATTGTGTTAAGGGACTTGGATCTATCTTAAGGATATTTAAATGCTCCAAAACTCACAAATATTATATTCCATTTCTGCCAAGTCTGTCCTGAAAAGTAGTAGTAATTCTACACACTCCAGCTTTTAATTTGAGCCACGGAAAACAGAACTTAAAAATAAAATGTTAAATGGTTTTGTTATGTAAGAAAGCTGAGCGTTATAATGTAGCATCATGATTCACACAGAGGAGCCGGTAATTTGGGGAATAAATCACTTCACTTTCAGACACAAACAAGAACGTTCTCGTTACCCTTGTGTTACGGTGTGTGTGTGTGTGTGTGTGTGTGTGTGTGTGTGTGTGTGTGTGTGTGAGAATGTGAGTGTGTGTTACGATGTCTGTGTGTCTGTCTGTCTGTCTGTATGTGTGTGTGTGTGTGTGTGAATGTGAGTGTGTGTTACGATGTCCGTGTGTGTGTGTGTGTGTGTGTGTGTGTGTGTGTGTGTGTGTGTGTGTGTGTGTGTGTAAGCGCTCAGAGCAGGTAGATAGAGGGAGGCTGTTTCCTTAATGTTATCTATCAGTGCCTCGGTTTTACCTTGACCCGCGAACGCCACTGTTTATTACAAGGGCTGTCTGAGAGCCAAACACACAGGCACTTCAGCTGGAGAGGATGGCCTTGGCTGAACACACACACACACACACACACACACACACACACACACACACACACA
>CM047514.1:3584375-3586875 GCA_026122265.1 Ammodytes dubius | reverse complement strand
GCATACACACACACACACACAAGCACATACATAAGCGCACACACACACACACACACACACACACACACAAACACACAGACAAGCACAAGCATACACACATACATAAGCACACACACACACACACACACACCAGTAGACACTCATTCATTTATTACACACTCTCATCTCCATCCAGGCTCATATCATATATCTTCCCCAAGAGTACATCACTCACACACACAACACACAACCCCCCCCCCCCCACACACACACACACACCAGACGCACACACACACACACACTCACTCACTCACACACCCCCCCCCCCCCCCCACCCACACGATGCACACGACGCACGCACACACACACACAAGCACACACTCACCAACACACACACACACACACCAGACGCACGCACACACCAACACATAACACACACACACACACACACACTCACACACACCCCCTCCCCCCCACACACACACACAAGCAAACACACACACACCAGACACACTCACACACACACACACACACACACACATTCTCATGTATGCTTTCGATCACCCTCCTCACACATGTAATCTGTTGTGAACATTACAGACCGGTGGCATCTGATCTGAAGTGGTTATTACACACACACCTGCACACACACACTCACACACTAACACGCACACAAGCACACCCACCCCCCAAACACACACACACTAACACACACACAAGCACCCCCCCCCCCCCCCCACACACACACACACACACATGTAATCTGTTGTTAACGTTACAAGCCGGTGGGATCTGATCTGTAGTGTTTATTTCCACATGAAGCGAAACGAGGGAGAAGTGCTGACGGACGGATTGCACAGACGTATAAAGCATGTGTTCACGTCTGTGTGTATTTGGCTACTTTGGCAACATCTTAAATGTGTGTGTGTGTGGGGGGGGAGGGGGTGGTGGTGTGTGTGTGTGTGTGTGTGTGGGGGGGGAGGGGTGTGTATGTGTGTGTGTGTGTGTATGTGTGTGTGTGTGTGTGTATTTGGCTAAAGCAGCAACATCTTAAACACACACACACACACACACACACACACAGTTTTTGCACTCACCGTTGCACTGTCCTCCGTTGATGGGGTCTCCATAGTAACCGGGTGAGCAGGTCTGGCAGTTGGTCCCAGCGGTGAGGTTAGCACAGCGCTCACACACACTGCTGTTCACACACCTGCTGTGGCCGTTACACTGACACGCTGCACACACACACACACCACACACACACACACACACACACACACACACACACACACACACACACACACACAAAGCCCATAAAATAAATTCAGCTTCTTCTTTTTTTAACGTATGACTTTAAATTTCTAAATAACCCATTTGCCAATTTATTTTTTATTCTACTATATTTACCGTACTACTTTACTATCTCAATAAAATATGCATTTTTTGAAAAAAGTTGCTGTTACAGTAAATTTAAGTTATTAAAATTATAACTTTAATCTCAGATTTTTTTGTACACGCCCCTCAGCAAAGTCATGTGTTAAAGTCAAAATGCCTTAATATTGTGTCTTGGTTGTTAATTCATCCACTCACCCGGACACTGTATGAAGGCCCAGTTGAAGCCCCTATCAGAGGAGCATAGCCCCTGATCCAGTACCATATCTCTGTCCCTCAGTCTCTCTCTCTCTCTGGTTCCTCCCTGGTTAGCGTTAGCTGTAGCTTTAGCGTCTTTCATGGGCCCGCGATACGACCCCTCCACACACACACCCCGTCCCGTGTTAGAAGGGTCCCCACACCAGCCACACTCGGCCCGCTCCAGACAGGCAGAGCACGAACGCAGACCGGAACAGTTTAGGGCTGCAGAGAAAGACAGGGAAGGCAAGGCAAGGCAAGGCAAGTTTATTTATATAGCACAATTCAGACACAAGGCCACTCAAAGTGCTTTACAGGGGCAAGATTAGAATAGCCTACATAAAACACATTATAAAACATTTAAAAGCGAATAAAAGAAGCAAATAAAATAAAAATTGCAGGTTAAAATGGAAACACATTATAAAACATTTAAAAGCGAAAGGGAGAGAGGGGAGAAGGTTCAAGATTCAAGGTCTTTATTCTTTATTCTCGGTAAAGGGTTTTTTACTGGGAGTTTTTTCTCAGCCGAGCTAAGGGTGTAAGGGCAGGGTGTCATATTGTATCATATTGCATGACATGTAAAGCCCACTGAGACAAATGTATTTGTGATTTTGGGCTATACAAATAAAACTGATTTGATTTGATTTGATGTTTAGTGTCCCAAGAGGGCAAATTGGTTCACAGCGAGGAGCTAGTGGTTTAAAACATACAAACATACAAACAGCACAAGACAACAACAGGCGACAGTGGCTCAGGTGGTAGAGCGGGTCGGCCGATGATCAAAGGGTTGGAGGTTCGATCCCCGCCCTGCCACCTGTGTCATGGTTGTTGTGTCCTTGGGCAAGACACTTCATCCACCTCGCCTCGTGTGAATGTCGATAGTTAGCCTGCT
>CM047514.1:3576875-3579375 GCA_026122265.1 Ammodytes dubius | reverse complement strand
GATTATTCTACCGATTATTCCATCGATTAATCGAGTAATCGGATAAACAATACATTGCTTAATTGAAAAGTAATTATAAATAAACATGAGAAAATAACACATGTCAATTAACCAACAACCAATGAACAACAAATTTGTTTCCTTTTTTTGAAAAATCAACATTTAAAAAAAAAAAAAATGCATGGAGTAGCAAACCATATTTTCTACCAAAAGTACCAATTTAGTTACTTTCCCATTGTTTATTAGTCTGTACTTGTACCATGAGAAATAACAATGTTGACAGATAAATTAAGTGAATTTATGTGCCATACATTCTTGGGTTTAAGTAAGCATTTACTTCACTTTCAGAACTACAAGTTTTTACCTTTGCAATTCAGGAACAACATAAGCTTGGAAACTTGGAACAAGCCCATGCATAGTTTCACACATTCTGGCTTTAAAAACAAATCCTGAGATGGGTTCTCTGCATAAATGTGTCCATCCGAGACTGTGATGGTTTACTGAAAAAAATATAAATAAAATAAAAATGACTATGGAACAATATGATAATAGAGTAAGTTCATTCACATTAAAGGGTAACTGAACCCCCTGTTTGAGCTACTGCACGATTTTGAAAAATGCTTTCAGACCATGGATTCTGAATTCTGTTTTAGAACCATTGTTTTTAAACATTTCGACATCAGCTGGCCGACATTCGGGAAGGAGGGGGGCGCGCGGTGTCTGTGAAGGAGGGGGCTAGCTGCTAGCTGTCACTCAGGAAGATCTGAATGACATGACTTCCTTGAAAAATCGAGTGACACAAAGTCTAACGGCACTGTCGCTACACAGTGAGCTCATATGCCACACACAGATGGGTCGTCTGAGGTGGAGGACTTTTCTTGTTCTAAATTGTTGGCGGGTGTCTCTATCGTAGTGTTAGGAGACCGAGTAGCGCAAGTGAGCGAGCGGCTGTGTGTGTGTGTGTGTGTGTGTGTGTGTGAGCGAGGAGAGCGAGCGGTAGCGTGTGTCAA
Organism: Ammodytes dubius; assembly: GCA_026122265.1. NCBI lineage: Eukaryota > Metazoa > Chordata > Actinopteri > Uranoscopiformes > Ammodytidae > Ammodytes > Ammodytes dubius. The sequence goes on along the minus strand of CM047514.1, from coordinate 3,578,365 downwards.
TAAAGTGAAGCAATGAACGAGTCCGGGTCTGTCTGTCTGTCTGTCTGTGTCTGTATGTGTGTGTGTGTGTGTGTGTGTGTGTGTGTGTGAGCAAGGAGAGCGAGCGGTAGCGTGTGTGTCAATAAAGAAGTGAAGCAATGAACGAGTCCGGGTGTGTGAATGTGCGTGCGCACAAGCGAGATAATGCAGACACACTGCCGGTAGAAGTGAAGTGTGTTAACCCCCGAAATAACATCCTTGGAGGGACAGTATAACAGTAGTATCGCAAGTCAAAAACATGCCGCGTCTGTCCGTTCTGTGGGTGACGTATGCGCCGGTTGTGTCACACTAAAAATGGTCCGTGCGGAAAACCGTGACCGGAGCTGTAAAATTAAATAAACGATGACTCGAGGCAAGAAAAATTCATCGATCCTTTTTTGTAATCGATTTATTCGAATCAATCGATGAATCGTTTCAGCTCTACCTAGAATGGCTAAATTGATCTGTTAAAGTCTGAGATGTCGGTGTTTTAAATATATTTTTTCCCGGTTACAGAAATGGGTGTGTGTGTGTGTTGTCCAAAAAGACCTTAAAATCTATTAATTATAATAATAAAATACATTTTAAAAATGTAATACAATTTCCATAAACCTGATCTCCATCCCCAAAAGCAGCTGCTTGTGAAAGTCAGCTCTCTCTATTTCTACTGAAGAAAAATTTAAATTTCAAATAAAAACTCCCAGGATGTAATATTATGCAAACTGAGCATATGCAAGTGGGCGGCCGCTGTAGATATACACCAGAAGTGAACACTGACCTTAGACGAAGCTTTGCAGAAAGCTGCTGGAATTGTTTATGACCTTACGACATCTACAGCTCTGGAAACAATTAAGAGACCACTCCAAATGTTCAGTGTCTCTCGTTTTACTATATATATATATAGGTGTATGTTTGAGTAGAATGTACATGTTAGTTTTTTTAATATAAACTACTGGCAAAATGTTGTATGTTAATTAAGAGCATTTCCATTAGTCAATGCAGAGATTAAAATTTAAAGGTTCAGTAAGCGGAATGGTTCTTTTAGCTATAACTTCCCGTCAGTTACTGCAGTTAGCAGTCCCCTCCCTCGTCCCTACGTCACCACATTAATGCACTGCGGTCTTCAAACAGCGAGTTAACTAGCATCATCTCAGATCCATAAGTGTGATAAAACATGATAAAAACCATCAAAACAGACATTGGGAAGGATTTTTACCTGCTCCGCCATTGTAGGCGCATAAACATTCACCCATCTGTTGCTCTGGCGTGCACCGGCAGTGAGACCATGAGTGAGACGGGTGTCGGTTTGTAGCGTTCTCTCTTGTGATTGGATATAAATTTCGGGATCCTCCAATAAGTTTATTTTCTTTATGAAACGCGCACACTATGTAAGTGATCACTGTATGAATAAAGCGATTTAACACTTATATTAACATAAATAAACCGCTTACTTCACCTTTAAGAAAAATCCA
>CM047514.1:3571843-3576775 GCA_026122265.1 Ammodytes dubius | reverse complement strand
CGCACGCGTGTGCGTGTGTGTGTGCGCGCCCAGAGGCGAACTTAACCATTGCGCAAAGGTATGCAATTGCCTTGGGTCTCATAATCATCTAATAAATGTTTGTTTTACTCTTCATTCATTAATCACCGATTACGTGCGGACGTCAGCATCGCACTGGGAACTGAGGGACACACCCTACATTATTGATAATGTTATTGATACTCGTGATCAGCTGAGGCATGAGCCCCAGGGCAGACAGCTGCATATGAAAGCATTTTTATTGGTTAGTTCCACGAGTGAAAATTGCGTCTGAGACGATCGTCGTCTCTGTCTCTCTTTTTTTCCCATCTTCACTTCACATGCCGAGTCAAAGTGTGTGTGTGTGTGTGTGTGTGTGTGTGTGTGTGTGTGTGTGTGTGTGTGTGTGTGTGTGTGTGTGTGTGTGTGTGTGTGTGTGTGTGTGTGTGTGTGTGTGTGTGTGTGTGTGTGTGTGTGTGTGTGTGTGTGTGTGTGTGTGTGTTTTGTCCAATAAAGACCTTAAAAATATATTAATTATGATAATAAAATACATTTTAGAAATGTAATTCAATTTCAAAAAACCTGATCTCCATCCCCAAAAGCAGTTGCTCATAATAGTCAGCTGCTCTCTCTATTTCTCCTGAAGAAAAATTTAAATTTCAAATAAAAACTCCCAGGATATAATATTATGCAAACTGAGCATATGCAAGTGGGCGGCTGCTGTAGAAACACACCAGAAGTGAACACTGACCTTAGACGAAGCTTTGCAGAAAGCTGCTGGAGTTGTTTATGACCTTACGACATCTATAGCTCTGGAAACAATTAGGAGACCACTCCAAATGTTCAGTGTCTCTCATTTTACTATATATATAGGCGTATGTTTGAGTAGAATGTATATGTTGGTTTTATAATATAAACTACTGACAAAATGTTGTCATTAAGAGCAATTCCATTAATCAATGTAGAGATTAAAATTTAAAAAGGAGCTGTTAGCGGAATGGTTCTTTTAGCTAACTTTCTGTCAGTTACTGCAGTTAGCAGTCCCCTCGCTCGTCCCTACGTCACCACATTAATGCACTGCGGTCTTCAAGCAGCAAGTTATCTAGCATCATCTCAGATCCATAAGTGTGATAAAACATGATAAAAACCATCAACACAGACATTGGGAAGGGTTTTTACCTGCTCAGCCATTGTAGGCGCATAAACATTCACCCATCTGTTGCTCTGGCGTGCACCGGCAGTGAGACCATGAGTGAGACGAGTGTAGGTTTGTAGCGTTCTCTCTTGTGATTGGATATAAATTTTGGGATCCTCCAATAAGTTTATTTTCTTTATGAAACGCGCACATTATGTAAGTGATCACTGTATGAATAAAGAGCGATTGTACACTTATATTAACATAAATAAACCGCTTACTTCACCTTTAAGAAAAATCCAGGATGGTCCCTTAATTTTTTCCGGAGCTGTATGAGGACAACTTTAATTTACAGACTTATTTATGGTGAGAAACTGAAGGGAAAATTGTCTGTTTTTTTTCAAGCACTTGGTCAATTTTGAGATTGTTTGTCTATTTTGCTTCAATAACATGTCTTCTTTTATACTAGTATAAATAAAAAGTCCAAAATATTAATTGAGGTGTTAATTTGACTAAACCTTGTCTGTTTGCGTCCGTATATTTCTCCTATACAACCATCTTTAACGGACATTATCTCAACATTATATATTTTTTTTTCAATACTCAGAACCAAAAATCTCAACTTCTAAAGCACTTACATCATCTAAACTTTCCATAATCATTCTAAGCACTATTCTGAAGGTTATTACAGAAGGATTTTTTCATATGTTTTCAGGGGCATAACATACATCAAGATTAAAATACATCAAGTATACTACACACCTACTGCCACCAATCTTAGCAAGGACAAGGCAAGGCAAGTTTATTTATATAGCACAATTCAGACACAAGGCCACTCAAAGTGCTTTACAGGGGCAAGATTAAAATACATAAAACACATTATAAAACATTTAAAAGCGAATAAAAGAAGCAAATAAAATAAAAATTGCAGGTTAAAATGGAAACAAAAAAGTCTTCAGACTCGATTTAAAAGAACTGAGAGTTGCAGCAGACCTCAAGTTCTCTGGGAGGACAGAGAAAGGACGACAAAGAGAAGTTGCCATTATGTAAGAATTGAAGGTCAGATAAGGAGAAAATATCTATCTTGGTTTGCTAATAGCCGGCTGGAGAGGTGTCTCAATCAGACTACTGGCACAGGCACGGAATAATAATCATCAGCCACAAGTGTGTGTGTGTGTGAGTGAGTGTAAATGGTAAATGGACTTGACTTATATAGCGCTTTTCTAGCCGATTTTCTCAGCCCCAAAGCGCTTTACATATCTTACCACATTCACCCATTCATACACACACTCATACACCGATGGTAGTAGCTGCCATGCAAGGCGCACTCTGAACCATCGGGAGCAATTTGGGGTTCAGTGTCTTGCCCAGGGTCACTTCGACATGTGGCGGGTAGGCGGGGAATCGAACCTCCGACCCTGCACTCCAGTGAGTGAGTGAGTGAGTGAGTGAGTGAGTGAGTGCGAGTGAGCGTGCGTGCGTGCGTGTGTGAGAGAGTGTAATTTTTTTCTTTGTAATATAATCTCACCGCTGCAGTCCTGCGTCTGCCACTCCAGACACTGCCCGTAGGGGAAGGAGATGACGTAGGCCGAGGAGTCCACACACCGCTGGGTCGCGCTGCACCACATGCACTCCATGGCCTGGCTGGTGCAGTTAGCGCAGCTGCTACGTAGCGCGCACGGAGTCTTACAGGGGCGGGCACTAGGACCTGGGGGACTGCCTGAGAAATACATGGAAAGAAAGGGCAAAAGACAATCATGCATAACTTTTTCTTCTTTTCTTCCTGATGTTTTTTGTTTTGTTTTGTCTTTTCTAACCGCCTATACTGATTGGGTGTCAGTGTAAAACTGTATTTTAGCTAGTTGTGAATTAACTGTGTAAAATTGTTTCATGTAGCTGTATATTGATGTATTGTATTATGACTTGCCTTAGGACTACGGATGCGAATTAGCATTTTTGCTAACTCCGGCATATTTACATTGATGCTCTGCTGACATGTTGATTAATATGCACTGTCCTAATCAAATAAAACTATAAAAAAAAAAAAAAGTGAGTTGTGATTTAAACCTACAGTGTGAAAGAAAGTGCAAAAGATTAACCCTGCGTTCCAATACCCATACTTTCCTAGTATCTAGTATGCCAGAAAAAGATTTAGGATGTCCCAATACATGCACGTCAATCGTAGTATGCTGAAAATACATAAATGCCCCGCTAACTCCAATAGCATTTTGGAGTATTTGTCTTTATTCTTGACATTTCTCAACATAATGAAAAAAAAAATCTTCCTTATCTGATTTTTTTTTTCTCTCCTGTGGCTCTAAAACTCTTTTGTACTTTAGTATATAGTGTAGTAAAAAGGAAAAGTATGTGATTTGGAATGCAGGGTAGATTTAAAGCTATAGTGAGTAACTTTCCCATATAAAAGAATAAAATGTCTAAAAAAATTTAGCTGTTTCACCATTTGTTTTGACGCATATCGAGTGAACACAAAGCGTTTTCTAAGACATAAGTTACGCACTATATCTTTTTATTTTATTTTATTTAACCTTTATTTAACCAGGAAAAAACCTATTGAGATTAAAAATCTCTTTTTCAAAGGTGACCTGGCCAAGACAGGCAGCAGCACAATGAACCACAGTTACAGACAATCAGTTACAGGCAAACACACAAAAGTAGTAGTAGTAGAACTTACCAGCAGGCTTCTCACAGATGAGCCCGTCTGTGTTGGCGGTGCAGGGGTTGGCTTTAAGCCCCGCCCCCTGCGCCCGCTCCAGATACGCACAGAACCCCGAGTCGCTGGGTTCCCCTGGTAACCACCTCAGGCTGGTGTTGGTGAAGGGAGAGGCGTCTTCCCAGCCCCAGTACGACACGTTGATCTTCCTCAGGCCGACCCACGGAGACAAGGTCTGTATGGGGGAGAGACAGAGGCAAGGCAAGGCAATTTTATTTATAAAGCACATTTCAGGCACAGGGCCACTCAAGGTGCTTCACAGGGTTAAAATCAAATAAAGAATACAAATACAAAAAAGGAACAAATTTAAAACATGGATAAAAATACAACATTTAAATAAAAGAATTAAAACATTTTACCAAAAAAAAATTAAAAAAAAATTACAGTTTAAAAGGGAAACAAGAACGTTTTGAGACCCAATTTAAAAGAGCTGAGAGTCTCAGCGGACCTCAGCTCTTTTAAATCGGGTCTCAAAACGTTCTCAGAGAGGGGATATGGGTTATGTTGGAAAAGCCTAACGTCCTACTCATACTAAAGCCCTACTAACCTCCTACTCACACTAAAAGGAGATAACGTCTGTATGGGGAGAGAGAGAGAGGGGGTATGGGTTGTGTTGGAATAGCCCTATTAACGTCCTACTCGTACTAAAGCCCTACTAACGTCCTACTCATACTAACGTCCTACTCATACTAGAGCGCTACTAACGTCCTACTCATACTAACGTCCTAATCATACTAAAGCCCCTACTAACGTCCTTCTACACTAACGTCCTACTCATACTGAAAGCCCTACTGACGTCCTACTCATACTAAAAGCCCTACTAACGTCCTACTCATACTAATATCCATACTCATACTAAAGGAGATAAAGTCTGTAGGGGGAGAGACAGAGAGGGGGTATGGGTTGTGTTGGAATAGCCCTACTAACGCCCTACTCATACTAAAAGCCCTACTAACGTCCTACTCATACTAACGTCCTACTCATACTAAAGCCCTACTAACGTCCTACTCATACTAACGTGACGTCCTACTCATACTAACGTCCTACTCATACTAAAGCCCTACTAACG
>CM047514.1:3564343-3566843 GCA_026122265.1 Ammodytes dubius | reverse complement strand
ATGCCAATAAAGCCAATTTGAATTTGAATTTGAGAGAGAGACAGACAGATATTTATGCGTATATGTACACACTTGTGTCTTGTGTGTATTGTCTATTTGTAACGCTGTGTTTTTGCTTTGTTTTTATGTTTCTAACCTTTGTCCTTTGTAATACTGCTGCTCTATGTGCCTTCAAATGCCCCCTGACAAATAAATGTTTTATTTTTTTGAATTATAATTGAAGACAGACAGACAGATAGACAGATAGACAGATAGAAAAAAGACAGACAAAGAGATAGACAGACACACAAACATGCACACACACACACACACACACCACCCACATACGAAGACAGGCCTCTCCACACAGCTGGCCTAGAGACACACAGACAGGCAAAAATATAAATATAGATTTAAACTTTATCCAACACCTTCACAAGTATTATATATATATAGGGGAGAGTGGGGGGAGCTGTGCCACTTTTTACTCAAAGTGACTTTAAAGTGTGGTGCATTATTCCCTGGCAACAAAAACTTTGGATCTGGAATAAACTGTAGAAGAAATATAGCTTTCGGAAAAAAAGTTGTTTTGTGGCACAACTTGCAACAGGCAGAGAGGGACACAGACAGAGAGACAGATAGACAGGCAAAGAGAATGTCAGATAGACAAAGAGACAGACAGAGATAGACAGAGAGACAGATAGATAGAGAGAGACAGACATACAGAGAGAGAAGGGGGACAGAGAGAGATAGAAAGAGATAGATTGACAGACAGATTGACAGAGAGACAGATTGACAGACAGGCAGAGAGAGAGACACACATAATTAATGTTTCACTTTCATTCTTAGCATTCTGTACATAGCACATAGTGTACGTTGTATTTTTTAATTTATGAATGTATCCTAGACTGATTTTAGAAGCTGATATACAGTAATTGTTAGTTTTTGCTTTTATTTTAGATCGGAGCTACTCATTCTTATTTTGCACAGACCATCATTGAGTCATTTTTGAAATATGTTCCACATGGAAAAAGTTAAAATTGAAAAGGATCTAAAATAACTAAATAATCTAATTTATTTCTATTCCTGTTTGGTTTACACAGTGGGTTAGAGTCCCATTGGAAATAGGTTGACGTCATATTTTAATTTACATTTCGCTTTTCTTATGTCTATTCTATACTTGATGTATTTTAATCTAGATGTATTTCCCCTGTAAAGCACTTCTTTGAATGGCCTTGTGTCTGAATAGTGCTATAGAAATAAACCTGCCTTGCCATGCATATTAACAAAGGGTGAGAGAGACTGACACGTAAACCTAATATTCTCATATTCCCACGAGTTGTTATCGGGATAATGTTGAGACTGAAATAGTTCAGAGTCGGTTCAATTAGCCAGGATGAAAGGAAACGAAAAAGTCATTCTACCTTCACCGGGCAGCGCTGTTTATTTTTTGTGTGTGTGTGTGTGTGTGTGTGTGTGTGTGTGTGTGTGTGTGTGTGTGTGTGTGTGTGTGTGTGTGTGTGTGTGTGTGTGAACTCTTGGACTGATTACATTCACAGGCCCATAATAGCTTCCATCACCAACCTTTTCATACTACAGAACAGCGTGTGTGTGTGTGTGTGTGTGTGTGTGTGTGTGTGTGTGTGTGTGTGTGTGTGTGTGTGTGTGTGTGTGTGTGTGGGGTGTGCGTGCCTTGCGTGTATATTATTTTTTCGCTGCAAGAAAAATCAATTTGCAATGACAGACTAAAACGAGAGCGCAGAGAAATACAGATGAGAAAGACTTAAAAAAATAAATAGATAGATTGTGTTACAGTCTTGGTATGAGAGCATAGGTAAACATTTCAGGCCATTTAAAATAATTAGACATAACATTAGTGTCTTTTTTTTTTTTTTTTTTTGGCATTTTTATGCTTTATTGACAGTGCAGAGAGACAGAGGTGAAATGGGGCATAGAGGGGAGTGACATGCAGAGAACGACCGCGGGTGGGAATCGAACCCGGGTCTGCTGCTGGGCCCGGCCTGGCCCGGGAGGGGACGCCTTACCAACTGAGCTAAAGGCGCCCCCATAACATTAGAGTCTAAAGAAAAAGGCCACTGCAATTTAAAAAAAAATATATAACCAAGTTTATACAGGTGAAAATCATACTGCATTATTATTATAATAATATCATGGAAAATGAATTGGAATTGAGGCAAGAATTCATGCAAAAGGGGCCCAAACCAAGTAGTGCGGAAGTGACCTTAATGACACCTTTTTGACATTTACCTTTTACCAGGTTATCTTAACCTCTGTGTTACTGTGAATGGTTCTGCACAGTGCCATGTCACAGTAATGGACTCAGACACACAAAGAACAGTCATTACATCAGTGTTTGAGCCAGTGTGACCTTCTGCAAAGCCTCAGAAATGACGGTGTTATGTCCTATTCAAGTGTAAAAAAATAGAAATGATTTTGATATTAAAGGCCTACTTAACCGGTTTGAATATGAAGGTGTATTGAATTCTGAGATCCTATGTAG
>CM047514.1:3556843-3559343 GCA_026122265.1 Ammodytes dubius | reverse complement strand
CGGCCTTCGTTGCAGTGGTCGCGGGTTCAAATCTGACCCGTGGACCTTTACTGCAGGTCATCCCCCCCCCTCTCTCTCTCTCTCTCTCTCTCTCTCTCTCTCTCTCTCTCTCTCTCTCTCTCTCTCTCTCTCTCTCTCTCTCTCTCTCTCTCTCTCTCTCTCTTCTCTCTCTCTCTCTCTCTCTCTCTCTCTCTCTTCTCTCTCTCTCTCTCTCTCTCTCTCTCTCTGTCTCCCCATTTCAACTCTGTACTATCTAATAAAAAAAGCTTGAAAATGCCAAGCGTAGTTCGGTCCACGTATTACTACGCCAACTTGCACCGGTCTAGCGTATCACCTCCGCCAAACAGTTGTTCTATTAAGTAAGCTTGAAAAAAAGTGCAAAACAATACGCAGCTGTCCGTTGGCATACTAAAACAGTGATAAAACCTTACATTAAGTGTACAATTGAACGTATATTTATTTTATGATAAGAATTTATATGTTTATTTTTTTTAGCTGGCCCCCTCTGCAACAGTACAATGCTGACTCTTCTGCTACAGCCACGTCTCCCCCAAACTCCTTATAGTGACTGTGTTGACAGCCATCTCCATAAGGTAACATACTAACTATGCAGAAGAACTGTGTGTGTGTGTGTGTGTGTGTGTGTGTGTGTGTGTGTGTGTGTGTGTGTGTGTGTCTCTCTGTCTGTGTGTGTGTGTGTGTGTGTGTGTGTGTGTCTCTCTCTCTCTGTCTGTGTGTGTGTGTGTGTCTGTCTGTCTGTCTGTCTGTCTGTCTGTCTGTGTCTGTGTGTGTGTGTGTGTGTGTGTGTGTGTGTGTGTGTGTGTGTCTCTCTCTCTCTGTCTGTGTGTGTGTGTGTCTCTCTCTCTGTCTGTCTGTGTGTGTGTGTGTGTGTGTGTGTGTGTGTGTGTGTGTGTGTGTGTGTGTGTGTGTGTGTGTGTGTGTGTCTCTGTCTGTCTGTCTGTCTGTCTGTCTGTCTGTCTGTCTGTCTGTCTGTCTGTGTTACAGCAAGTGGCATGATTGATTTGTATTAAAACAGCAGGATACCTCAGAAAGCTACTGAAAGCACATCTGGCACAGACATACGAGGGAGAGGGGGATTTTCGGATGGACTCAAATCGCTTCAAAATGAGGTAATTGTAGCAGCGCCGACCTTCTGTCCCTACAATTATACTATGCAAATAAACATCAGAAGCCAAAATCCCAAACCCCTTACTCGCGTGACAGAAAATAGGCCTCTGGGGAAAAGCACTTATCTTTGATTGTGCCGAAAATAATATGTTGACAATATTTAGCGATGAAGGGAATGGAGTAGGGTTAATATTGGTAGAGTGGGACACTTAGAGATCCTGTTTCAAGTGCACACGTATGAAGTCTACTTAGATGTGTTCCTGCTACTGAGGTTTATATGACGTGATTTATAAAAGACATATTGCAACTTAAAGGAATACTTCACCCATACGGAACCAGCGTCATTATAAAATCACTATTATAATATAATGAATGAGGTTTTTCTTCCCTCAGTCTTCCCTCAGTCTTCCCTTGGCCCAGCTGTCCTGTTAATTCTAACCCTTACTGTGATGTCACTGTAGGGTTAGACAGTGAGACCATAAAACACTCTTTCTGCCTTTTCTCAGGCTAAGATGATCCGATTTCAATTTTTTTTGCACATTTATACTAAATAGGATCTCCGAGTTCAATACACCTTCATATTCCAACCGGTGAAGTAGGTCTTTACGTATTTAAAGCTCTAGTGTGTAACTTTTTCACATAAATGAATGTCGATTACATAGAAGTCGTCGCCAAACGAGTTGACGAAAAGTTGATTAAGCCTATCAGCTCCACAAAACTCTCTCTGTATTTCTCAGTCTACATAACTTAATTTAAAATGCTCTTTAATGACAAAAAATGTATCAGAATTTGGTAGAAATGTTGTCAGTAGTTTATATTTATAAAACCAAAATGTTCATTCTACTCAAACATATGCCTCTAAAGAGTAAAAACGAGAGACACTGAACATTTGGAGTGGTCTCTTAATTCTTACCAGAGCTGTATATACTGTTTATATAATCATTTAAAAAAATCTAGGTGTTTGATAAAGTTAAATCTATATTTCATTCACAACATATAAAAGTTAACAGAACATATTTTGGATACATCCTTTTTTTTTAGCTTAATATTTAAAATAACGTACCAGGTCTTATGGGGCAAAAGGCAGCGGTTGAGGTGTTCTGAGTTGGACTGGGTTGCCACGGGACACATCTGTTCCTGAGCCAGACACAGCGCAGGCCGGGCCCAGCGGCAGAGCACCACGCAGAGTTATAGAAGGCCCAGCAGGAGGGGGGCGTGTAGGCCAGGACGTCCGACAGAAGCACCCCCGAAAAACCTCCAAAGATGTACATGGAGCTGGAAGAATAGATAGGAGTTTTATGGTTAGATTTACAGTGTGTGTGTGTGTGTGTGGGGTGGGGGTGAGGTGTGTGTGTGTGAGTGTGAGAGAGAG
>CM047514.1:3549343-3551843 GCA_026122265.1 Ammodytes dubius | reverse complement strand
GGCCGATGATCGAAGGGTTGGAGGTTCGATCCCCGCCCTGTCACCTGTGTCATAGTTGTTGTGTCCTTGGGCAAGACACTTCACCCACCTTGCCTCGTGTGAATGTCGATAGTTAGCCTGCTGCTATCGGTGTATGAATGTGTGTGTGAATGGTAACGTGGGAAAAGAAAACAGGTCTCCCTTGTAAAAGAGTCTTCGGTCTCAATGGGATTTACCTGTATAAATAAAGGTTAAAAAAAAAAAAAAAAGTGGTGACCCCCCCTTTGGAAAAACAGCTGTTGTTCACCTTGGAGATGTGAATGTGTGAAACCCCGGTGGAAAGTTATTTCTAGAATTTTGCACCAACACTGATATACTGTCAGCTGTATTTTAATATAACCTGTGACACCCTGCATCACATTGGCCCCTTACTGGTGTCTACAGGTGCAAACAGCTGCGTGACAATTAAAAGACATGTGACAAAAATCTTGTATGTGATTCTGTCAATTTAAATGATAAGTTAAAGGTGCAGTGTGTAATATGACATCATCAAGAAAGTTCTACAAAGTTCTAGAATGCAACGCTCCCTGGGTAACCCCAACCCTTTCGAATAATAACAGAAGCTACAGTGGCCTTCAAGGACAAGAACAATTCTAAATTTTAAACAATGCAGCTGATGACATTCCAACTATGACACTTTCAAGATGGCGGCAGTAGGCCTTGGTCCAAAATATGCAGAAATATGGACATATATGAGACCCTTTCTGAGGGAAAAAAAAATAATTCAAAAAAAAAATTTCAGCTACTATGCACTAAATTAAATGTACTTGTGGATATTATAATTACTTTCTACAAAATCTGCTAGGAAATAAAACCCAAAATTCTACACACTGCAGGTTTAAGCTTATTTTCTTCTTACTGCTGTCTTTAAAATGCATTTTACAGTAGCACGGAACGGACAAACTTAACGGCCTTACATGTTTTTTATATATATAGTGGGCGTCCTGGGGGAAATGCACCTGTTGGAAGACCAAGAAGAAGAAGAAGAAGTACTATAGAATAAATAACTAAATACATCTTCACCTCATCACTTGATATTGTGGAAAGACTTGAGGCAGTTGGTGGATGAAGCCATCTTTAGTAACTATAGCTTCTTGTCCTTGAAGGCCACCGTAGCTTCTGTAAATTCTCCCACTAACGGAGAGGTTAGCAAGGGAGCGCTGCAATCTAGATTTTCACTATTAGATGACGCTAAGTACTCTGATAATATTACACAATGCATCTTTAAATTATAAAAACAGACTTGTAGATATTGGACTTGAAAGGTTAAAGGCCTACTTCACCGGTGGGAATATGAAAGTGTATTGAATTCTGAGATCCTATGTAGTATAAATGTGCAAAAAAAAATGAAATTGGTTCATCATAGCCTGAGAAAAGGCAGAAAGAGTGTTTTATGGTCTCACCGTCTACATTTCTCTTACTGTGATGTCACAGTAAGAGAAATGTACAATGTATGTTCAATACACCTTCATATTCCCACCGGTGAAGTAGGCCTTTAACTTATATTGCAAAGGGCAAGCGGAAGGAATTTGTTGAGCTTTGGGAGCCATACGTGAACATGAGATAAGTTAACATTTTTTTTCAGTTTCTTTGTTTTGAGTTATATTTTTTGTGTCCTTGTTGTGACGGTGCAGGCGTTTGTTTGTTTGTTATAAAAAAGGACAATGTCAATCAATTCTGTATATTGTGAAAAATAAATAAAAATCATGTAGATGTTGTAGTTTTGATTCATTTGAACAAAAAGCCCTGGTGCAATCTGTCCCCCAACTTTCAAACATGGCCAAAAACATCTACTTCAATATAAAATAATAATAAAAAAGATTAAATCTTCAGACTAACCGTACAAGGCCAACACACACACACACACACACACACACACACACACACACACACACACACACACACACACACACACACACACACACACACACACACACACACACATGGACCCACACACACACACACACACACCACAGATTTTAATTTCCTCTCCGGATATGAGAAAGTCTGTGTTAATAATGCATGGTGGGGCTGAGCCGGGCTGATTGACAGTTTGATCTGATCGGCTCTAACGCACAAACTCATGAAGAACGCTAGATTTTGAACGGCAGCCATATTGTTTGTTTTCGACAATATATCACGACTTATAACATCTCCCAAACAAACTCCTAGCCTGCCTTGGGTGTGTGTGTAGTGTGTGTGTGTGTGTGTGTGTGTGTGTGTGTGTGTGTGTGTGTGTGTGTGTGTGTGTGTGTGTGTGTGTGTGTGTGTGTGTGTGTACTTGTACATACATCTTTTTGAGGACCAATTTAAGCTTTTAACCATCGTAGAGAGGACATTTTTATCCAGTTCTTACTTTGGGACAGGCCTTTAAAGTGGCTGTTTGAGGGTTAACACTAGGTTTTAAGGTTCAGGTATGAATTAAGTTTATGTTAGTATAAGGGTTGGGGTAAGGCATTTA
>CM047514.1:3538442-3545942 GCA_026122265.1 Ammodytes dubius | reverse complement strand
AAAAAAGTGCACAATTCGAATTGACCGTGGACCTAAACAGATGTCAATACCCTTCTTCATGTCACTTTGAACGTCATATTTCATTTTATGTAATAAATTGAAGTTCAATATATTGACTGGTTTGGTAAAAATGTTGATTTTCTGCTATAAAAGCCAAAGTCATTCCCCAAACATCCTTATAGAGTAAAAACGAGAGACATAACATATTGACTAGTGCATATACTGTCTAGCTGTGTGTGTGTGTTTGTGTATTTTAATTGTGGTGTTTGTAAGTTAATTGTTTTTTTTACGATTATGGTTTGTGTAACTCTTCTCTGTAATCTTTGTTTGTTGTTTAATTTAGTACTGTCTGTCTGTCTTTGGTGAAGGCATGTGTGTGAGGTGTTGCTGTGTTGGATGGGTTGCCCTCTCACTCTGTCTGTGTTCTGAGCTAGTCACTCCAGGCGGCCAGGTCGTGCTCGTGATGTTGTAGAGGTGAGTGAGTGGTGTGGTGTTAGTGCGGGTTGGTGTGTGTCTCCTGTCCTCCAAGTCTGTCTGCGAGCGTGATGTATGAAGTCTGGTTAGATTTAATGGTTGTGTTTGTTGTAAAAGCGATAGCGTTAGAAAGTGTGTGGTGCATTGTGGTGTGGTGAGGAGAGGGGGATTTTCGGATGGACTCAAATCGCTTCAATGAGGAAATTGTGAGTGGCGACCTTCTGTCACATAATGATGAAATAAACATCAAAAGGGAAAATAATTCCCCTTTGGTGTGACAGAATGCCTCTGGGAAAAGTTTCTTGATTGTGCACAAAAATAATGTGAAAAAATAGATGTAGGATTAGGGGGGGTAATATGGTAGAGTGGACTTAGAGATGTTTCAACGTGTAAGGTGATGAAGTTACTTAGTTTATTCCTTGCTATGAGGTTTATATGCAGTTGATTATACTCAACATTTTTTGTTTTGATAGCAATACTCCCATACGAATACCTTCAAATTATAAATCATATTAAATATAATAAAGTTTTTTTCTGATGTCCCTGAGTATTCCCTTGGTCAGAGTTTTAAAAAATTAACTTACGTAATGTCCTGTAAGGGTTGCAGTAGAATAAAACGGGTCTTAGAGATTGACCCGCAAAGACTCCAATATCGAATTTTAGTTGCTGCATGAATAACTAAATAGGTTTGCGAGCATTACTTGCATTTACTGTTTGGTAGTCTTTACGTATTGTAGCTCTGTGTGTACTTTTTGCGATAAATGTGGTGGTTGTCTAGAAGTCGTCGCCAACGAGTTGACGAAAGTTGTTAGCCTTCAGCTCCACAAATTTCTGTATTGTTAGTTACTAAGTGTGTTAAGTGCCTTTATGCAAATGTATGTCTGTAAAGTGTTGTCAGTAGTTTATAATTGTATAACAAATCTAGTTTTGTTTAGAAATATTTTTCTAAAGTAAAACGATGCAATTATCATTTGGTTGTTTGGCTGCTGTGAGATTTCTGTTTGGAAATTGCTTACCACAGCGTACAACAGTTTATACACACAGTAAAAAACTAGGAAGTATAGATAAAGATTAAACTAAACTATCAACACACATCACAAATAACCGACTATATTGGATTTTCCTTTCTTTCAAGCGCCTGTAATTAAATTAACGTACCAGCTAGAAAGTGCGGTTGAGTCGTTCTGAATGACCAGGTCCACGACACACAACACCACACCAACCACACCCACAACACAGACCACACAAGCGCACACACACCAACCCACACGTTTACACAAGCACCCACAAGGCTACCAGACTCCACAGAACACCCCAAAAACCACCAAAACTACAGCACACTGAGATAGATAGGTTTTATGTTTTACTTTATATCTGGGTGTTGTGTTTGGACTGGGGATGTATGTGTATTGTTTGCCGAGAAGAGACGGATTGGTTACAGTTCTAGTTGTGTATGATTTTTTTGTTATGTTTTTTAAATATGTTTTGTTTTTGTTAGTTTGTAGAAAGTGTACAAAGAGGAGTAGAAAGGGAGATAGAGAGAGAGAGGGTTCAGGGAGAACACGTAGGTGATTGGAACATCTAAACCTATAGTATGCTGTGGAACTTGCCAGGGTTGACCTTACAACTTAAGCTAATGTGCTGCACAACATTCTTCTTTATCTTCTCTTCCCCCAACCTAATACAAAATTTGTACTGAGTTTAATAAAAAATTTGAAGACATTGTTCACAGCTTTAAAAAACTCATGGTTGAAATATGTCGTATAAATTTTGTATATATGAACATCCAGCAGTCAGATAATAACCCGATTTATTTTTATTTTAACCTTTATACAAAAGAACATAGAGCTCAAATTAGACAGAAATTTTAAGGGAGAATTACTTCACATTCTTCAAATAAATAACCTTCCCCACATTCCATACATGCGATTATGCATTTGGTAAAATGTCTTCACCGATGGGGTTGGTGTGAGTGTGTTTGCAAAGGCAATTAAATGGTTGTGTGTGCCAAGTTTTAACCAACTTGATCATCGGACTCAGCTTTACAACTGAGAAGTTTCTCTATTGACGTCGTATTCAATTTTTTAGCTTCAGTTCTGGCTCTGTGAAGATTGTTTAGACTGTGGCTGTACAACAACACATATCTCGCAGTCTAACAACCAACCACATCAAACAATTCAGGTCAATCACGTCATCCTGAGTTATTTTGGGTTTCCCTGTTTCAATCGCTTTGTAACTGTCTGATTTACCACCTACGTCATGATCTGACTTCCCACTACGACTGCTTTCCCTCCCAAGCATTTCAACCTGACCTTACACACACACATAACCTTGTGTTCCTTGTTCCTTGTGGCATATGTTTGTAGTTTATATCTCTCGACTCAAGTTATACTGTGTCCATCCTTGCATGTATGCTTTTTTGCCGATACTCACTCAGCAATCTGGGTTTAGTGCTAATGTATCTCAAGCTCAATGTTGACAGAGTTAAATAAGTGTTTTTTTTTTTTAAACGTCATCTTTATATCATTTGGTCTGCTTAGCCTTGACCGCCTGTCACAACAGTAAGGTTTTTGCAAAAATTTTTTTTTTTTTTATGTTGAGTTTTTTTTAATTAAATTAACCCAATAAAATGGGGCAGAGAGGAGCATGACAAAAATGCTGACGCGGGAGTTGTCCCTGGGTCGCTGCTGGCGGCCCATGGTGTGGTGGGTCTCTATCAACTGAGGCTAAGTGTCGCCCCTGACATGTGTGTCTCTGTTGTTGTCTTCCCGTAAAGTCTTACTTATTCTGTTACTTACATGAATTGCATTACTCTGGCATATACTGGCTTTCATTTTACTCATATAAACATAGGCCTTAACTGATATGCTGAGTAATAATGGTCTCACCCTTACACATTTTCCAGAATGCGAATCAAGAGAAAAATATATGTGTGTGTTTTTGTGCCCATAAAGTGTCTGTCGATGGAACGTTCTCATTTTTAAAGTTGACTGCTGGGGTGTTGTCTGTGTGTGTGTTGTGTGTGTGTGACTATGTGTTGTGAGTGTGTGTATGTGTGTGTGGTGTGTGGTGTGTAAAGGTGCGTGTGAAGAATGTCGTTTTTTTTCCCTTAAACCAAATCTAAGATAATTTTTTTTATGAGACCTGGAAATAATGCTCGACCTTGGACACCATTTTCCTAGAAGCAGTTTGTTGGTGTTTTTTTTTTTGTGAATGTGTGTGAGTGTGTGTGTGTGTTGTGTGTGTGTGTGTGTGTGTGTGTGTGTGTGTGTGTGTGTGTGTGTGTGTGTGTGTGCTTTATTCGAAGCATTCGTAAGATGTGTCTGGCTTAGCTCAAAAAAGGACCGCTTTTTTTAAACACTATTTTTGGATTTAGCTTTTCATCTTAAAAATTAATTTTTTTTTAAAGTTAAACCTCAAATCCTCGAGCACATTCATCGGTTTGTATGACTACTAACGTTCTGTTGGTCTGTATTTTCTCCTATTCAAACAAAGGCATATTCAATAATTTTTTTTCCAATACTCTGAAGCAAGAAGTTAAGCAGAAGTGCCTCATATCTACAATTTTGTAAGTTGTTTTTAGCACAATTGAGAGGTAATAATAACGGGATTTTTCAATGTAGTTAATTTGGGGATTTTGTCTATTTCTTTCAATAACAAAATTACTTGTTGAAAATAATATCTACGTAAGTAACCAACGGATGTCCAAGGGTTTAGTGACAGCCGTTGCGTTTGCGTCTTTACTCCACATCAACGGACTTGAGGAACAACATCACCACAATCAATACTCACAAATCAAAACATCACACTTCCAAAGCACACACAACTAAAACTTTCCACACACTCAGCAACAATTACAAGAATACAGACACACATAGTAAAAACATATTTGATTTACATACTATTTAGATTTGTGTTGAAATGTAAAAAAATAAATTACTTTTGAAATAAATTCGTTTACCGTGCTTTGCTTAAAGAGAAATGTACCAAACGGACGTTTCGATTTAATATTATATATGAATGAGAGGTTTTTCATTCCACGCTCGTGCAATCTCACATGCCCAGACAGCACAATCCAACACTACGTAGCACAAAAGGACAACTAGGGTTAGCCAGCGAGACCATAAACAGACTTCTGACTTTTCCAGGAAGAAGACAACGATTCAATTTTTATTGATACAAATTATATTTCAGATGTGATCACTTGCTATTCCAAGCGGTCGCCGATGATCAAAGGCTTGGTATAACGATCCTAGCATGCCACTTACACAGTTGATGTTAATGTCTATGCAATATCAACACCTATTGTTCCATTGCTATAAATCCGATATTGGATGCGCAAAAGTAAAAAAGTGGTGAGTGTAGTTGGAAAGTAAAATTCCTGAAAAAGGTCCTTTGGTCTCATGGATTTACCTGTAGAAATAAGTAAGAAAAAAAAAAAAAAAAATGGCTTAAAAGAACCGCAAAAAAATAATCTTTAATAGATGCCGATCAGTGCTTGCTAGCCTACTGTAGACATAATCGCCACATACAAAGTAATTAAACTATTATGAACCAGACCACTATCGATCCGCCGCTATCCAAAACCAATATGAACGTCGAAAGAAAAAGCATGAACAGCGGACCGGGTTGTTATGCCTCGAGAGTTAAATGCAATACCTCCTCTGACCATTACCATACTTTTCTTTACATTTATGATATAATGAAAAATGCAAAAAAAATAAAAATAAAATAATAATAATTCAATAGCCTAAATGATGAAAAATACACGTACATTTTTTTTTTTAATAATGAATACTCTAGTTATTGCTTGTGATAAGAGGGTGACCCACAATTCAACCCACCCTCGACTCACCACACACACACACACACACAGCACACACACACACACACACACACACACACACACACAACACACACACACACACACACCTCTAAATCCATCATGAAGCCATTATCATAACCTTTTATCTGCAAATGTAGGTGATAGGGGGAAGATAGGATTATAATCTGGGAGAATTCATAAAATACTTCAAAAGCACAAAGATATTAACATAAAGTACCTCAGTCTCTCTCTCTCTCTCTCTCTCTCTCTCTCTCTCTCTCTCTCTCTCTCTCTCCTCTCTCTCTCTCTCTCTCTCTCTCTCTCTCTCTCTCTCTCTCTCTCTCTCTCTCTCTCTCTCTCTCTCTCTCTCTCTCTCTCTCTCTCTCTCTCTCTCTCTCTCTCTCTCTCTCTCTCCTCTCTCTCTCTCTCTCTCTCTCTCTCTCTCTCTCTCTCTCACACACACACACACACACACGCTCTCTTTGTCTAGTTTTCTTTGGAGCTATTAGCTCTGTATATTTTACTATTTTAATTTTATAACTATCTGATGTTTTAATAACCCCTATGTGCTCCCATTATATTAATATGCAAATTAGTGTGTGTGTGTGTGTGTGTGTGTGTGTGTGTGTGTGTGTGTGTGTGTGTGTGTGTGTGTGTGTGTGTGTGTGTGTGTGTGTGTGTGTGTGTGTGTGTGTGTGTGTGTGTGTGTGTGTGTGTGTGTGTGTGTGTCTCTCTCTATGTGACTGTGTGTGTGTCTGTGTGTGTGTGTGCATTAGTGTCTGTGCGTCCATGCATGCTTGTGTGTGTCTGTCTATGTGTGTGTCTCTCTCTCTCTATCTCACTGTGTGTGTGTGTGTGTGTGTGTGTGTGTGTGCACGTGCGTGAATGTGTGTTTTAGTGTTAATGTGCCATTTATAAAGACGATCCTTCCCTGAATATATGAGCATATATCCGGTATAATGTCGGGCACACAGGGACACCAGGTTGCTAACGACCTCGTTAAGCTATCTACTAATTGGGGGCGCTTGTTAAAGAGCCAGGGACACCACAGAGGACATCTAAACCGGGAGGAGACACCAGTTTGTAAACGCACATGGAATTTTATACCTTCTGATGTACGTCCAGGTTTTTTTTTCTTAGCAGTAGAATCAACAACTGAAACATTTCTTGGGCTCTTCTTGGGGATTTTTCTGAGCTCCTGCACCAGTGTCAGGGCAAGGGGGGGGGGGGGGCGACACCAGTTTATAAACGCTGCCATACTGAGAAATACAGAGAGAGTTTTGTGGAGCTGATAGGTTTAATCAACTTTGTGTCAACTCGTTTGGCGATGGCTTGAATAAAACCGACATTCATTTATACGAAAAAGTTACACACTATAGCTTTAAGTTGATATACATAAGGTTGTGAGGCAGGTAAAGGGCGACTGTGGCTCAGGTGGTAGAGCGGGTCGGCTGATGATCAAAGGGTTGGCGGTTCGATCCCCGCCCTGCCACCTGTGTCATGGTTGTTGTGTCCTTGGGCAAGTCACTTCACCCACCTTGCCTCGTGTGAATGTCGATAGTTAGCCTGCTATCGGTGTGTGAATGTGTGTGTGAATGGTAACGTGGGAAAGGAAAACAGGTCTCCCTTGTAAAAGAGTCTTCGGTCTCAATGGGATTTACCTGTATAAATAAAGGTTAAAAAAAAAAAAAAAAAGTGGTGACCCCCCCCCTTTGGAAAAACAGCTGTTGTTCACCTTGGAGATGTGAATGTGTGAAACCCCGGTGGAAGTTATTTCTAGAATTTTGCACCAACACTGATATATTGTCAGCTGTATTTTAATATAACCTGTGACACCCACCCTGCATCAAATTGGCCCCTTACGTGTCTACAGGTGCAAACAGCTGTGTATAAGTTTAAGTTTATACTTCTTCCTACTCCTTTTCAGGCATATCAATTCAATATGTTATTTGTTTATTTTTTTGTTTATTTTTATTTCTTTTGTGAAATCATTTGAACATATTTTTTTATTGTATTTTCACGCTTTTAATTTTTCTTTTTTTGATATGTCTGAAATAAATTGAATCAATCAATCAATCAATCAATCAACAATTAAAAGACATGTGACAAATCTTGTGGCGTATGTGATTCTGTAAGTTTAAATGATAAATTAAGATTATCTTCTTCTTTCTGCTTTTTTTAAAATGCATTTTACAGTAGCA
>CM047514.1:3520942-3525942 GCA_026122265.1 Ammodytes dubius | reverse complement strand
GCCACTGCCGCCCCTCAATGCATGACATTACATGAGCTCCTGCACCAATGTCAGGGGGGGCGAGAACCAGCTTGTAAACGCTGCCATACTGAGAAACACAGAGAGAGTTTTGTGTCTCATTTTTCCTCTGATGATCATAAATGACATGTAACAGCGAACCGAACAAGACCATCAGTGCAAGGAATGCTATTTTTGTATACTTTTTCATAATGCCTTTGTCATGTGTATACGCTCACCCAGGAACAACAGCTGGCATAGTAAAAACACTACCGCTTTTGTCCAAAGGGGGCGCAAGAATGAACACAATCTGAAAGTTCCTCGGAGCACCTTTAAAGATAACTCACCATTGAACAAGATTCCTCCGCTCCTGTTCACCTTGTCAGTATTTATTTCTGGAGAGTGACCGTTTCATTTTATATTATCCCTTGGCTTATAAGTACCTCAAACAACGCCAGTTCAATAAAACTGAACCATCCCTGTGCCTGTGTGTGTGTGTGTGTGTATGTGTGTGTGCGTGTGTGTGTGTGTGTGTGTGTGTGTGTGTGTGTGTGTGTGTAAGAACAGAGAGATGGAGGGATGAGAAAGAAAGAGAAGGAGAGAATGACAGGGAGATTTGAGAGCGAGGGAATACAGTGGATTCATTAATCATTGTCTTTTCCCAGACGCTCCGGCCTGGGTGCCACCTCTTCTTAATGACCACTCTGTGTGTGTGTGTGTGTGTGTGTGTGTGTGTGTGTGTGTGTGTGTGTGTGTGTGTGTGTGTGTGTGTGTGTGTGTATGTGTGTCTGCCCTTGTAAATGCGGATTTTTGAGTACCAATTTAAGCTTTTAACCATCGGACTGAGGACATTTTTGGAGAGTGGGGACATTTTAGCCGGTTCTCACTTTGGGACAGGCCTTTAAAGGACTGTTTGAGGGTTAACACTAGGTTTTAAGGACAGGCCTTTAAAGGGCTGTTTGAGGGTTAACACTAGGTTTTAAGGACAGGCCTTTAAAGGGCTGTTTGAGGGTTAACACTAGGTTTTAAGGACAGGCCTTTAAAGGGCTGTTTGAGGGTTAACACTAGGTTTTAAGGTTCAGGTATGAATTAGGTTTATGTTAGGGTTAGTGTAAGGGTTGGTGTTAGGCATTTAGTTGTGATGGTTAGGGTTAGGGTAGGGGGCTAGGGAATGCATTATGTCAATGAATGTCCTCACAAGTATAGCCGTACAATAGTGAGTGAGTGAGTGAGTGAGTGAGTGAGTGAGTGAGTGAGTGAGTGAGTGAGTGAGTGAGTGAGTGAGTGAGTGAGTGAGTGAGTGAGTGAGTGAGTGAGTGAGTGAGTGAGTGAGTGAGTGAGTGAGTGAGTGAGTGAGTGAGTGAGTGAGTGAGTGAGTGTGCTTGAGTGTGTGTGTGTCATATTTGCCTCTCTGTCTGTGTTGTGTGTGTCTAGTTGAATATGTGTACTTGTGTGTGCAAATTAAACTGCTTGTTCACAACGCTGTGTAACACTGCCATCTATTGGCTAAACAGGGAAATACAAATGTACAGCTCTGGAAAATATTAAGAGACCCCTCCAAATGTTCAGTGCCTCTTGTTTTACTATCTATAGGCATATGTTTGAGTAGAATGAACATTTTGGTTTCATAATATAAACTACTGACAACATTTCTACCGAATTCCAATGACATTTTCTGTCATTTAGAGCATTTTCAATAAGTAATGTAGAGATGAAGATTTGAGAAAAATACAGACTGGTCTCTTATTTTTTTCCGGAGCTGTATGTCTTAGAATGAGCCTTTTATATGTACTGTACATAGGAATTGACAACTCCAACAGCTCACAAAGTAACTTGAGATTTATAGTACGTTGTAAGTGGGGTGGGATTGAACAAGTTTTTACTTCTTCCCACCCCTTTTCAAATATGTTGTGGCATTTTTATAGAGTGCTTGGCGGCCTTACCAGTGCAGGAGTCACTAGTGCTGACTCCTGTTGATGCATTTTTAATATTGTATTGTTGTTGCATATTTGAAATAAATCATTCATTCCCCAAAACATATAGGTTACTAATCTGTTGATAAGCCTGGGAAAAAAACAGCTCTGGTTGTCAATTCCTATGTAGATATAAAAGGCTCATTCTAAGGTCACTTTTTTTATTTTCAAGTGATTATAAACTAATTAAAGCATACTTATTAATATTATATTTAATTTCTACCAAGTCTGCTCTAAATACGCAGTAGAGTTGCTCCAGAATCTGAATTTGAAATCTTTTTGTTGCCTATTTGTGAATAGCCAATTTTTTCTTTTTTTTTTCTTTTGGCATTTTCAAGCTTTATTAGACAGTACAGAGTTGAAATGGGGAGACAGAGAGAGAGAGAGAGAGAGACAGAGAGAGAGAGAGAGAGAGAGAGACAGAGAGAGAGAGAGGGGGGATGACCTACAGTAAAGGTCCATGGGTCGGACTCGAACCCGTGACCACTGCAACGAAGGCCGGAGCCAATATGGTACAAGCTCTTTCCACTACGCCACCGGAGCGCCCGTGAATAGCCTATTCTTGTCATATTATTCTATGTTTTTTTAAAGTGACTAAACAGAACAATGAATGTGGGTAGCAACACACGAACAAGAGGAGTTTTAATAACAAAGAAAAAACGATTTCTGCCTAGGCCGTAAAGTAAATACGAATCAATTTTTAAAAAGGTCCAATTAGGAACCGACAAGTCTGTATTAAAACCAAAGTGGACACAGCCTCTGCTAAATGTCAGCCGTGCCTCTGTCCGACTTCCATCAATAAAAAGCAATTAAACTTTAAAACAATCGCCAATGAAAGAAAGAAAAAAAATCGATTAGTGCAGAGTCAGCAGGTGAACTTTCCCTGTGTTCCAATCCCCATACTTCCCCTTTGCTATTTAGTATGGTAGAATACTTCCCTTGCTATTTATTTAGTATGGTAGAAAAGTAGATCACATTACCCCAGTTCTTAGGTCTTTACACTGGCTTCCTGTCACTCAAAGAATTGATTTTAAAATATTTTAAATATATTACTGATCTGCTGATACGTTATGAGCCGCCCAGAGCCCTTAGGTCGTCTGGGACAGGTCTTTTAAAAGTCCCCAGAGCTAGGACTAAACAGGGAGAGGCGGCATTCAGCGTTTATGCGCCCAATGTCTGGAACGGACTGCCAGAGAGTCTGAGGTCCGCTGAGACTCTCAGCTCTTTTAAATCGGGTCTCAAAACGTTCTTGTTTCCCTTTTAACCTGTAATTTTTTTTTTTTTTTTTTGTAAAATGTTTTAATTCTTTTATTTAAATGTTGTATTTTTATCCATGTTTTAAATGTGTTCCTTTTTTGTATTTGTATTCTTTATTTGATTTTAACCCTGTGAAGCACCTTGAGTGGCCCTGTGCCTGAAATGTGCTTTATAAATAAAATTGCCTTGCCTTGCCTTGCCTCGAAAAAGATTTAGGATGTCCCAATACATGTGGTCAGATTTAGCATGCTTAAAAGTAACTAGATGCCCAACTACATCCGGTCGGTAAAAACACTACCGCTCTTGTCCAAAGGGGGGTGCTTGAAATAACCACAACGGAAAGTTCCTCGGAGCACCTTTAAGCTGAAATAAATAAGTAAAAGTGTGTCCCAGTTTTAGCCTACTGCATGCAGCTAACTATATTCTGGTCATGGTCAGCTGTAATATGTAGAAAAGAAAAAAGAAAAGAGTATGGCCCTACTAACGTCCTACTCATACTCATTTTGACGTCAATTTGAGTATGTGACAGTTGTGTATGCGAGTTTGTGTACGCGAGAAATGCCCGGATGAGTACTAACTTCCGTGAATGTTTTGTGTATGGATCGATAGGATACTTTTTCTACTCAACCGCCCCACAATGCATTGCGTCTTTTCAAACGACACAGGCGTTTTTTTAAATTCTATCTATCTATCCATCCATCCATCCATCCATCCATCCATCCATCCATCCATCCATCTATCTATCTATCTATCTATCTATCCCCTCTCTCTCCCTCCCTCCCTCTCTCATCCAATAAAAAATAAAATAAAAACTTACTGATGTTGTATTCCTGGACTTTGTTGCTGTAGCTGTATATTGGCGAGTACCCATACTTTCTATCTATATATCTATCCAT
Source organism: Ammodytes dubius (assembly GCA_026122265.1). Lineage (NCBI taxonomy): Eukaryota > Metazoa > Chordata > Actinopteri > Uranoscopiformes > Ammodytidae > Ammodytes > Ammodytes dubius. Next base: position 3,521,819 of record CM047514.1, on the reverse strand, counting down.
CCATCCCCCTCTCTCTCTCTCTCCCTCCTTCCCTCCCTCCCTCCCTCCCTCCATCCATCCAATGAAATAAATACAACTTACTGATGTTGTACTCCTGGACATTGTTGCTGTAGCTGTATATGGGCGAGTACCCATACTTTCTATCTATCTATCCATCCATCCCCCTCTCTCTCCCTCCCTCCCTCCCCCCCTCTCTCTCTCTCTCCCTCCATCCATCCATACTTACTGATGTTGTACTCCTGGACTTTGTTGCTGTAGCCGTATATGGGCGAGTACCAATACTAACTATCTATCTATCTATCTATCTATCTATCCATCCATCCATCTCTCTCTCTCCTTCCTTCCTTCCCTCCCTCCATCCATCCATCCCTCTCTCTCTCTCTCTCTCTCCCTCCCTCCCTCTCTCTCTCCCTCCCTCCATCCATGCATACTTACTGATGTTGTACTCCTGTACTTTGTTGCTGTAGCCGTATATGGGCGAGTAGCCGAAGAACACTAGCATCGCGGCTTCTCCGTTAGCTAGCGCCCTCCCTCCCTCCATCCATCCATCCATCCATCCATCCCTCTCTCTCCCCCTTCTCTCCCTCCCTCTCTCCCTCCCCCCTCCCTCCCTCCATCCCTCCATACTTACTGATGTTGTACTCCTGGACTTTGTTGCTGTAGCCGTATATGGGCGAGTAGCCGAAGAACACTAGCATCGCGGCTTCTCCGTTAGCTAGTGCCCTCCCTCCCTCCCTCCCTCCCTCTCTCTCTCTCTCTCTCTCCCTCCCTCCCTCCCTCTCCCTCCCTCCATCCATCCCTCCATACTTACTGATGTTGTACTCCTGGACTTTGTTGCTGTAGCCGTATATTGGCGAGTAGCCGAAGAACACTAGCA
>CM047514.1:3493442-3513442 GCA_026122265.1 Ammodytes dubius | reverse complement strand
AGAGAGAGAGTGAGTGAGTGAGTGAGTGTATAGTATAGTATAGTATAGTAGATTTTATTTGGACATGGACATGACAATGACATTGGACGAACCAGATGCATTGTTTACAGTGTGTTAGCATAAATGAATGCGTGAGTGAGTGAGTGAGTGACTGAGTGAGTGAGTGAGTGAGTGAAACACAGAGCTACTTACTATCCTTCTATCAGAGTGTGAGTGAGTGAGTGAGTGAGTGAGAGAGAGAGAGAGAGAGAGAGTGAGTGTGTGTGTGTGTGTGTGTGTGTGTGTGTGTGTGTGTGTGTGTGTGTGAGTGTGTGTGTGTGTGTGAGTGAGTGAGTGAGTGAATGTGAGTGAAACACAGTGCTACTTACTATCCTTCTATCAGAGTGTGGTGAGTGAGTGAGTGAGTGAGTGAGTGAGTGAGTGAGAGAGTGAGTGAGTGAGTGAGTGAGTGAGTGAGTGAGTGAGTGAGTGAGTGAGTGAGTGAGTGAGTGAGTGAGTGAGTGAGTGAGTGAGTGAGTGAGTGAGTGAGTGAGTGAGTGAGTGAGTGAGTGAGTGAGTGAGTGTGAGTGAGTGAGTGAGTGAGTGAGTGAATGAATGAAACACAGTGCTACTTACTATCCTTCTATGAGCCAGGTGCATTTGGTTTTGTACTTGTAGTTGACTGGTCCGTCTGTGAGCGAACCCGACAGGTCTGTTAACCTGTAGGGAGACAGAGACAAACAAGAGGTTTTTTTAACCTTTATTTCTACAGGTAAATCCCATTGAGACCGAAGACTCTTTTGCAAGGGAGACCTGTTTTTCCTTTCCCACGTTACCATTCACACATACATTCATACACCGATAGCAGCAGGCTAACTATCGACATTCACACGAGGCAAGGTGGGTGAAGTGTCTTGCCCAAGGACACAACAACCATGACACAGGTGGCAGGGGAGGGGATCGAACCTCCAACCCTTTGATCATCAGCCGACCCACTCTACCAACTGAGCCACAGTCGCCCGGTTTAGTCTGATATTCTGTGAAAATGAGTTTTGTTTTTTAACCATTTAGATTAAATACCTACTTCACCGGGGGAAATATGAAGGTGTATTGAACTCTGAGATCCTATGTAGTAAAAATATGCAGAAATTTTAGAAATCGGTTCATCCTAGCCTGAGAAAAGGCAGAAAGAGTGTTTTATGGTCTCACTGTCCTGTGTGACCCTACATGTTTTCATTTGTGTGACATCATGCATGGTAAAATGTTAGGTTAGGATTAACAGGACAGCTGGGCCAAGGAGAAAAAACCTCATTCATTATATTTTAATAGCGATTTTATAATTATAGAGCCTAGGTTTCTCGTAGCACCTTTAAATTACTCAAGGGAACCCATTAATTTTAGTAATTTTTTTTTTTTTAATTTAATTTTTTTTTCACGTGTTACTTTTCTTCATGACGTCATAATGTTGTAGGGTATGTTCCTTTTTCCTGTATAAATAAATTAATTAATACAAAAAATGTAATACATAAATTATTTTCTCATTGTTTCAAAATCCAGCTTGAAGAAAGGACACTGGTGACAGAATAACAATATTACTGTGAACAGATAAAACATGATATCACATTCATGTTACAGTTTCCATAGCGATCATGACACACTGTTGTCATGTGGAAATTGTAATAACGACAATCTTGATGTGTGAGTGTGTTTGTGTGTGTTTGTGTGTGCGTGTGTGTGTGTGTGTGTGTGTGTGTGTGTGTGTGTGTGTGTGTGTGTGTGTGTGTGTGGCTGTGCGTGTGTGTGTGTGTGTGTTTGTGAGAGAGAGTGTGTGTGTGTGTGTTTGTGTGTTACACATCGGTCACGGCTGTCAATCACACTAATCCCATTCCGCTGCAGCATAGAGGGAAAAGGTGGATAGTGAGATACACACACACACACACACACACACACACACACACACACACACACACACACACACACAGTCTCTCTCTCTCTCTCACACACACACACTGTCACATAGTAACACACAAAACACACACACACACACACACAGTCTCTCACACACACACAAACACACACACACAAACACACACACTGACTGTCACACATAACACGTCACTGGCGCAGAAGACATCGCAGCCTGCCTCGGCTTGGACAGTATGTCACTCTGTGTGTGTGTGTGTGTGTGTGTGTGTGTGTGTGTGTGTGTGTGTGTGTGTGTGTGTGTGTGTGTGTGTGTGTGTGTGTGTGTGTGTGTGTGTGTGTGTGTGTGTGTGTGTGTGTGACAGAAGGCTTTGTTGGCACATTGGCAGGCAGCCAGACAAGACAAGGCAGTGAGAAAAAAAAGGGGAAAATGAAACAATCAATTTCTTTTTTCATTTTTTTTTTCAATTGAAAATTGATTTTTCTAAAGCCAAGCCACAATGTAATCTACAGGGGATGAAACAATGGTAAACCACTCACAATAAAAACACAAAATATGATGCAACAAAACAAAGTATTCCATGATTTTATCGAATTTAGGGAGTTATAAAATTTTACTTATTCTGTTAGGTAAATCAATTCATACTTCTACTATTTAAAGGTGCAGTGTGTAATATGACATCATCAAGAAAGTTCTAGAATGCAACACTCCCTGGGTAACCCCAACCCTTTCGAATAATAACAGAAGCTACAGTGGCCTTCAAGGACAAGAACAATTCAAAATTTTCAACAATGCACCTGATGACATTCCAACTATGACACTTTCAAGATGGCGGTGACAAGGCCTTGGTCCAAAATATGCAGAAATATGGACATATATGAGACCCTTTATAAGGAAAAAAAAATTATTAAAAAAAAAAAATTCAGCTATTATGCACTCAATTAAATGTACTCATGGATATTATAATTACTTTATACAAAATCTGCTAGGAAATAAAACCCAAAATTCTACACACTGCAGGTTTAAGACACAAACTGTATATTATTCAAGCAAGTTAGTAAGTAAGTAAAATGTATTTACGGGCTTTTCACAAACAATGTGCATAGAAAATAAAAGCATTGTATAATACTAGTAAATATGTTTAAACTTTAGCAACATATAAAAGACAGAAGTTACCCAAAAGCTGAACTTGTGTTAAAGGCCAATGCAAAAAATTGAACTGGTCTTAAACTGGTCAACTTTACAGGGATCCAGGTTCCATTCTACCTTCTAACCTTTCATTTAAACCCATATTACTGTTGAAAAACCATGCATGTAAAAGTGCATTTCGCATAATAAGTGACCTTTTAGAAATTGCACACACACACACACACACACACACATCAAATCAGTTTTATTTATATAGCCCAAAATCACAAATATACATTGTCTCAGTGGGCTTACACACACACACACACACACACACACACACACACACACACACACACACACACACACACACACACACACACACACACACACACACACACACACACACACACACACACACACACACACACACACACACACACACACACACACACACACACACACACACACACACACACACACACACACACACACACACACACACACACACACACACACACACACACACACACACACACACACACACACACACACACTGTCATGACATCATAACCATCACCACGGTTACTACATGAGATTAAATATGTTGCAGTTGGAATGGGCCTCAGCTTCTCTGTAATGTGAGAGAACCGGGGAGCGCAAACAGATTGTAACACAGCGGGACACTGGCCGCAGTGGATGCTACAATCCTGCCAATAAACACACACACACACACACACACACACACACACACACACACACATATAGACAGCGCGCAGACACACACACACACATATAGACAGCGCGCAGACACACACACACACACAGAGACAGCGCGCAGAAACAGGCAGATACACACACACAGGCAGCGCGCAGACACACACACAGGCAGCGCGGAGAGACACACACACACACACACACACACACACACAGACAGCGCGCAGACACAGACTCACACACACACACACAGACAGTGCGCAGACAAACACACACACACACACACACACACACACACACACACACACACACACACACACACAGACAGACAGACAGATGTGAAAAATTTACATATTTTTTTGATACAATAAGATGTTTTTGTCATTGCACTGATAAAACAATACAACCATCTAACAGCATCCATATAGTCTATAGAAACTAATGTCTGGGGGGCGCCCTTAGCTCAGTTGGTAGGGCGTTCCCCCCATGGGCCTCGGCCAGCAGCGGACCTGGGTTCGATTCCAGCCCGCGGTCGTTCTCTGCATGTCACTCCCCTCTCTGCCCCATTTCAACTCTGTCTCTACACTATCAATAAAGCATAAAAATGCCAAAATATATTTAAAAAAAAATAATGTCTAAAAATCAAGTCATAACAGTATTCATCAAGTAGTAAATCTAGAATAATTTAAATCAATATTAATATTAATATGTTTTGAGCCGACATATTTTTTCTCTTCTTTCCATCTCTTACTCCATCCAACCTATCTATCTATCAGTACATGCTGATCACAGTTTGATCCTCTGTGTGTGTGTGTGTGTGTGTGTGTGTGTGTGTGTGTGTGTGTGTGTGTGTGTGTGTGTGTGTCTGTGTGTGTGTGTGTGTGTGTCTGTGTGTGTGTGTGTGTGTGTGTGTGTGTGTGTATAATCCCAGATTAGAGCCAGCGGATATATCTCTGTCATCATGAAGCTGTAATGCCAGATTTGGTTCATAGTTCATGATGAATATTGTAGATTTTCAAAATATTTTTTTGTATTTTTGTGTTGCGATCCTGCCTGGGCCTCAAGCCCTTTGTGGTTTTGTCTCCCCTTTCCCTTGTCTGATTGCAGGGTTGGAGTCAGGTGTGCAGGAGCCAGGCACCAGCATCCACAGCTGCCACCAATCTTCTAATCAACTGCTCTTCATATACCCGGCCCTACCTTCCAGACACTGCCAGATTGTAAACTCTGGTTGCGTTCCAAATCGCATACTCTTTCTTTTTTCTATTCTACATACTACATCCGACGATAAAAATAATCTAGTTAGGATGCAGTAGGCATACTATTGGGACATACTTTTCTCTCTTTTCATCATAACATTGCGCCTTGATCTTGCCTCTTGCTTTTATATCCGTCGCATCCCCGTTTGTTTTCATATGGAGGCTTCGTCAATGTGACGTCAATGTGACGTCACTTCACGTGCGCACTGGATTGTGGTCAGAATCGCCCAAATAGGATGCACTTTTCAACACTAACAATCTTGGCCGCATGAAGTAGGACATCCGGGTACTTCTAACCATCCTAAATCTGGCCACAAGAATCGGGACATCCTAAATCTTTTTTCTACATACTATATAGTAGAAAGTATGCGATTCGGAACGCAACCCTGGTTCAACCTTCCAGACACTGCCAGATTGTAAACTCTGTTAGCCATTCTCCCAGCCTGACTCCTGCCACCAGCTCCAGCCCTCGTCAGCCAGCTCTCCCTCCCTGGACCCCTCTGCCTGCCTGCCTGCTCTTGCTCGTCTCCCTGTATTCTCCCCTTGGCTCTTCCCCCTTGACCCCCATGCCTGCCAGCCCACACCGGATCACAGCCCAAGACCCCAGTTCCTTCTAGTAAAATAAACCCTCTTAAACTGGGACTGTCTCTGCGCCTGTGTCCTCCCTGTCCAGCCGTTACATTTTGTCCTGTTTGTTTTATCATTTGAAACATTATCACCATTTGAACAAGGGGCGTTGTGATAGTTTGGATGCGAAATTTGGAAATATTGTGACTTAACTCCACTGCTGATTTTGAAGCAAGTTAAAAAATGAGGGGGGGCGCCCTTAGCTCAGTTGGTAGGGCGTCCCCCCCCATGGGCCTCGGACAGCAGCGGACCCGGGTTTGATTCCAGCCCGCGGTCGTCCTCTGCATGTCACTCCCCTCTCTGCCCCATTTCAACTCTGTCTCTACACTATCAATAAAGCATAAAAATGCCAAAAAAAATATCTTAAAAAAAGAAAATAAATAAAAATGAAGTTGCAGGTTAAAATCAGGTTAGAAAATGTATAATAATAATAATAACAGACAAATTGATCACCCAAACTATATAAAAAAAAGTCTAGTTTGCGAAGGCCTTTTAGGAAGTTACGTTGGTGTGGCTCGCTTCCCAAATTTCGTGCGGAAGTGACAAACTCAATGAACTGTGTGTGAGAGCTGTGACTATATGAGACACTCAGCCATCCCGTGTGTGTGTGTGTGTGTGTGTGTGTGTGTGTGTGTGTGTGTGTGTGTGTGCGTGTGCGTGTGTGTGTGTGTGAGCCACCCCGTCTATGAAAGATGTTAAAGTAAGTAGTTCCCATTCATAGTTAATGAGGATCAGAGAAGTGGGGTCTACTGCAGCCCAAACAAACCATCACTCCAAAACGCATAGACCATTCATACTAGCAAATAGGCCTAGTACACACACACACACACACACACAGGCCTAGCAAGCACACACACACCACACACAGGCCTAGCAAGCACACACACACACACAGGCCTAGCAAGCACACACACAGGGCTGGCAGACACACAAACACACACACACACAGGCCTAGCAGACACACACACACACAGGCGCCTGACAGACAGACACACACACACAGCCTACTGTCTAGCAGTTCACAGCATGAGGCCAAAGTCAAATTCTTTACAGATTCCACAAGACTACTATTAGGGTTCACACACACACACACCACACACACACACACACACACACACACACACACACACACACACACACACACACACACACACACACACACACACACACACACACACACACACACACACACACACACACACACACACACACACACACACACACACAAGAGCAGAGAGATAAGACAGAGACATATAGAGGGAGAGAGTCCGGCACCTTTTGAAATATTCATCCGACTACATGTGAATTATTGATGACGTACAGAAGATGGATAGACAGACAAATGGATGGAGAGATCACGAGGGATAGGTAGATAGAGAGAGAGGTATAAAAAGTACAAATTCTGGGGCGCTCCGGTGGCGTAGTGGATAGAGCGCGTACCATATTGGCTCTGGCCTTCGTTGCAGTGGTCGCGGGTTCAAATCCGACCCGTGGACCTTTACTGCAGGTCATCCCCCCCCCCTCTCTCTCTCTGTCTGTCTCCCCATTTCAACTCTGTACTGTCTAATAAAGCTTGAAAATGCCAAAAAAAAAATCTTTTTTTTTTTTTTTTTACAAATTCTCCCGTTTCATCTGCTCAAAAAGGTCAATAATGATAGATCTATTTCTTATATATGACAGAGACTCCCACTAACTACTGGCATAGACACACACACACACACACACACACACACAACACAACCGCTGCATACAAGACTTTCAGTGACAGTGTCCAGTCAGCTGAGAGTGACGTCACTGTCAGAACCATAATACAAAACACACACACACACACACACACACACATGTTTGCGATTAACTCGACTGCAAGGGACTTACATGGGCTGCTTTAGCTTTCACACACACACACACACAGACAGAGGGCAGTTTGAGTTTGAGGGGAGAGTTGTCCAAAAGTTACTTCACTTTGCAAAAATGTACTCCCTATTGTTACAACACACACACACACACACACACACACACGTTTGAAACAATAATCATAGAAATTCACAGGCTTGAAAATCGTCCAAAAATAACACCACTCCTTGACCATATATGGCTGCGAATGAGTCTTATAATTCACAACAATGCACACACACACACACACACACACACACACACACACACACACACACACACACACACACACACACACACACCACACACACACACACACACACACACACAACACACACACACACACACACACACACACACAGTTTATCTAGGCCGTAATAACTTTTTCTTTTCTTCTCAACGAAGCCTCAGCTAACCTTTTCTCATGTCTAAATCATACATTATTTCACATGAAGGGGACAGACAGACAGATAGACAGATAGACAGATAGATAGATAGATAGATAGATAGATAGATAGATAGATAGATAGATAGATAGATAGATAGATAGATAGATAGATAGATAGATAGATAGATAGATAGATAGATAGAGAAAACCGTTAAGGAAATGTTACCATAACTAGCTTGAGTAGCCGTTAACCACCGTTATTTTTTTTTTTTTTTTTTTTTTTTTTTTTTTTTTTTTTTTTTTTTTTTTTTATGTTTATTTGAAGGATGTTTCTCGTCGTTTTTTTTTTTTTTTTTTTTTTTTTTTTTTTTTTTTTTTTTTTTTTTTTTTTTTTCAAAGAATTTTATTGAATAATTGACAGTACATAAATCAAAAATACTCCATACATCTTAGATTCAAAACGATTTACATAAAAAAAAAAGAATATAATATGCATATAAACAGATATACATATATTAAACAATATCAATACACAGTACCATAAATTATAAACAACAATATATCATTCCTCCTCAAAAACATTTTGGTATATTATAATAGTTTTGTTGCTTTTTTTTGTGTCAATTAGAGCCAATGTTTTAATATATTCTTTAAATTCAGCCAGGAAACCAATAAAATTAGGGGAAACTTTTGCAAATTTGCATTTATGAATATGAAATTTTCCAAATAGAATAAATAAATTAACAATAAATTCAATGTTAGGGGATTTATGTTCGAAGTACATAAGGACATTTTGACAGGTAATTCTAATAGCATCATTAATTTTACACAATAAATAATTTTCCAGTCGAATCCAGAAGGTGATTGAGTGAGAACAAGAATAAAATAAATGAATTAAAGATTCTGGTTCAACATTGCAAAAGCTACATTTGTCGTCTATTTCTAAAAATTTGGAAAAATATAAATTTGTTGGATATATATTGTGTAAAATCTTTATGTGAACTTCTCTAATCTTGTTTGTAATACAATAGTTATATGGGAGCAACCAGTTCTTCTGCCAAATGATGTCAGTGAATACGGTGGCCCAAAAGGCTTTCCCCCTTGGGGATATTTTCCTTCTGTTATAAAGTGCATTTCGTATATGTTTGTTATTGCATTTTGGGTTCGTAATATCAACACCATTAATCATCAAAAGGGATTCTATTCTAAGAGCTTCTTGAAATTGAAGATGATTTTTCATGAGAAGACATAATCCGTCTGGAATAGCTTTAGTTACTAAATTAAATTCTCTATATGTAACAGGAAAGGATTTTATGAGAAGGAAACGTTCATAACTAAGCATTTCACCATGAGTATCAAAAAGATCATTAACATAAACAATTCCACGGTCAATCCAATTCTGTTTGAATATAGATTTTTTCTTTACTGTGATGTCTTCATTATTCCAAATGATACATTTGTGTGGGGAAAAGTTATGGGAATAACATAACTTCCACGCAAGGAGGGCTTGTTGATAAAATTTAGACAATTTCAGAGGTAATTTGGTGATATTATAATTGCAAGTAAGAATGAAGCGAAGACCACCAAATGATTTAAAAATATTGTTTGGAATAAAGAACCAAATTGAGTTGGGGGCCCTAAGAGATTCCTTGATCCATTTCATTTTGAATGTGTTATTTAAATCAATGAAGTTTAGTAATTCAAATCCCCCTTCTTTTCTGGATCCTGAAAGTATATCTTTTTTAAGGTAGTGTTTCTTATTTTTCCAAGTAAAGTTAGTTAGAATTTTGTTAATTTCTTTGGAAGTTGAATCATGAACAAAAAGAGATAGAGCAGGGTAGACTAATCTTGAGATACCTTCCGCCTTGGTTAAAAGAATTCTTCCAAAAATAGATAGGTCACGCTGAAGCCACATATTCATTATATTTTGTGTTTTTTTAAGTCTAGGGAGGAAGTTGAGTTGTTGCCTGGTTGTCATTTCTCTTGTTAAATCAATACCTAAATATTTGACGGATTTCTTGACCGGAATGTTACATATGCTCTCAATATCTGTATCATAAAGGTTCAAAATTTCACATTTACCTATATTAAGATGTAAACCCGAAGCCTTTGAAAAGTCATTGATTAGTTGTATTGCTGGTTCTACTTGATGTTTGTCTTTTAAAAATAAAACCGTATCATCAGCCAGCTGCGTTATTCGAATCTCTCTTTGAAATATGGATAAGCCTTTTACATTAGCACTATTTAGGACCTTCAATGAAAGCAGCTCTACAGCAATCAGAAATAAAAATGGTGAAATTGGGCAGCCTTGGCGGACAGATCTACCGACAGGGAATCGTTTAGAAGTGCTAGGGTATATCAACAAATTACTATTTATGTCCTTATAAAGCATTTTAACTATTGAAATAAAGTTAGCACCAAATCCTAATAAATCTAAAACTTTGTATAAAAATGGGTGTTCTACTGTATCAAACGCTTTATAAAAGTCGAGAAATACAATAACTGCCTGTGATTCCACGTATTCTGAATAATCTAGCAAATCCAAAATTAATCTAATATTGTTACTTATATGACGGTTAGACATGAAGCCTGTTTGAGTTTCATTAATAATTTCGCCAAGGTCTTTTTTTAAACGTCTGGCAAAGACAAGAGCGAATAATTTGTAATCTATATTTAGAAGAGTAATGGGTCTCCAATTTTCTATACATAGAGGGTCTTTGTTTGGTTTAGGCATCAGGCTAATTAATCCTTGTTTCATTGTTGTAGTCATTTCGTTGTTAGCAATACATTCTTTATACATATTCATGAGCGGGGTTTCAATTATATTCCAGAAAAATAAGTAAAATTCAGTGGATAAACCGTCAATCCCAGGAGATTTCCCGGATTTCATATGTTTCAAGGCTTCGACAAATTCACAGTTCAAGATGGGTTTCTCACAGTTATTTTTAAAGTGTTCTGAAATGGTAGGGATAAATTCTTTAACGTTGTTTATAAAATCATCACATTGTTCAGCATCAAATTTTGATTTATACAACTCTTTGTAAAAGGTGCCAACATGTTCTGCTATTTCTTTGGGGTTGGTTACAACATTATCATTTATTTTCAGCGCTGAAATACTGCTTCTTTTGCGGTTCCGTTTTTCGAGTGCAAAAAAATAACTTGAGTTTTTTTCTCCCTTTTCTAACCATTTAGCCCTAGATCGTACAAAGGCACCTTTAGCTGCATCAACATATAATTTATCTATATCATTTTGGAGTTGCATTAGTTTTGCTTGTTCAATTTCTGACAGGTTTTCTTTATTTAATAAGATACTTAAATTTTCCATAATATCCCTTTCTTTTGCATCATTTGCTTTTTTGATGTTTTTGCTACGACTAATGGCAATTTCTCTAATTTTAAATTTAAAGAATTCCCATTTCTGTACACTATTCATTTCTTTTTTGGTAAATATATCTTGAGCCATTTGTTTGACTAAATCTTGAAAGGTTTTGTCTTTAAGCAAGTTATTATTAAACTTCCAATATCCTCGTACTTTCTTATTACTTTCTTTTGAACCAGTTAAGATTAATGCAATCATTTTATGATCAGATAAAGGAGCATATGAATGAGAAACTTCAGATATATATTGTAAGCAAGAAGTGGATGTTAACCATAAATCTATTCTAGATTGTTGTGTACGTCTAGCGTTACACCATGTAAACTCTTTGCAATCCGGGTTAAAGAATCGCCAGGCATCAGTAACTGTCAATTTCTGATTTAAATAGAGGGTGGCTTTGAAATTCGAATTTTGAGAAACTCTTTCTGGAATTCTGTCCAACAAGTCATTTGGAGCATCATTAAAATCACCTCCAATAATTAAATATGCATCTTTGTTTTTATCTTGAAGATCCCTCAATTTAGAATAAACTTCAGTAAACATTGTTTTAGCTTGTGCTATTCCATTGTGACCATATACATTACAAATGATGAAAAGAGAATTGTCTAGTTTGATTACAGCTATAATCCATCTGCCATCTCCAGAGTTGAAAGTCTCCAAGACATCACCTGTGAACTTGTTAAATAGAACAGCGACCCCTGCTGAGTGATGTGAAGCATGACAAAAATATGCTTGATCTCCCCACTGTCCTTTCCAAAATTTGCTGTCTGTGACACAAGAGTGTGTTTCTTGTAGAAATATAATGTTGGCATCTGTTTTCCGGGTAAAGAGGAATATTGCTTTTCTTTTAGTAATGTCTCTTATCCCCCTGACATTGAGGGAAACTATTTTTAAGGAGTTGAACTTAAATTCTGACATAAAAATAAAAAATAAATAAAGAGGAGTACGGTAACTGGTGAGTAAAATAAGAAAATAAAAAACGTAGAAACAAATAAATTCGAGTCTTGAGATAAAATAGGTTTGCTTATGAAAGTATCTCAAGGAATGTGAAAGAACTCTCAGAATTCCAGGCATTAATGAGTAACAATATTAACCATAACTGGGTTGCAAAAAGACCAATATGTGAAACCAAACGTGTTAACTGGTCTAACATATTCACTTACCAATCAACCTTATGTGAGTCCATTAACAGTATGCTCACAACATGAAAACAGAGTCGAGGGCTATATGTTCAGTTAAGCTGTGTTGTTGAGTGTGTCGGCTGCGATTCTTCTTCCATCGATGATCACGTCAGGACCCCGCCATGACGTCTTTTTCCCTTCCTTGCGAGCTTTGTCAACAAGCGGCCAAAGTTTTTTACGACACTGTCTCTCCATGTAAGTCAGATCCTCTGCGAGACGAATCTTCTTCTCCTTCATTACTGCAGCGTTGACTGATGCTCTCCATATTTTCTGCCTGAAGTTGCGCATGGTAAATTGGATGATCACCGGACGAGGGCTCCCGTCTTCCCTGGTGCGTCCGACCCGATGCACTGTGTCGATTAAGAAGCCCAGCTTGCTTTTTTCATCTGGAGCAATGTGGCCGAAGATCTGGAAGACCTGTTTCCTTGCATCCTCGGCGGTTTCGTTGGTGGCTTCGGGAAGGTTGAAAAGTTTCAGATTCCAACGGCGGCTGTAGCGCTCCGCTTCTTCAATCTTCACGTCTTGCTCTGTCAGCCGCTGTTTCACTGCATGCACGTTATCATCAGTTGTCTTCATCAGGTGTTCCATCCCTTCGACGTTTTCTTTGATAGTGACGATATCTGCTGTGTTCTTGCTTATCTTTTTTTCCAGGGAAGTGAATCTGCATGTTAACTCTTGGACAGCTTTCAATATGTCCGCATTGGACACTTCATCCTCACGGCTAGAACACATCTTTTTTGGGTTAGGACTTGCCTTGGGGGTTTCCGGTAATGGTGAGCTCAGAGGACTTGCCTGTGCCTCTTCAAACTCCATCAGAAGATTTGCCCTTCTTTCACTCGCTCGCTTAGACATGATGTCGCCTGGTTGCCGCGCAGGTAGCATTAAGGTAACTAGCTTACATCAAGTAGTTAGCCGGTCGTTGATTTTCCTTATAAACGTTCAAAATTGTAACAAGTTTGTTAGACTAATGTTTTAAATCGGGTCTTTCTATTTTTAACAGTCTTTTAGCGTACCATCTGGTCAACTTTTCCTGTTAGGTGAACAATTATGCCCAAAACTTCTCAGAGCTCAGCACAAAGCGTGTGCACTGGCCGCCATCTTGCCAGCCTCCCCCGTTAACCACCGTTAACTCAACTGTCAGACCTCTCAATGGCGAAATGAATGTGGTGGTATAATATAAAAAATAATATAATGTTACTTTAACACGGGGAAAACCGACAACAGCAGCAGCAAGCCTACCTCTTACTGGCCCTTTCCTCCCGTGAAATAACCAATACTATGTTTCAAAACACACTCAAAAGCTTGACCCTTACAGCTAAATACAGCTAGCAAAACATTAGACAACACATAACGGGCCAAGCTACAAAACGTTAGCCAGAGGAAAAACAGGGAAGTTGGCAACCAAGCGAGATTATAGGTTATAAACTAGTTAAATATCGGTTCGTTAGGCTTTATTAGTTGAATACAATGTCAATATCTAGCTTCAGTTTTTGGGAACGTACCGTTTTTTGTTTAAATGAAGGCCAAGTGAAGCAAGGTTAAAGGTCCAGTCAGGTCCATTTGTCCTCCTCATAAAAATGGCTGACCGTAATAAATGTTGAGATTTATTTTCGCGGGCATTTCAATCTAATGTGCTGCGTCACGATTTCTAACCTGTTCTAAACAAACTATCCAACCTATGACCCACCAGACAGACAGACAGATAGACTGGTGGGGGGGGGGGGGGGGGGGGGGGGGGGGGGGTTGGGACACAGGTGCGGACCAAAGGGTGTCTTAAAGTTATCCCCGAAGGGATAACCACTAAATCGCTAACGTGAAGAAGGGGAGGGGGAGAAAACAAAAAGCACAAGGCTAGAAAGGGCCACACAGGCTACCTTTTAATATAGAAAAACTAAAGCACAAACTAAACCACCGCTGCCAAGCAGCTGAACGGAAACACACAAGTAAAACAGAAGACTAGAAACACTTAACACAGAGAGCACTTTGAAACAACCTCTCACTACCTCTTAAGGTGAGATAATGAGCAGCACAGAGCACTGGGGTCTCAGGGCATATATCATCTCCTCACACCTGGGTTCAATCAGCCAATCAGTGCGACACACCAGATTGCAGTGAGGGAATCAGTCACCATTCTCACGGAGAACCTTCCGTTTCCTCACATAGATAGATAGATAGATAGATAGATAGATAGATAGATAGATAGATAGATAGATAGATAGATAGATAGATAGATAGATAGATAGATAGATAGATAGATAGATAGATAGATAGATAGATAGATAGATAGATAGATAGATAGATAGATAGATAGATAGATAGATAGATAGATAGAGAGATAGAGAGATAGAGAGATAGATAGATAGATAGATAGATAGATAGAGAGATAGATAGATAGATAGATAGATAGATAGATAGACAGACAGACAGACAGACAGACAGACAGACAGACAGACAGACAGACAGACAGACAGACAGACAGACAGACAGACAGACAGACAGACAGACAGACAGATAGATAGATAGATAGATAGATAGATAGATAGATAGATAGATAGATAGATAGATAGATAGATTAAAAGTCAACTCAGTAGGCCTACCTACATTCCTATGGCTCAAACAGTCTTGTAATAAAAATTGTACGTAGCATTATTTACCTCTTGAATGTCAGGCAAAATGTTGCATTGAAGGAAATACACAGAAGATAGTGATGGATAACCAGACAACCTAGAGATGACGGCATGCTTTGTTCACTCACACACTCACACACTCACTCACACACACACACACACACACACACACACACACACACACACACACACACACACACGCACGGTGCAAGGGTCTCTGAGCTGGGGCCAATATTGAAGATTGAAAGATCGGTGTTTAATGCGAGTGTGTGTGTGTGTGTGTGTGTGTGTGTGTGTGTGTGTGTGTGTGTGTGTGTGTGCGTGTGTGTGTTGTGTGTCAAGGGAGAGCGAAAACAGAGGAGATGAATGACCAACAATTGAATAACCTTGACCTTCTCTGCAGATATCCTTTATTAAAAATCAAGAAAAGCCCGTCTACTGGGAATAAGGAGGGCAGGGAGTGTATGTGTGAGTAAAAGTGTGTGTGTGTGTGGGGGGGGGGGGGGGGGGGTGTAAGACTGTCTATGATTGATGTTACTAGGTCTCTATCACCTATGGTATAGTCACGGTCCAATTGTTTTCACACCGGTGCATCAGCCAACACACACACACACAACACACACACACACACACACACACACACACACACACACACACAACACACAAACACACACACTTCATATGGATCCCGTACCTCAAATAAGGTCAGAGCAAAGCTAATATGGCAAGTTTAAATAAAACAGAGCTGACGGGGAGAACACGGGAGAAAGAAGGAAAAAATAATGCAAAAATGAGACAATGGGGTGCTCCGGTGGCGTAATGGATAGAGCGTGTACCGTATTGGCTCCGGCCTTCGTTGCAGTGGTCGCGGGTTCAAATCTGACCCGTGGACTCTCTCTCTCTCTCTCTCTCTCTCTCTCTCTCTCTCTCAGATTTTTGTCTATTTTGCTTCCATAACATGTCTTCTTTCATATAAATCAAAGGTCCAGAATGTACATTCAGGTGTTTATTTGACTAAACCTTGTCTGTTTGCGTCTGTATATTTCTCCTATACAACCATCTTTAACGGACATTATCTCAACATTAGTTTTTTTTTTTTCAATACTCTGAACAAAATCTCAACTTCTAAAGCACAAACATCAACTAAACTTTCCATAGTCATTCTCAGCACTATTCTGAAGGTTATTACAGAAGGATTTGTTCATATATTTTTAATTGTCTGATTTGATACACATTTAGTGTAGAGACAGAGGTGAAATGGGGCAGAGAGGGGAGTGACATGCAGAGAACGACCGCGGGCTGGAATCGAACCGGGTCCGCTGCTGGGCCCGGCCCGGGGGGGGGGAGGGGACGACCTACCAACTGAGCTAAAGGCGCCCCACATTTTTGTTTTTTAAAGCGATGAAAACCTTAACCTTGACATTTCTACCCAAATTTCTGCCATGCTTAAGATTCTTTAGCCAAGTCCAAATAAGGTTGTAGAGCAAAGTTACAAGAGAGTTGAATTACATAATCACCATAGTAACTGTGTTTGCCAAAGGGATGCCAATGTCTGTGAGTCACAGAGGTCAGAGCATTTTGGGCCAAAGTTTAATTTAGTTACAAAGCAAAATAAATCAAGAGAAGGGAAAACAGCCACACCCCCACTCCATAGGGAATACCAGCCTTGCACTGTCCTCTCTCTGTGTGTGTGTGTGTGTGTGTGTGTGTGTGAGTGAGTGAGTGAGTGAGTGAGTGAGTGAGTGAGTGAGTGAGTGAGTGAGTGAGTGAGTGAGTGAGTGAGTGAGTGAGTGAGTGAGTGAGTGAGTGAGTGAGTGAGTGAGTGAGTGAGTGAGTGAGTGAGTGAGTGAGTGTGTGTGTGTGTGTGTGTGTGTGTGTGTGTGTTAGAAGAAAACAAACACACTACATACTTTAAGCAGTATGGGGTGCCTTTTTACTAACACATTGCATTTTGTAGAATATTATGTACTGCTTCTACATAAATCCTTCCACAATATGTCACTGATATTTCTATCTTAAAGCTATAGTGCGTAACTTCTGTCTCCCCCCATGAGGAATTCTGAGTAATAACAACAACACTGTCGGTGTTATCTACATGAGGTAAAGCCTTCAGTGATCGCACATGGATTTTATACCTTCTGCTGTACATCCAGGTTTTTTTCTGAGCAGTAGAATCAACAACTGAAACATTCCTTGGGCTCTTCTTCTTGAGGATTTTTTCTTGAGCTCCTGCACCAGTGTCAGGGGGAGGGGGGGACACCAGTTTGTAAACGCTGCCATACTGAGATATACAGAGAGAGTTTTGTGGAGCTGATAGGCTCTTCTTCTTGGGATTTTTCACTTTAGAAAATTATATCACAAATCAAATCGCAATATCTGGCCAAAAAAAATTGTAATTAGATATTTTCCCCAAATGGTTCAGCCCTGTGTGTTCTGTTGATATCTCATGGATTATTTACAAGTCCTGAATAATAAAATCTGGTGTGTGTGTGTGTGTGTGTGTGTGTGTGTGTGTGTGTGTGTGTGTGTGTGTGTGTGTGTGTGTGTGTGTGTGTGTGTGTGTGTGTGTGTAATAACAGCCTGAGGTGATAGTGAACACAGATGTAGCTTTGAACATGCCACCTGCAGAGAGTTGCAAAATGACTGCTCACCCTCAGGTAGTGTGTGTGTGTGTGTGTGTGTGTGTGTGACAGAGAGATCATCTGTGAGAATGAGAAATTTTATAGAAACGCGCATGTACCAGGAGACCTGTTTTCCTTTCCCACGTTACCATTCACACACACATTCATACACCGATAGCAGCAGGCTAACTATCGACATTCACACGAGGCAAGGTGGGTGAAGTGTCTTGCTCAGGGACACAACAACTATGACACAGGTGGCAGGGCGGGGATCGAACCTCCAACCCTTTGATCATCGGCCGACCCGCTCTACTATACCAGCTGAGACACAGTCGTCCAATTTCATCAACAAAAGACACAAAAAAAGTGAAATTCTAATTCAGTGTGTGTGTGTGTGTGTGTGTGTGTTTCTTTTATATTCTACTTTTCACAGATGATTTCTCCTTCTCTCTCACACACACACACACACACACACAAACACGCTCTCTCCTTTTCTCTCTTGCTCTCACACACACACACACACACACACACACACACACACACACACACACACACACACGTCATATTTCATCAAGAAAAGACGCACAAAAAAAGTCAAAGTCAAATTCAGATATATCCAGTTTTTCCTTTGAGGATTTGAAGACTGACTGTCCCATGGTGATGATGTCAGAAGTACAAAACCTTCCCAAACACTGCTGAAGCCTCAGGACAGAACACAGGGGGTTATGATTCATGTGTGTGTGTGTGAGTGTGTGTGTGTGTGTGTGTGTGTGTGTGTGTGTGTGTGTGTGTGTGTGTGTGTGTGTGTGTGTGTGTGTGTGTGTGTGTGTGTGTTTGGTGCCCTTGCTTTCGCTCTCATCATAGCAGGATTAACACACACTGGACAGATGGCCTTCCGATGCTCCACACACACACACACACACACACACACACTGCAACTCAGCACAGTAAAGCAACTTCATTTTACGAGTTGTGTCATCATCACTGCACACTGCCTGAGGCTCACACACACACACACACACACACACACACACACACACACACACACACACACACACACACACACACACACACACACACACACACACACACACACGATGAATAGCACTCTATTCCGTCTCCAGTCAGACTGTCTCTCACTAAAAACCCTCGCGGTTGATTTGTCCCTCACTGGCTTCCTTCCCTTCTATCTCCAGCATAACAAACAGGGTTTAGCTATTAAGAATAGCCTCTTAGCCATTTAGTCTGCAAAGATTCCTTCACAGCCTGCGTTCCAATCCCAATACTTTCTACTATTTAGTATGGTTAGAAAAAAGATTTAGGATGTCCCGATTCTTGTGGCCAGATTTAGTATGGTTAGAAATACCCGGATGTCTAGTACATCCAGCCGAGATTTTTAGTGTTGAAAACTGCATCCTATTCGGGCGATTCTGACCCACAATCCAGTGCGCACCTGAAGTGACGTCACATCAACGGAGCCTCCGTATGAAAACAAACGGGGATACGACGGATATAAAAGCAAGAGGCAAGATCAAGGCGCAATGTTATGATGAAATAAATAAGTAAAAGTATGTCCCAATTGTAGCATACTGCATCCTAACTACGGTAGATTCTTTTCATCATCAGATGTAGTATGTAGAATAGAGAAAAGAAAGAGTATGCGATTCGGAACACAGGGACAGTTACAGGAGCGGTTTCTGTAGCCTTTTCTTGAGCCGGAGAGTGAGGCAAAAAGCTAAAAATGGTGCACTATTCCTTTAAATAAACCGAATTGAATCGAAAGGCTCTATGAGATTCTTCTTAATTTCATTTGTTTACAGCTCTTGACCATAGAATAATTGATTGGATTTATATAGCGCTTTTCAAGGCACTCAAAGACGCTTTACAGGGTTCCAGGTTCCATTCATTCACACACAGTCATACTGGTGGTGGTAAACTAGCATAGTAGCCACAGCTGCCCTGGGGCAGACTGACGGAAGCGTGGCTGCCATTCAGCGCCTACGGCCCCTCAGACCACCACCTCAAACATACAGCAGTCATACTCATTCACACAAGGCAAGGTGGGTGAATCATGGTATGGAGCACAAAACAGTTAAATAATAACACAAAACAATGGTAGGACATTTTTCAGATGGGCACCTGTTTGTTTTACCAATAAGACTTGGCCTATAGACCTCTCACAGGATAAAGTGATGTGCAGAGATGTGTAGAGCCATGTTTGGAGAGGAACCCTAAGGGACGCCAACGTTGATGTAACAGGATTTCACTGTAACATCTGAACCA
>CM047514.1:3485942-3490942 GCA_026122265.1 Ammodytes dubius | reverse complement strand
TCACAGACAATAACTACAATCACATTGATGGAGATATCATTTAAAAACGATTCTGACCCACGATCAACTGCGCAGCGGAAGTTGCATCACATGGACTGAGCCTCCCAGCGAAAACAACCAGCGATGAGACGGATATACAAGCAAGAGGCAAGTTCAAGGAGCCTTGTTAGGATGAAATAAATAAGTCAAAGTATGTCCCAATTGTAGCATACTGCATGCTAACTAGCTACATACTTTTTCAGCTGTAGTATGCAGAAAAGTAAAAAAGAAAGAGTATGCAATTTGGAACGCAGGGCTAGTTTTCAGAATAGGCTTAACATGGCACCTTCAACTAAAAACCCTCTTCCAGCCTAAATAAAGTAGGCTATGTCTGTATGTCTGATTCATTTTTAAACAGCACCTGCTCCATGGCAAAGCAAAGCCTGTAAAGTGGCAGTGAGGGAGGCAGTCACTCTCCGGACATTAAAATTACATGTTGTCATATTTAGAAAAAGTGTTTTTGCACGCATGGGGGCTACTTAAACTGAGCCATGTTATAGGGCGTGCAGTGCAGTAACAGTTACTTGCACTTAACCTCATTGTGTGGTGTGTGTGTGTGTGTGTTGTGTGTGTGTGTGTGTGTGTGTGTGTGTGTGTGTGTGTGTGTGTGTGTGTGTGTGTGTTTGTGGAAAGACATGACCCACTAATGTCCATGTGTCATCTGAAATTGAGAGATTTTTGCTATTGAAATTCTCAATACAATAAGCTTAAAGTAAGTGACTATGGGGGCGCCTTTAGCTCAGTTGGTAGGGCGTCCCCCTCCCGGGCCGGGCCCAGCAGCAGACCCGGGTTCGATTCCAGCCCGCGGTCGTTCTCTGCATGTCACTCCCCTCTCTGCCCCATTTCACCTCTGTCTCTCTGCACTGTCAAATAAAGCATAAAAATGCCCAAAAAATATCTTAAAAAAAAAAAAAAAAAGTAAGTGACTATAAGGCACTATAAATTGTTGATTGCAGCGCCCCCTTTGGACAAAGGCAGTAGTGTTCTTTACAACACCAGAGCTTGCAGTTCTAAAGATCTTTGCTAGTGCAGAGAACGCTTGTTGTCAAAAAAACACTTTTATTTCTGCAAAATCAGTGAATATCTCCTCATGATCCGCTACCTGTCCGTACTGTGAGTGCTGTAAAAAAAGCATCCAGTGTTAATACACAGCCTAGGCTCTGTAAACAGGCATGTAAACAAAAGGGGGCCCACCACTTGCCTGTTTACAGAGCCTAGGCTGTGTATAAACACTGTTTTCCCCTCAGGGCACACACAGAACAGACAGATAGTGGATCATGAGGAGATATTCACTGATTTTGACAAAAAAGTGATTTTGACAACAAGCGTTCTCCAGAATCACTGAATACACCTTTAAAAATGAGACACTGCACCTTTAAATGGATCACTCATTCACCTGATAGGACACATGTTGGACCTTTCTCAACACAACACAGACAGACGAGACAGTTATCCAAACAACATTCCATCACACACACTTTAAACCCATTAAAAATAACCAGATGTCTTATAAAGTCAAATGTATTTCTATAGCACATTTAAAAACAACATCAGTTGAACTTTCTTGATGATGTCATAATACACACTGCATGTAGTTGTCTCCTTTGTAACTGTTTTTAATGTTTTTTTTTGTGTATGTCATTTTATATGTCATCTTTCCATGGATTGTTTAGGGTGTGGGGTGGGTGGGGTTGGGGTTCTAAATGTTTTGTATGTTTGTTAAAAAAGAAAAATTTCAATAAAAATCGTTTATGGAAAAAAAACAAAAAAAAAAAAACAACACCAGTTGACCAAAGTGCTGTACAAGAGACAGTACAAAACAACATATAAGATACATGAGGGAAAACAGGTTAGGAGTGTCAAAGTCTCAACTTGTGTTAAAGGCCAATGCAACAAAAGTGAGTCTTCAGCAACGTTTATAACTTATAGCTAAATAAATAAAAGTGAGACACACACACACACACACACACACACACACACACACACACACACACACACACACACACACACACACACACACACACACACACACACACACACACACACACACACACACACACACACACACACACACACACACACACACACACACACACACACACACACACACACACACATCACTAAATGAATGACCCAATAACTTACTTGAATCTTCCCTGGCAATGCTGGCACTGATCCCCGACCCATCCATGGTCACACGCGCACGTGCCGTTCACGCACTTGCCCGAAAAACAGCTTTTCTCGCAGGACTTAGCGGACACAGCTGATGTGGTGGAGGCTTCCGTATGTCGTGCTAGCTGCAGGAGCATCAAAAATATTCCCAAATATGCTTTCAAGAATTCCCGGGCGTTCCTTTCGCCTTTGGGAGACTTGGTCCAGGTGCAAAGATTAATCCAACCGTGATAATCCATTTTGGAAGTGTGAAAAAGTCAGTTTTCTTTGACTGGTTGCAGTTTACAGTAACCTCTGTGTGTGTGTGTGTGTGTGTGTGTGTGTGTGTGTGTGTGTGTGTGTGTGTGTGTGTGTGTGTGTGTATCTCAGACAACAATTTGAGCTGTCACCTGTTAAGCCAAGAGGGGATATATCAATCTTGCCGTGAGGGTTAGGAGTTACAGGGGGTTCAATTAGATCAATTAACCTACCTGTGTGTCACGCCTATATGGAAAAGACACCACACAATTGTTATAGTAGTAGGCCTATAGGCTAATAATTACGCACTGTCAATTTCAAAGCATTTCCAAGCATTTTAGGGAAAGCTTTCGGGGCAGGACAAATATATTAAACTTAGATGGGAACAGTTTTGACCCGAGAGCGAACTACAAATGCATTTCCAACACAATCCATCGCTTCAGGGCAACAAGAAATAGTCCAAAAAATAAATCCTTGTGTTGCGCTCTTCAAGACGTCTCCAAAATGCGTCCAGATAACTTCCAATGAAGGATATATACTCTGTGTGTGTGTGTGTGTGTGTGTGTGTGTGTGTGTGTGTGTGTGTGTGTGTGTGTGTGTGTGTGTGTGTGTGTGTGTGTGTGTGTGTGTGTGTGTGTGTGTGTGTGTGTGTGTGTGTGTGTGCGCGCGTGTGAAGGGGGTTGATCCGGGTTCAACGTGAGCCACTGTGTAATCCAAGCGATAAATAAAATAACATCACAACCTCGTAGCTCAGATGATATGCGTTCGCGTGTCCTTATAGGCTACATGTCTCTCTCTCTCTCTCTCTCTCTCTCCGTCTCTCTCTCTGGTTCTTCTCCCCGACAAAGACGAGCTGCTATCCGAATATAGGTGATGCGACAGCGGCACACAGACACAGACACACAGCGGTGCTTCCACCCGGAGCTCCGTATTCCTTCCGCTATCTCTCTCTGTCTCTCTCTCTCTCTCTCTCTCTCCTCTCTCTCTCTCATCCTCTCTCTCTCTCTCTCTCTCTCTCTCTCGTTCTCTCTCTCTCTCCCTGCTCTCTCGTGTCTCTCTCCCCTCTCTCTCTCTTGTCTCTCTCTCCTTCTCTCTCTCTCTCTCTCTCTCTCCTCTCTCTCTCTCTCTCTCTCTCTCTCTCTCTCTCTCTCTCTCTATCTCTCTCTCTCTCTCCTCTCTCTCTCTCTCTCTCTCTCTCTCTCTCCTCTCTCTCTCTCTCTCTCTCTCTCTCTCTCTCTCTCTCTCTCTCTCCTCTCTCTCTCTCTCTCTCTCTCTCTCTCTCTCTCTTCTCTCTCTCTCTCTCTCCTCTCTCTCTCTCTCACACAGCTGGTTTCTGACGGTGGAATCTCATGCACAAAAGCCCCGAGCGTGAGCAAGTACGGCGGCCCACGCGGTTAAAGGGACATCTCCCTTTAAAAAGGCTGTCAAAGGAGCCCATGCAGTTAGTAGCAAGGCTGTGACTGTGTGTGTGTGTGTTGTGTGTGTGTGTGTGTGTGTGTGTGTGTGTGTGTGTGTGTGTGTGTGTGTGTGTGTGTGTGTGTGTGTGTGTGTGTGTGTGTGTGTGTGTGTGTGTGTGTGTGTGTGTGTGTGTGTGGAGACCGTGACATTTAAAAGAGTGGTCTTTTAAATGTAAGGTCAGTTATCCTGGAGAATGCTTGTTGTCAAAATCACCTCTTGTCAAAATCAGTGAATCTGGTGTGTATACACAGCCTAGGCTCTGTAGACTGGTAGGCTACAGTATGATAACAAAGGGGGCCACCAGCTAGCAACATGCCCGTTTACAGAGCCTAGGCTATACACTGGGATACACACAGTATGGACACTTTTTTTTTTTTAAGAAATATTTTTATTCACAATTATTCACATACAAAACAAATAAAAAACAAAGTACAAGGGGATAATATGTTATGAATCTGCAGCAACATTTTAGTTTTGTCTGAAAGAAAATTGCTCTGAGACAATTTGGACGCAGAATAACACATCTGTTAGCCTGGAAATCCAGACCCTGATATCTGGAACGATAGAGGAGAGGTAGCAGATATTCATATTATAGAGGAGATATTCACTGATTTTGACATGAAGTGATTTTGACAACAAGCGTTCTCCAGAATCACTGACTCCACCTTTATTGTGCGTTTTGTCAAATATTTGTATGTGCCAGTTTAATGTTTAATTTCGTCTGTTTTAATCTAAGTTAAAGCAGTTATGGTGTTTTTTTAAAGTCACCAAAGTAGTAGTAGTAGTATATTTTTTATTTTCGGTCCATGACCACAAGACACAACACAAACAAGATAAACAACTTTCCTTAAAAGCATCAATGGCCGAAAAAGGGTATAGGACGAAGCAGAGGCTTATTATGCCTTCCCTCTTTACATACTGCTATAAAATATACAATGTATCACAAAAACTAAATATAACATAACATAACATAAAATACAATACAATACAATACAATACAACATAACACAAACATAATACAATCAATACAATAAATACAATCAATATAATGAGATAACTCCGGTTTTCTCTCTGTGAGTTTGTTTCATATCTGC
>CM047514.1:3445942-3480942 GCA_026122265.1 Ammodytes dubius | reverse complement strand
ATGTGTCACTAGAACTTGAATTCGAATTGATAATTTTTTTTTTTTTTTTTTTTTTTTTTTTTTTAACCTTTATTTATACAGGTAAATCCCATTGAGACCGAAGACTCTTTTTCAAGGGAGACCTGTTTTCCTTTCCCACGTTACCATTCACACACACATTCATACACGATAGCAGGCTAACTATCTACATTCACACGATTTGAATGAATTATACTTGAATCTGAATCAGTTAATATTAGATTTTTTTTTTGTTGAATTGGCCTTTAACAAAAGTTTAAACGTTGACACTCCATTTTTTTTCATGTATCTTATATTTTAGAATAAATAACTAAATACATCTTCACCTCATCACTTGATATTGTGGAAAGACTTGAGGCAGTGGTTGGATGATGCATCTTTAGTAACTATAGCTTCTTGTCCTTGAAGGCCACCGTAGCTTCTGTGTGTTAGCCTGTTATGTAAAGCAGTGATTGACCAACGCAATGTATTAAGTGCAACTGAATTTTCCAGCAAATGAATTAATATCTTTTCAAATGGTCTCGACACGGCGACTTAGAAATTAAATATTTAACTTGTCAAAGATAGTTTAATATGACAGGACACACTGAATAGCATTAAGTGCCACTGCCGGCCAGCTAGACAGATTACACAGTATATGTGTTTTTAGACAGGTACAGCGGATAACCAAGTCCATTTTAAATGACCGTTTGCACCCTTTGCACAATGAGTTTCAGCTACTCCCCTCTGGAAGAAGGTTTTTAGTTACCAAGGTCTAAAAACCAGCTGTAGAAACTGCTAAATTTGCACAACATTAATTTTCTATGTGTTATTTATTTATTTGTTGATTTTTTTTTAGATCATTTTATCGGGGTTTTATTATATTTTAATTATGTTGGTCAGTTTCAATGTCCAAATTTGGATTAGCACTGGAGCACTTTAATTGTTTTACTGTATGTAACTGTCCCATTTGTGTTTGTGTTATGTGTGTATGTGTTGTCCTAACTGTGTGACGGAAGCTCACTTTTAAACTGCAACACAAGTTTACCTACGGGTACGAATAAAGTAACCTGGACCTGAACCTAGGAGATTTAATAAAAATTGCCTAATTCACACAGAGCTGTTTCCTGCGTGTTTGGATGTCCATATAAGGAGTTGGTACGAAGGTTAAAAGTCTAGCGGCTTGAACTGACATTTCCTGTGTAAATGTGTCAACTATGATGTGTTGGTGTTGTGTGAGAATAATACCAGCAGATGGCGCTATGTCCATGCAGGGATTATTCCACTGTGTGTGTGTGTGTTTGTGTGTGTGTGTGTGTTGTTGTGTGGTGTGTTTGTGTGTGTGTGTGCAGTGTATGTGTGTGAGTGTTTGTGGTTGTGTGTTTGTGTCTGTGTGTGTGTGTTTGTGTGTGTGTGTTTGTGTGTGCATGGTGTGTGTTTGTGTTTTGCAATGTGTGTGTGTGTGATGTGTATGGGTCGTGTGTGGTGTGTATGGGTGTGTGTGTGTGCATGCGTGCGTGTGTGTATGTGCATGTGTGTCAGACGTGTGTGTGTGTGTGTGTGTGGTGTGCATGGTGTGTGTGTGTGTGTGTGTGTGTGTGTGTGTGTGTGTGTGTGTGTGTGTGTCAAGTGAAATATGGCAAGTGTCAGTCTCTTCAAGATCAGCTTTAAGGTGAGACACTGCAGATCATAACATTCTTTTTCAAGCACTGGTCTATTTCAAGATTTTTGTCTATTTTGAGATTTTTGTCTATTTTACTTCCATAACATGTCTTATTTCATACTATATAAATCAAAAGGGTCCAACATGTACATTCAGGTGTGTATTTGACTAAACCTTGTCTGTTGCGTCTGTATATTTCTCCTATACAACCATCTTTAACGGACATTATCTCAACATTTGAAGTGGGAATATGAAGGTGGTGTTGAATTCTGAGATCCTATGAAGTATAAATGTGCAAAAAAAAAATAAATGGTTCTCCTAGCCTGAAAAAAGGCAAGAGTGTTTTATGGTCTCACTGTCTAACCCTACATTTCTAAGAGAAATGTAGGCTTACATTATTCCCACCGGTGAAATAGGCCTTTAATGATAGCAGAAATGGGTTCATCCTCGCTGTCACGATTCAATTTTCTTCTATCAAAGGTGCTCCGAGGAACTTTCAGTTTGTGTTCATTCTAGCGCCCCCCTTGGACCAAAAGCAGTAGTGTTTTTACTATGCCAGCTGTTGTTCCTGGGTGAGTGTATACCCATGACAAAGGCATTCAGAAAAACTATATCAAAAAAGCATTCTTTGCACTGATGGTCTCGTTTGCTGTTACATGTAATTTATGATCATCAGAGGAAAAATTGAGACTGTTTCAGAAATATTTAAAAGTTCCTCTAGCACCTTTAAGCTATGAAATCAACAGTGTGGTACCTTAATACAATGCAACTGACATATGCCTACTGTTAATGTGTGTATTTTATAGCTGTAAATTTACTTCTTTCGACTATTTTAAATTGTAAACCATTCCAGTGGTGGGTGTAAAATACTTCTACCTGTAACTGTTTTATTAGGCTTATTGTACTTTCACCCATTTAATTTAAGTTGCTGCCTCTTCACACTGTGTAAATGTTTCAATTGTTTTTCTCTTCACCTGTTGTGTGTAATTGATGTATCTGCATTGATATTGTTTATGTATGTGTTTTTTCCTTTGAATTTGTTTGAACTCGACTCATGTAAATGAGGGTCACCTCAATTGGTCTCTCGAGGATAAATACAAGTTAAATACAATAAATAAATAAAATATTGCATTTATCTTCCTCACATGCATAGACACGATATCACAATGCCAACTTGCCAAGGTCAGAATGACAGTCCATTGTCTCATCACTACTGTTACCATCAAACAAAGGGAAGGACACAGGAAGCAGACAGACATAGCGGCATCTGCTTCGGTAGTCTTAATATAGAAGACCTTTATCTCTCCGTGTGTGGTGTGTGTGTGGATATGTGTGTGGATGTTAGTGTGTTATGTGTGTGTGGGTGTGTGGATATGTGTGTGTTGTGTCTCTATGTATTTGTGTGTGTGTGTCTCTCGTGTGTGTGGTTGTGGTGTTAGTGTGTGTCTGTCTCTCTGTGTGTATTTGTGTGTGTGTGTCTCTGTGTGTGTGGATGTTAGTGTGTGTGTGTGGATGTTAGTGTGTGTGTGTTGTGTCTCTGTGTGTGTGTGTGGTGTGTGTGTGTGTGTGTCTCTGTGAGTGTGTGTGTGTTCTTGTTTGTGTCTATGTTTTGTGTGTGGTGTCTCTGTGTTTTGTTCTCTGTGTGTGTGTGTCTCTGTGTTTGTGTGTCTGTGTGTGGGTGTCTCTCTGTATTGTGTGTGTGTCTCTTGTGTGTGTGTGTCTGTGTTGTGATGTGTGTTGTGTCTCTATGTATTGTGTGTGTCTCTCTGTGTTTGTGTGTCCATGTATTGTATGTGTGTCTCCTGTGTGTGTGTTGTGTGTGTGTGTCTCTGTCTTGTATGTGTGTGTGTGTCTGTGTGTATGTGTGTGTGTGTCTCTGTGTTGTGTGTCTGTCGTGTGGGGCCAATTTTTCCACTGGGATTGTTATTGGCACGGGGACAAAGTCAAACCAGCGAGTTGTCGCCTCGTTTGATACCGCGGGGCACTGATATATGGCACTGCACTGAGGGGGTGTGTGTGTGTGTGGTGTGTCTGTGTGAGTGCTGCTTAGATGAGGGTGTGTGTGTGTGTCTGTGTGAGTGAGTGTGTATGTTGTTTATATGTGTGTGTGTGTGCACTTAGATTGAGGGATGTGTGTGTGTGTGTGTGTGTGAGTGAGTGTGTATGTTGTTTATATGTGTGTGTGTGCACTTAGATTGAGGTGTGGTGTGTGTGTTGTGTCGTGTGTGAGGGTTGTGATGTATGTGTGTGTCTCTTTTTGTGTAGTGTGTTGTTATGTGTGTTTGTATGTGTGTGTGTGTATGTCTTTGATTGAGTGTGTGTGTGTGTGTGTGTGTGTGTGTGTGTGTGAGTGTGTATGTGTGTTGTATATGTGTGTGTGTGTGTGTGTGCACTTAGATTGGGGTGCATGTGTGATGTGTGTGTCTGTGAGAGTGAGTGTGTATGTTGTTTATGTGTGTGTGTGTGCACTTAGATTGAGGGTGTGAGTGTGTGTGTGCGTCTTATGCGTGTTGTAGTGTTGTTATGTGTATGTGTGTGTCATGCATGTAGTTGTGTGTGTGTCTCTCTCTGTGTATGTGTGTTTGTCTCATGTGTGTCTATGTATGTGTATGTGTGTGTGTTTTGTGTGTGTGTGTATGTCTCTTTCTGTGTGTGTGTGTTTGTGTGTGTGTCTATGTATGTTTCTGTGTCTGTGTGTGTGTGTGTTATGTCTCTTTCTGTGTGTGTGTGTGTGTGTGTGTGTGTGTGTGTATGTCTCTTTCTGTGTGTGTGTGTGTGTGTGTGTGAGTGTGTCCTGTCCCTGTGTGTGTGTTGTGTTTTGTCTCTTGTGTGTGTGTGTGTGTGTGTGTAGTCTCTTTTCTGTGTGTGTGTGTGTCTCTTTCTGTCTGTGTGTGTGTGTGTGTGTGCACTTTGATTGAGGGGCGGAACCGGGGCGGACATCAGAGAGACGGGCCCGGACATCTGTCGCAGCCCCGGCATGCCGCACAAAAGTCCCATGGCGAGTTATCAAGCAGAGGGTCGGGTTATTTTTATGAGTCGTTATAAGCTCGCTGCAGGACACGTGTGCACTCGTGTCTGGTCGCCAGGCGGATTTAAACAAATACAAAATATCATAGTCATTGCACGATTTATTTTAATAGATTATTAACTTTTAAAGGTGCACTGTGTAACTTTGGGTGTGTCAGAGAAGAAGTGAAACATTTTCTAAGGCATATTCTCATAACTGAATAAACAAACTTTCCTCACAGGAAAATGTGATCCCTGGAACACTGTTTGAAGTTAGAAAGCTTCCTGAAAAGTTTCACTGTTGTTATCGTTTACAGCAGCAGGGCCCACAGTTTGGTTTACAAACATATTCTAGTCTTAACGTTTGGTTCCAGGTTCCTCAAAATAATTTAGATTTGATTCATGATGATAGAATTATTCAATAACAAGAAATACATGCAGAGTTAAATATGTTTAGTAAACTAACTGCAGGCTCTGTGAATGTAAACAAATCCCCCTCTTCTGAAATTGCATAGTGCACCTTTAAAGACATGTTTTTGTGTGTGGATATTTAAATGTTTGGAAGTTATCTGTAAAGCAACATTAGCAAAGTATTGACCAGGTGCTTCAAGGCGAATTTCAGTTATATGAACTTAGATTGTAACCCGTTTAAGGAGAGAAACTAAAGGCTAAATTGCTGTTTTAATTTTGAGATTTTTGTCTATTTTGTTTTCCATAACATGTCTTCTTTCATACCAGTATAGATAAAACTTACACAATGTACCTTTACTAAACCATGTCTGTTTGTGCTGTATATTTCCTAACAACCATCTTTCACAGCCATTATCTCAACATTAGTATTTTTTTCCAATACTCTGAACCAAAACCTTACAGAAGCTACGGTGGCCTTCAAGGACAATAAGCTATAGTTACTAAAGATGGCATCATCCACCACTGCCTCAAGTCTTTCCACAATATCAAGTGATGAGGTGAAGATGTATTTAGTTATCTATTCTGTAGTACTTCTTCTTCTTGGTCTTCCAACAGGTGCATTTCCCCAGGACGCCCACTATATATAAAAAACGCATAAGGCTGTTAAGTTTGTCTGTTCTGTGCTACTGTAGAAACATGGCGGTGCAACATGGCGGCCTCAGCGCCCCGCTCCTATGTAGATATAAAAGGCTCATTCTAAGGTCATAAAAGAAAAAACTTTTTATTTTCAAGCAATTATACACTAATTAAAACATACCAATGGATATTTTGTATCCACTAATAACTGCACTGTATCAGAGTGAAGGAGGGATTGAATATTTTTTCTCTTGGGTGTTTCCCTTTGTAGACGGTCCCTGTGCTCTCGTCTCACAGCCCGCTGCACATAGAGAGCAATGTTATGATTATAAACATTAAGGGCCAGTTTCACAGACATGGATTAAGCCAAGTCCTGGACTAAATTGAAATTTGAATGGAGATTGTCCATTGAAAGTATAATTTAGTCGAGGACTAGGCTTAATCCATGTCCGTGAAACTGGCCCTTTAAGTTGTAGTTCCATTGTCTGCCTCATGACAATGGCAAAGATGCATTTGTGTTTGTGTTTTAAATAACTTCAATAAAAATTAATTAATAATAATTTGTCGACTGAATTATCAATAGATGCAATGTAATGTTGTAATAAGAAGACCACCCATATCGTTAAGTTAAAGCATTTCAGGGGAAAATGATGAGTAGGATATTCTCTCTCTCTTCAGGTAGACACCAGACAAAATGGATGCATGGAAAACTCAAAAGTCAACCCTGCGTTCCAAATCACACACTTTTCTTTTTACTACACTACATACTAAAATACAGAAGAGTTTTCTTTTTACTACACTACATACTAAAGTACAGAAGAGTTTTAGGGCCACAGGAGAGAAAAGAAAAAAGGGGAAATTCAAGAATAATGTCAGAATACAATACTCCAAAATGCTATTGGAGTTAGTGGGGCATTTATGTATTTTTCAGCATACTACAATTGACGTGTGTATTGGGACATCCTAAATCTTTTTTCTAGCATACTAAATAGTAGGAGTATGGGAATTGGAATGCAGCCCTTGACTCATTTGTGTTGTTTTTGTGGGTCCCAATCCCCATACTTCTGCTATTTAGTATGGTAGGAAAAAGATTTAGGATGTCCCAAAGCATGTGGTCAGATTTAGTATGCTTATTAAAATACCGGTATTCTACTACATGCAGGCCGAATATTTTTAGTGTTGAAATCAGCCTGATATTTGGGCGATTCTGACCCATAATCTAGTGTGCACCTGAAGTGACGTCACATCAACAAAGCCTCCATATGAAAAACAACTCAAGCAGAGGCAAGATCAAGGCGAATGTTATGATGAAATAAATAAAGTAAAAGTATGTCCCAATTGTATGCCTACTAGCATGCTAACTAGATTATTTGTATGGTCAGATGTAGTATGTAATAGAATAGAAAAAAAGAAAAGAGTATGCGATTTGGAACGCAGGGCAAATCTGAGCCGACATTTAATTATTATTTCCCGACATAAATAGAGCCACACCGACCGTTACAGTAACTTTTCGACTGACTCAGTAGCAGCCATTTTGCTTCAAAGAAATAAATGACATTCACCACAAGTTTCCTTTAATGATTTCCTACAAAATGGCGTGCACCTATCTATAGCATTGTGTGTATTACTATGTGGAAGCTTTGAGAGAGGGGGCGTAAACCTAGCCCCCCTACTTCATTCTTCATGGACAACAAACTATACAGTTTGTCGGTGCGTTTTTCTTCACAGCTAGCTGTCTGTCTGTCCTGTCTCTCCGTCTGTGTCTGTCTGTCTGTCGTCGTCTTACAATCCGTACAATGCTTTTTGAAAGGTATCACAGTTTCCAAAAAAAAAAAGAAAAAAAAAAAAAAAAAAAAAAAAAAAAGTTAACAGTTAATAATGTTGAGCTCTTCTAACAACAAAGAGCATAGAGGGGTGTGAGTGATGTTTTTTTTGTTTTTTTAAATCTCCGTCCATTTATGCTGTATATAAAAGTATACAAAAAAGTCAAAATACACTGTACCTTTCAAAGTATGCCACTACACGTTAACATACATTTGTTCATAAAGTGCATATTGATGAAAATATATAAAAAAATGTATTTTTTTTTCAAGTACGATTTTTTTTTCCTACTTTTTTTTTTTTTTTAGTTTTTAGTTTTTTTTAACACGTCGATTCTAACATGGGCTCGCACACGTCATTGTTCTCGAGTTCCTCCTTCTCCAGTTCGTCTTTGGAGTCCTCCTCTTTAGTGGTGTCCGCTTTAGTGTCGCCCCCTTGTGACTGCAACGAGTACTTCACCTTGACGTTAAAAAAATCCAATTTTTCCGGCAGCAGCCCCCTGTTAAAAAGCAGCGACGTCAGGAAAGAGAAAAGCAATATGGACACCCCCCCCTGCCAGCATACAGATGGTCCGGACGGGGATTTCTGGACCCAAACTCCATCTATCATAGTGCACCCTGGGAATTTAAGGATAGCCGGAATTCCGAGCAGCTGTTCGCCCACAGCAGTCGCAGAAGCATGCCGACCACGCAGCCGATCACCGCCCCGTAACCGTTGGAGATTTCGAAAAAGAGAACGCACACCAGTTGGGGGAGCATGAGCGTGTAGGTGAGGTCTGAGCGCAGCATCCAGATCATCAGGACGCTGTTGTCCAGAAACGTGAGGGACGTCCCGGCCAAACCACACACCACCACGGAGATACGGATCACCCACGGAAATCTCCGTCTCCGAGGCCTAGACAGGGGGGACTAGAGAGGGGGCCAGAGGTGGGCTTACAGGGTTCATAAGAATGGAACAGTTTTTTTATTTTAGATTAAACATTTTATGCCAAAATTATTAAAAAATGTAAAATGGTTAAATGGACTAGAACGTTTTAGACCCGTTTAAAGATTTTCTCAGCGCCCAAACGCTTTACATACAGACGATTCACCATTAGTAGAAAGTCTGCATAACTTGTTTTATTTAGCTTTAAGAAGAAGGAATGGACGGACAGACAGACAGACAGAAAGACAGACAGACAAGACAGACAGACAGACAACAGACACGATGGTCATTAAGGGAGAGGGTTAGGAAGTGTGTTTGTTTTTTTTTTTTTATTTTTTTTTGGGGATTTTATACTTTTATTAGCCAAGGTTCAGGGTACTTTGTTTGTACCTGAAGGTAAAGTTTTTTTTCTATTTATTTTTTAACCAATTTTCTTTTTTTTTTTTTTTTTAATCCCATGTGTGGGATGCAGACAGTGTGTTCTACTTACATCTATGGCTATACATACAACATAGCACATACATTTTTAGTATATCTCCACAATACATATCAATATACTGTTTGTCCTTGCATACACAAACAGCAGTATAGCCTACACTGCAGATAAAATATTCAATAGTTCCTCGTAGCATCCTTCTAATGCAATTATTTTTAATTTTAACGATCCGTCTGCCTGTTTTCGCATGATCAAATAATTTGTTTTTCAATAGTTTTTTGCATTTACACACACATCACAGCACAATGAACACACACACACACACACACACACACACACACACACACACACACACCACACACACCCCCCCCTCAATAGATCTCTACAGTATATAAACGTTAAATTAAAACAATTAAATATACATTCAGACATTTCTCCCCACCTGTGGCCTCAGTATGTTTCTGTAGATGTTGTTGGTGAAGATGGAAGCAGCAGAGAGCAGAGCGGAGTCTGTGGAGCTCATGACCGCAGCAGCCACGGCTCCGATGCCCACGATGGAGATGTATGTTGGGGTAAGATACTGCAGCACGATGGGGAGCACCAGGCCAGTTTCCCCACGCTCATACGGAGACAGGGGACCATAGGCCGTCAGGTTCCAGTCTAAAAAGGGATATAAGGGACAGATTCACAGGCAGGTGAGTGGTGGAATTAAGACAAAAAAAGCACAATAAAAGCCATAAAAATATAATTAATTTCAAATAAACCTCTCTTAAATGTTTTGTAATTTTTGACTTTTTTCTTTATAAACTAAATGTATGTGTTTTTCTGTTATTTTTCTACAAAAACTGATTAAAAAATATTAATGTTGTCATTTAAAAGGTGGAGTCAGTGATTCTGGAGAACGCTTGTTGTCAATATCAATGAATATCTCCTCATGATCAACTACCTTTCCGTACCGTGTGCGGGCTGAATAAATTAGTGTTAATACACAGCCTAGGCTCTCTAAACGGGCATGTTGCTAGCTACAGTCGGACCCATTTGTATACATAACAGTTCATAGAGCCTAGGCTGTGTATTAACACCAGCTTTTTCTTATCATTGAGCAGAGGCTGAGAAATATAGAATTTAGTAAACGGACATTCTGTTCTGTGTAGTTTTTAACTAAGCCCTCAGGCCTGTTCTAAAAATAGCATAATAATCTGTTTCCCACTTTTTCTAAGTCATTGTTGATCATTGTGAGAAATCATTAACATGATCAGTGTCTTCACATAGATGAATATCATTAATCATTAATAATAATTTATAACCAAAGGCAAACTGAGCAAATTTGTTATTTCAGAAGTGTATCAAACTTGGTGCCCTTCGTATGACGTAGTACCCACGAAGTAGCCTCAGGTTCAAAAGGTTGGTGACCCCTGGGTTAAAGTATTTATAGTATGGTTATAAAAGTGTGTGTTTTGAGCGCGTACTTGTGGAAGCGGCTGCTGCTCCTAGTAGGATGGGAGGGATGCCTAGCGTTGGTACGATCACCGCGGCAGCAAAGCAGGTGATCTTAGCCGTGGAAGAAGACGCCGCAGACAGAGTCCTCTGGTGGAAGTTCTGAAGTCCCAAGTTCCCCAAACCCTGGAAAGAAAAATCAGAATGTATGTGTTATAAAAAACAAGCAGAGCAGTTTGTGTTCATTCTTGCGCCCCCTTTGGACAAAAAGCGGTAGTGTTTTTACTACGCCAAGCTGTTGTTCCTGGGTGAGCGTATATACCCATGACAAAGGCATTAAGAAAAACTATATAAAAATATTTGCACTGATGGTCTCGTTTGCTGTCGCATGTCATTTACGATCATCAAAAATAGGGTGGTTAATAAATACAAAACTCAGGTATTTTGAAGAGCTCTCAGGATGGAACCCTCATGTACTAGTAAGAAAATAAAAAATAAATTGAGTACACATAATCACAGTCAGATTTATGACATGTGCCTACTAGCTCAATTGTTCCAAGCGCCGTTTATATGTGAGTAAATCAACAACCATTCCAAACTGACGGGCTATTTCAAATCAGCATACTGACAAGCCCCCATTTCTCTATTTAAAGGTCCTCTGAGAAACTTTTAGTTTGAGCTAATTCTAGCGCCCCCTTTGGACTAAAGCGGTAGTGTATTTACTACGCCAGCTGTTGTTCCTGGGTGAGAGTATACCCATGACAAAAGGCATTAAGAAAAACTTTATAGAAATAGTATTCTGTGCACTGATGGTCTCGTTTGCTGTTACATGTAATTTATGATCATCAGAGGAAATATGAGACTGTTTCAGAAATATTTTAAAAAGTTCCTAGTAGAACATTTAATTCCTTCTCAATACAATCTTATACGATTTTGGTTCCATTCCAATATCCGTACCTCCATGCTATTTAGTATGGTAGAAAAATATTTAAGATGTCCCAATACATGTGGTCAGATGCAGCATGCTGAAAAAATACCCCCTGCGTTCCACATCACATACTCTTTATTTTTTCTATTCTACATACTACAGCTTATTATAAAAAAGAATCTAGGTGGCATGCAGTTTGCTACAATTGGGACATACTTTAAGTTAATTATTAAATCAGAAATATTTTAAAAAGTTCCTCATAGCACCTTTAAAGAAATCTTAAAATAATAATGTATCAAAAGAATAAAGAATTTAAACTGGTGACAGAGGGGCCACCTGATCCGTCCGCCTAGGATGAAAACAGATTGGAATAATTGGCCCAATGTCCGTCGGTGGCACACTGCCAACACACACACACACACACACACACACACACACACACACACACACACACACACACACACACACACACACACACACACCACACACACACACACACACACACACACACACACACACACACAAACACACACACACACACAACACACAAACACAAAAGTGATTAAATCAAGCAAAAGGACTGTCAATTCAAGGATCACTTAATTCGTCATTCAAAAGATTATAATTTCAATAGCCCTTTTGTATTAAAATGAACGAACACACAACAGTGATATCAGAAGAACACTTAAGATTTTAATTTTGAAAGGGGAAATTTGATCCAGTCAGTGCAAACAAACAATAAATAAAAAAAAGGGTTGACATTTTATTATTGACATTCCTTTAATGCTGCATTGCAATCTAGGACTGTGATGGGAAGGAGGGCCAATGTTTGTGTAACACCCGCCCGCCTGCCCGCCCACTGCACTGCGGCACCGCATTGCATAAGACAGATAGCGGTCAAAGATATCTGACAGAAATAGTTTTGGATGCCAACTTTAGATTTGGATCTTTTCCAGTCCAAACTCGAAACTGGATACACTGTAGCCTACTATCCATGATTAAAAAAAAACAATAAAGGCTGTAGGGACCTCCTTGGGCAAACTGCTCTTTAAAAAAGGTGTAGTGTGTAACTTTTGGTGCGTCAGACATTTTCTAAGGGATATTCTCATAAGTGATAAAAAAATAACTTTCCTCAATGTGATCCCTGGAACACTGTTTGAAGTTAGAAAGCTTCCTGAAAAGTTACTGTTTCACTGTTGTTGTTTACAGCAGCAGGGCCCACAGTTTGGTTTATAAAAACATATTCTAGTCTTACGTTTGGTTCCAGGTTCCTCAAAATAATTTGATTTATGATGAGAGATTTATTCAACACCAAGAATTACTTGTAGAGTTAATATGTGTTGTAAACTAACTGCAGGCTCTGTGAATGTAAACAAATCCCCCTCCTCTGAAACAGCATAGTGCAACACACTTTAAACACACATTTGGGGGCACTCATAGTGTAGTGGTTATTGTCCCCCTCCCTCCCCCAATTGAGTCTCAGTCCTCTTCAAAGCAGACCCGGGTTAGAATCCAGCCCGGGTCGTTCTCTGCATGTCATTCCCCTCTCTGCCCCATTTCATCTCTGTCTCTCCAAACTGTCTAATAAAATCTAAAAAAATCTAAAAAACACAAAAAAAGTACACATTTTACCCTTTCTTGAGAACCCTTTAAATCCTTGTAACTATGTTATTTGGGGGTAAACTGAATGCTAATATGTACGTGTAATGAAAGGAGTTAGGAATATCTGTCAACCCCCGCGGAAAAATACTGTCATGTCAGTTGGACGACTATTTGAACATTTCTGATTCGAATGTTGCATGTCACTCCCCTCTCTGCCCCAGTTCACCATGTCATTGATCATACAGTGTGTGTGCGTTGCTTATGTTTGTTGACTGTGTCTTGTGTTCTTTAAGCAACTGTCATGTGCAACCTTTAAATTGCCCCTCGGGACGAATTGAGTGATTTTAATTGAATTTAATTGACATCTGTATCTCTGTCTCTCTCTCGAAAAAATACTGTCTAATAAAGCAAACAAACCCCAAAAAATTATCTAAAAAAACCCCCAAAAAACACATAGATTTTCTCCCACTTCTTGAGAACCCTTTAAATTAAATCTTTAAATTCTTACCAGAAGTAGAAAGTTGGCTATCCACCTCAAAGCATCTCCAAAAAAAAAAAAAAAGTCTAATAAAAGCAAAAATACCCAAAAAATTATCTAAAAAACAAATTTTACCCTTTTTTAAAAGGACCCTTTAAAGTCTTACCAGGAGTAGGAAGTTGTCTATCCACCTCCAGGCTGTGT
This sequence comes from Ammodytes dubius, assembly GCA_026122265.1. NCBI lineage: Eukaryota > Metazoa > Chordata > Actinopteri > Uranoscopiformes > Ammodytidae > Ammodytes > Ammodytes dubius. The sequence goes on along the minus strand of CM047514.1, from coordinate 3,467,399 downwards.
CTGCGTCCAGGTTGCCCACCCAGGGGGGCCGTAGGTGTAGTTAAAGGCCGTGTGTCTGATGTCGGTCACAGCTGGACTCATCATAGAGAAAGGAACACACAGCCACTGGAGGGAACAAACACACACAATAGGATTCTTTGTTATCTTTTGTTTTGTCTTACTCCGAGGAAAATTCAATTAGTGTTAATTCTCTAGCGGTGGAACAAAAGAGGTAGTGGTTAGGACTACGCCAGCTGTTGTTGTTCCTGGGTGAGCGTAGCGTATACCCATGACAAAGGCATTAAGAAAAACTGTAGAAAAATAGCATTCTTCTTTTGCACTGATGGTCTTGTTTGCTGTGACAAAAATTAGACTGTTTCAGGAATATTTGAAAGTTCCTCATTGTACCTTTAATCATACGCAACAACACTGAAGGCAAGTTGACTTTACAGCATACAGTTAGTTTGCATACCGGTTTACAGAGCCTAGGCTGTACAGTATGTATTAACACTGGATTTTTTCAGCGCCCACACAGTTTGTACAGGTAGCAAATGCATAAGGAGATATTCACTGATTTTGACAGAAAGTGATTTTGTGCAACAAGCGTTCTCCAGAATCACTGACTCCACTTTTTAACTCCAGCTTTTAGACTATATACAGCTCCGGAAAAAAATCAAGAGACCAGTCTGGATTTTTCTTAAAATTTCCATCTCTACATTACTTAATGGAAATGCTCTTTAATGACAATATTCTTATTGTGAATTTGGTAGAAATGTTGTCAGTAGTTTATAGTATAAAACCAAAATGTTCATTCTACTCAAACATAAGCCTATAAATAGTAAAACGAGAGACACTGAACATTTGGAGTGGTCTCTTAATTTTTTCCAGAGCTGTATAAAATAAATCTGTGGTTTTATAAGAGATTATGATGTGGAGATATTGATTTCAGTATTGCGTCAGAGCCAGTATAGCTACAGGAGCTGTTTAGTCAAGCTTAGCATTACCACTGGAAGTATCAGGGGGAGGGGGATGAGGGGGGGAGGGACAAAATACCCAGACGTGCCTCAGTCCAAAGTCCAAAAAAATAGGCCGACAAAGACTTCCGAATCTCCGTCATTAACTATCAAAAGTTCAAAGTCCGTTTATTGTCATACAGTTTGTACTATGATTTATTGACGCAACCGCTGGCTATTACATTCTTGTAACTTCTCAGTCTCTCTCTCTCTCTCTCTCTCTTCTCTCTCTCTCTCTCTCTCTCTCTCTCTCTCTCTCTCTCTCTCTCCTCTCTCTCTCTCTCTCTCTCTCTCTCTCTCTCTATCTCTCTCTCTCCTCTCTCTCTCCTCTCTCTCTCTCTCTCTCTCTCATCTCTCTCTCTCTCCTCTCTCTCTCTCATCTCTCCTCTCTCTCTCTCTCTTCATTAATGCAACAAGGCAAGTTTATTTCTATAGCACAATTCAGACACCAAGGCCATTCAAAGAAGTGCTTTACAGGGGGATAAAATACATCAAGATTAAAATACATATCAAGTATAGAATAGACCAGGGGTTTTCAAAGTGTGAGAGAGTGAGCCCCCCCTCAGAGAACAAATTTCAGCGGAGCCCCCCCCCCAATTTTTTTTCTAAATCCCTGTGTTTTGAAAGATCTTAATTATTTTACAAATTTAAACATATTTTTGAAACATTCTAAACATTTTTGTGCATTTTTAAGCACATTTTTTAATACATTTTAACATCTAAATCCAGTGTTTTAATCCTGCTTCCTTTAAGCATGGATAGTAGTGACTGAGTGTGCAGCGGAGTGAGAAAGATAGACAGACAGACTTGCCCAAATTATTGACTAGTTAAATGTCATTCACACATCCAGTGTTTTTTCGCTAGTGCCTCCAATGTCCTGCTGGAGGAAAATAGTAGCCAGTGGAGAACCAGACCCTCGGGGTCCGGGGGTATGCCCCCCCGGGAGATTTTTTTTTCACCTTTTTAAAGTGAAATGCATGAATCTGGTGCACTTTGAGAGGAAAATTAAGAGGCTAAATATGAGGAATTTTGTGTGAACAAATAATTTGGAGACACTGGGTCTGATGAATTAGAAGCTATTGAAGAAGGACACATGGATTTTCCATAAAAATATTAATTTAAAATTAAAAAAATTGTGCAGGGTCCCCTGGGTTGGCTTGGCGGTCTTTTTCTTTAACAAGACCTATTTCTCTGTAATATAATGAATGTGTTTAAATGCAGTAAGAGGAACGAAGCAGAAGAACTCTTGTCCAGCTATGCTGTGATCTTAATATAAAAACACAAACTAAAAAAAAAAAAAAAAAAAAAAAATTTTTGATTTTTTTTTTTTTCACATATTGATCCGCGCCCCCCCTGCCATAACCCCGCGCCCCCCAAGGGGGGCGCGCCCCACAGTTTGAAAACCACTGGAATAGACATTAGAAAAGCGAATGAAAAATAGAAATTAGACGTTTAAATAAAATAAAAATTGCTGGTTAAAAGGAAAAAATAAAAGTCTTCTGATTTGATTTAAAAGAGCTGAGAGTTGCAGCAGACTTCAAGTTTTCTGGGAGTTTGTTCCATATACAGTCAAGTGCTGTAATAGCCAATGAAGGCTTTTTCTATCGATTATCGAGAAGGGTATGAATAATTTTGGACAGTGGCGCAAAAAGTGGGTATGCACTATATGCGGCGCATAGGGGCTCCGCACGAGAGGGGCGCCAAAGCGATCGGGGGAAAATTATTGTGAGTCGGCCTTTTTTCTCTATTTAAAGGCCTACTTCACCGGTGGGAATATGAAGGTGTATTGAATTCTGAGATCCTATGTAGTATAAATGTGCATTTAAAAAAAGAAAATTGGTTCTTCCTAGCCTGAGAAAAGGCAGAAAGAGTGTTTTTTTAACCCTATATTTCTCTTTCTCGTGACATCACAGAAAGAGAAATATAGGGTTAAAAAAAAACGTACTTTGTAAATATTACTGTGATGTCACAGTAAAAGACATCACAGTAATATTTACAAAGTAATTTTTTTTGCACATTTATACTACATAGGATCTCGAAATTCAATACATGACCTTCATATTCCCTCCGGTATAGGTCTTTAACAGCGTTTGATATGATATGATCAATAACAGAGGCATTGATAAGGCGCCCCCCGCTCCTCCTTTCTGTTTCCATTCACTGAACAAGATGATGGATTCAGTTGGATGCATCTCAGTCTAAAGAGAGATGTTAAGGTCCTGATAAGACAGTAGATAAGAGTACAGTACTCCATTACTGTCATGAAAAGCATCCCGGGCACCCACTGGATCAACCTGCAAAGCAGCATCCGGGTGCAGCATTTCAGACATACAAGGGGGTTGGAATCTTTTACATGCAGAGGGTGGATGGGGGCTCTATCATCTATATCTATAGATACTGTACCTGCCTGCCTGACTGAGAGAGAGAGAGAGAGAGAGAGAGAGAGAGAGAGAGAGAATATAATAGTTTATTGTAAGGGAATTTGGTGCGATAGATTGGTGGCTCTAAGTTTTTTTTGTCGTATTTATTGCCTTCTCTCTCTCATTCACTTGAAAAAAAAGTTTTATCAACAAGCTGGTTTTTCCAATTTAACCGTTTTTCTGAGCTGTTTTTTAAAAGTTTTTTCTTAGTAAATACCTAGAGAGAGAGAGGAGAGAGAGAGAGAGAGAGAGAGAGAGAGAGAGAGAGAGAGAGAGAGAGAGAGAGAGAGAGAGGGAGTAAGGTCTCCTTACAGAGGCAATGTGCAGACTCACAATCTCAGTTGATTAAAATGTATAAATCACTTAACATGAAAAGACTGAGGTTAAGTTTGTCTTAGTTTCTGTTTCCAATTCACTGAACAAGATGATGGATTCAGTTGGATGCATCTCAGTCTAAAGAGAGATGTTAAGGTCCTGATCAGACAGTAAGATTCCCAGGTAGTGTAAGCCCAACTAGAACAGCAGGTTTTTCTTTGGAGATATGAGTGTAACGACAAAAAAACTGTTTCTGAGGAAATGTTTTCTGCGGGTGAGCTGAAAACATGAGTTAGTCAGCCAACCTTCTCTGTCTACATAAGGTCTCCTTACAGAGGCACAGAAGGTTGGCTGACTAACTTGTTTGGCTCATTTTACTATTCATTTGAACTGAAATAAAAGTGTTCTTTGTCTTTAATTCTCTTCACCAGAGTACACCAAATTGCCCATTTTACATGTTCAAATCACAAAAAATTCTGGACATGTTACCTTTTTCATGTCTTATGAGTTTGCATGCCTGACACTAGTGAGGCCACAACAACCTAAATGCCCAGGGGCCGGTTTCCCAAAGCCTTCGTAGAGCCTTCTTAACGCTACGTCATTCGTAACCCCTACGTAGAGTTCCTACTTAACGTTTCGCCTGTTTCCCGAAACGTTCTTTGCTACGAATCTCTTTCGTACGTCCTACGTTGGTAAGGTTGGTCTGGAGCGCCCTCAGAGCCTTCTTAGCTCTACCGTAGGGATGTTTCAGCTCTCACTTGTGTCATTTAACTAATAAATCTGACTGTATTTCATATCAAACGGACACAGCGATGACTGTATTAAATAACAAACTGTTAAAAACGATAACTGTATATAGCGTACATATCACATTTAAAGTAAGCTATATATGTTAGCAGAATACCATTCACTCTGATTCACAAAGTGTTCAAACTATAAGTAGCCTACATAGTCATCTAACTGACTTGACAATCAGCATTAACTGATTGGATGCGATGTCCGTCAATATGAAAATAGGCTACTTTATACGTGATACACTACAGCCTACAGTCGGATCGTTTTTATCAGTTTGATATTTAATACAGTCATCGCTGTGTCCCTTTGATATGAAATACAGTCAGATTTATAAGTTTAATGACAAGTGAAGTCCCTGCGATCGCTGTGGCATCGCCAGAGATAGGCTTGGCTACTACAGACCCCCACATTTCCTTCCGTAAGCACCATGCGTAAAACGGACACGAGTGACATCCCTGTTGCGCATGGAACTGCCACAAGTCATTCATGAAGAAAATAATTGCTGGAAACAATCTTAATCTCCTCCGCTGTTTCTATATTTTTCTATAGCCTAGGCTACCTTTTTTAAATCAGTAGGCCTATAGGCTATGGTAATACGTTCGACCAAGGTTAACACTAGAACCATCGCATTGTGTTCCACACACTGCGGAGCTGTCAGCTGAGCCGGCTCAGCTGACAGCTCCGCAGTGTGCGTCGGATTCTCCGCCTCAAAACATGTAAACGTGTGAAAAAATTAATTAATAATCAATTAAAGCTTACCTTAAAATAAGTGTGCCATGTTACTGTTTATTGTATTTAGGATTTTAGCTCATTTGGACGCTGTTTGGGCCGTCTGTTTTTATTGATATAGGCCATTGGCGATATTCTACTTTCAGTTTCCTTACTTACCCACCACGAAACGTGATTATTGTTCTTAAAGATACTTAGATTATAAAGCAAGAGGTGTTAAATAAATGTTTTGGCTTAGAAGGATTTCTAGTAATCTTTTATTCGCAAAGACTTGTCATGCAGCTTCGCATGAAATAAGCAGGAAATGGAAAATCGAACTCTGAGCCATCGATTTCAGCACTGGACAGCGCCATGTACGAGCCACGTAGGGACTGTTTCTTAAGAAGACTCCTAAGAGACCGTTCGGGAACCACGACTACAGAGGTAAACAACTTTGATAAGTCATAACGTAGGAGTCTTCGTAGCGCGCTAAGAGATGACGTTATCGGGAAACCGGCCCCAGTATGGTTTTAATTTTTGCTGACCAACCTGTTCTTTCACTGTGTCCTTTACTTTTGGGGAAATCAGTGCAGGCAGACATGACATGGTTGAGCCGATCACCTGCTCTAATATGTAACTTAAAATGGAGGTCTGGGGGGGGGGGGGAGGGGGCAAGTGTCTGCATACCCCCCAGAAAGTGGGTAGTTGCGCCCCTGATTTTGGACATGCCGCTTTTTGTTCAAATGTAAATTAAACCACAATGATGCCTCTTGTACATCGTCTTACTATCTTCTGGGAGAAGCCTGTGTCAAAAAGCTTGCTGGTTTCATAAAAGTAACTTTAAGTCAAAATTTGCCAGGGGTATGAATCATTTCGGGCTTGGCTGTACTTGACTGTTTTTGGTGCATAGATGAAATTTATCAAATCAAATCAGTTTTATTTGTATAGCCCAAAATCACAAATACGTTTGTCTCAGTGGGCTTTACATTTCATACAATATGATACAATATGACACCCTGCCCTTACACCCTTAGCTCGGCTCCCAGTAAAAAGAAAAAACTCCCAGTAAAAACCCTTTACCGGGATTAAAAAAAAATTGAAGAAATCTCAGGGAGAGTCGACAAGTAAGGGATCCCTCTCCCAGGACTTTTATAAAGACAAAACATCATAAATGGCAAAGAGAAACTAAAATGTTGAGTCTCGTTTGTATGAACAGACTAGTGAGATAAGTAGCTGTTGGTCTTATTCCAACTCTGGGAAATAAATGCAAAAAATAAAAGCCTGTTCCATAAAATATTTGACTAATCTTTCTAAGATTTATGTACGGAGCTTTAGGACCATTTCATTTAAAAGATTATATATTATGCTATTGAAACGGCATATACTGTATAGTTTAATTTGAAACGCCTCATTTTGAAGGGGTACAACTCCTTATTGTTTGCATATAATTCATGCTTAGACAGCTTCCAACCAATAAAATATAATCCAATCAAACCAGGTTTTTATTTATAGCCCAATATCACTAACAGCTATTTGCCTCAGTGGGATTTACAATCAATAAAGCCATTGGACGCTCACAATGCATCACATGACACAGGTCTTTACTTATTGCTAAAACCAATTGAAAAGTTATTGGTTCTTAAGCATTTTTTAGGCCATTGCTCCCCCACCCCTCTACCCCTCTACCCTTTATCCAGGTCCCACCAAATAAAAATAGTATTCTGCTGCAGTAGCTAGCTGGTAGTTCAACCACTACAATCATATTTACATAGCGATTCATTATTTTTTGGGCATTTTTATGCTTTATTAGACAGGTCGGCCAGTTTTCTTTCCAACCCAAAATGTGACCTTCCTTGTACTGTAGTCCTTGTGTAAAGTCCAGATGGAACTGTCTGTTATATTAATTTATGACTAAACAAGGAGAAGCAGCTTTCAGTTTTTTATGCACCAAATATCTGGAACAAACTCCCAGAAAACTTGAGGTCTGCTGCAACTCTCAGCTCTTTTAAAATCACATCTGAAGACTTTTCTGTTTCCCTTTTTAACCAGCCATTTTTATGTCACTTAAATATATATTTTTTCTTCACTTTTTAATTGCTTGGTGTATTTCTAATCTTGGTGTATTTCATGACCCTGTAAAGCACTTTGAGTGGCACTGAATTGAGTCTGAATTGAGCTATAGAAATGAACCTGCCTTGCCCTTTATTTACGGACAGGTTTTTGGTCTCAGGGCTATTCACCTTTCCAGGAAATATGTGCTGGAGTCAAGACACTGTGCTAATGACAGAGCTGGTGGAAATGGGCTCTGGCGGTGAGTGCGTACCCCGGGGGGTTTATAAATAGCAACGGTATTCCTTCATGAAAAAAAAAAAAAAAAAAAAAGTGCTGTGTAATGATCGGTGGATTTTTGTAATAAACGAGAGGTAAAAGAGTGGGTGTGTGTGAGTGAGTGAGTGAGTATGTGCGTGAGTGAGTGTGGTGTGTGTGTGTGTGTGTGTGTGTGTGTGAGAGAGAGAGAGAGAGAGTGTGTGTGTGTGGTGAGAGAGTGAGTGAGTGAGTGAATGAGTGAATGAGTGAATGAGTGAGTGAGTGAGTGAGTGAGTGAGTGAGTGAGCGAGCGAGTGACTGAGTGAATGAGTGTGTGTGTGCGTGCGAGTGTGTCAAGCAGCAGCACCAATGCCTTTGTTTGAAGACGCTATAAAAGTGATGAAAAAAAACTCTCCTAATTTGTCAAATGAATAACCTGTCAAAAAAGGACAAAGCCATTTAGACTAGGCGCTCATACTCACTATGCGACAAAATGGCCAACGCATACCAGTTGGTCCCCCTACAAATACAACTACTGCGTCATTGTGTATAGCATCTTAAAGGTGCTACGAGGAACTTTTAAATATTTCTGAAACAGTCTAATTTTTTCCTCTGATGATCATAAATGACATGTAACAGCAAACGAGAACATAAGTGCAAAGAATGCTATTTTTATATAGTTTTTCCTAATGCCTTTGTCATGGGTATACGCTCACCCAGGAACAACAGCTGGCGTAGTAAAAACTCTACCGCTTTTGTCCAAAGGGGGGCGCAAGTATTAACACAAAGTGAAAGTTCCCTCAATGCACCTTTAAATAGAAGAATGCATCCTCAAATATTTTATAAGTAAATTACATGCAGTGTTTTAGTTGTTTTTCTTTCATTTGTGACGTAGTTTGTATTGAGTGACACCGTGATGTGTTCAAGGACTGTTCAGTAAAAAATCTATTATTTTTGAGTATTTGGCAAAGATAGCTTGGCATGGTGATTAGTTCAATGTAATCTTGTAAAATGTAGTGTTGTAAGTGTTAGGCAATGAACCTTAAAACAAATAGGCTAGACTAGGTTTTACCCCCGACTGTAATACTGTGCACCGTGGGAGAATTTGGAGAAAGATTCAGACAGAGGGATCAGAAAATATTTGGATACGGCCCAACACTAGTAAGAAGGCCTTTGAGTTCTCTGGAACCCTTTTCCTGGAATGACCTGCAAAATGAGGCTCAGACTTCACAATCTAGTGACTTACAGTGAAGTTTAAAGCCGTTTGTAAAGAGCTTTAAAATAACATTTTATTGGACAACTGACAATGTTGTAATCAATCATTTCAATGTATTTTCTTTATGTATTCAATGTATTTTTATCCAAAAGCTGCAGTGTGTAACTTTGGGTGTGTCAGAGAAGTGAAAAATTTTCTAAGGTATATTCTCGTAACTGAATAAACAAACTTTCCTCACAGGGAAAATGTAGATCCCTGGAACACTGTTTGAAGTTAGAAAGCTTCCTGAAAAGTTACTATTTCACTGTTTACAGCAGCAGGGCCCACAGTTTGGTTTACAAACATATTCTAGTCTTAAAGCTGGGGTATGTGATTTCTGATTGTAGAGCGTGTCAGGGGGGACCATAGGGGAGGGACCAAAGAGAACAAGTGGAGCGGTTGAGGTATTTGGATTCAAATCTCTATCCCAACTGCCATTTTCTCCCCAAATCCTCCACCCCAGCTTTAAGTTTGGTTCCAGGTGCCCCAAAATATTTTACTTTTGACTTGTGATGATACAGTAATTCCATACTAAGAATTACGTGTAGTAAAACATATGTTTTGTCAACTAACTGCAGGCTCTGTGAATGTAAACAAATCCAGCTCCCTTGAAAGCCGAATACCTTTAGATGTATTGGTCTCAATGCGAGTGTTATGTTGTGGCTATAACGGTCTCTTTTTCTTGGCCAGGTCTCCACTGGAAAAGGGATTTGAATCCCATTGAGCCTAACCTGGTTATTAAATAAAGGTTATATCATATTATCCAATTCTTCTCAGAAATCAAGCACATACAGTGGCTTGAAAAAGTATTCATACCCTTGAACTTTTCCACATTTTGTCACGTAACAACCACACACAGGTATATTTATTTTATTGGGATTTCATGTGATAGACCAACACAAAATTGTGAAGTGGAATGAAAATGATACATGGTTTTAAATTGTTTTTATAAATAAAAAAACTGAAAAGTGTGGCGTGCAAAAGTATTCAGCCCCCTGAGTAAATATGTTGTGGAACCACCTATCGCTGCAATTAAAGCTCCAAGTCTATTTGGGTATGTCTCTATCAGCTTTGTACATCTACAGACTGACATGTTTGCCCGTTCATCTTTGCAAAATAGCTCGAGCTTCAGATTCAGCGTGAGATTGGATGGAGAGTGTCTGTGAACAGCAAACAGCATGATGCTGCCGCCATGTTTCACGGTGGGGATGGTGTGTTCAGGGTGATGTGCAGTGTTCATTTTCCACCACACATTGCATTTTGCATGAAGGCCAAAAACTTCAATTTGGTCTCATCTGACCAGAGCACCTTCCTCCAACACTTGCCACAAGCCATGTGGGGGACACAGCATAATCAGATGAGACCAAACTTGAAGTTTTTGGCCTAAATGCAAAATGCAATGTGTGGCAGAAAACTCACACTGCACATCACCCTGAACACACCATCCTCACCGTGAAACATGGTGGTGGCAGCATCATGCTGAGGGGGTTCTTTTCTTCAGCAGGGACAGGGAAGCTGGTCAGAGTTGATGGGAAGATGGATTGAGCCAAATACAGGGCAGAAAAACCTGTTAGTCTGCAACTGACTTGAGACTGGGTGGAGGTTCACCTTCCAGCAGGACAACTACCCTAAACATACAGCCATATCTACAATGGAATGGTTTAGATAAAAGCATAGTCATGTGTTAGAATGGCCCAGTCAAAGCCCAGACCTAAAAACAATTGAGAATATCTGGAAAGACTTGAAAATTGCTGTTGACAGACGCTTTCCATCCAATCTCACGCTGAATCTGAAGCTCGAGCTATTTTGCAAAGATGAACGGGCAAAAATGTCAGTCTGCAGATGTACAAAGCTGATAGAGACATACCCAAATGGACTTGGAGCTGTTATTGCAGCGATAGGTGGTTCTACAACATATTTACTCAGGGGGGCTGAATACTTTTGCACGCCACACTTTTCAGTTTTTTATTTATAAAAAAAATTGTAAATCATATTTTATTTTCATTCCACTTCACAATTATGCGCCACTGTGTGTTGGTCTATCACATGAAATCCCAATGAAATAAATGTAGTTGTGACGTGGCAAAATGTGGAAAAGTTCAAGGGGTATGAATACTTTTTCAAGCCACTGTACATAAGTCCTTTGTCCTAAAATGGCAAAACTCTGCTAAACTGTTGCCTACAATGTTTTGTTCTAAAATCCCTGACAACCATGAAAACAAAGAGGGTAATATTAGGATATAGGAAAATAACTAACAGCTCAGATTTTACAATGAAAGCGGATGGGACGGAATGTTCATGGAGGCCCAACAGTTACGGCCTCTGCACACATCCTGCGTCTACCTCTGGAGCGCGTCGCCTTACCTTACTGCTGCGTCTCTCGGACTTTTCTCGGACACACATGGAATGTCTCAGCAAAACATATTGTGAGTTTTCATAGATAATTCCCATTAAAAATGAAGTTCTTTCGTGTAATTTATGATGCATATGATTTATATTGAGTCTAATATCGAGTCTGGACAGTAATCCGTGCGCCCCATTGCCTTTTTTTTTTTTTTTTTTTGCCATTTTCGCTTGTTGGAAGTTTTATTTTGAAAGGGACACACCAGGAAATGGTGAAACTACAGTGAAAGCTGCCGGTATGAAGTCAATATGACTCTCAGCAGAGTATTTCTCTATCAGTTAAAGCAGAGAGACCCGAGAGAGACGCGCGGCTCTCAGAAAAAAGGTGAAGGGGAGCGTCGCTGCAGACATGCCTCCGACGTGCATCAGCAGTGCGTCTGAGGTTGGATGTGTGCTCGCTCTAGGTTGATTACACGGTCAGTGACAAAAAGTCAGAGGCAGACGCGAGGTAGACGCGCAGTAGAGGTAGGATGTGTGTGGAGGCCGTTAGAGTGTAGAATTTGTGAAAAATAAACCAAAAACTCACTTTTCAACGCCCTCTCACTCACACAAACCTAAGCCCACATGGATAATTGTTGGATCAAAATGTAGGTAATATTGTGCCGGTCGCATGCATGTCACTATGGACACAAACAGACCTATATATTGGGAGCTAGGAGTGTCCAAGCCAAATGGTGTCCAACTAACTGCCGCATAAGTTAAGTGTGATTTTACATGTCTGGTGAAAGGCCAGACCACACTGTGTAACTCTGGTTGTGTCAGGGAAGTAAACATGTTTTTTCTAATGTAGGTCAATATTCTCATAACTTAATAAACTAAAATGTGTTGAGAGAAAATGTGATCCCTGGAACACTGTTAGCAGTTAGAAAGCTTCCTGAAAAAGTTAATGATTCACTGTTGTTGACAGCAGCAGGGCCCACAGTTTGGTTTACAAACATATTTTTAAATGTAAGTGCCAAAAAATAGTTTTTGATTTGATTTATGATGATAGAATTATTCAATAATAAGAATTAAAAATGACATGTAGAGTAAATATGTGTTGTAAACTAACTGCAGGCTCTGTGCATGTAAACAAATCCCCCCCCCTCCTCTGAAGCTGCATAGTGACCCTTTTCACTCGGGGCGACTGTGGCTCAGGTGGTAGAGCAGGTCGGCCAATGATCAAAGGGTTGGAGGTTCGATTCCCTGCCACTTGTGTCATGATGGGGTAAGACACTTCACCCACCTTGCCTCGTGTGAATGTCGATAGTTAGCCTGCTATCGGTGTATGAATGTGTGTGTGAATGGTAACGTGTAAATGAGAACAGGTCTCCCTTGAAAAAGAGTCTCCGGTCTCAATGGGATTTACCTGTAGAAATAAAAGTTTAAAAAATAAAATAAAATAAAATAAAAAATAAAATAAAATAAAATAAAATAAAATAAAATAAAATAAAATAAAATAAAATAAAATAAAATAAAATAAAATAAAATAAAATAAAATAAAATAAAATAAAATAAAATAAAATAAAATAAAATAAAATAAAATAAAAACTCACCAAGCTGATGAATATGAGGATGAGCTGAATGACGTCAGTGTAGGCCACAGAGTAGAGGCCGCCCATCAGAGTGTATGTGATCGCCACGGCAGCTGAAATCCAGATGCTCACAGTGTAGGACAGATCCAGGATCACACTCATGGTCACTCCTGTTAAAAAATGACAGACAGACAGAGAGACAGACAGACAGACAGACAGACAGACAGACAGACAGACAGACAGACAGACAGACAGACAGACAGACAGACAGACAGACAGACAGACAGACAGATTAGTAGGTTTATGTTTAGGCATGTTTTTTAAAGAACAAAATGTCTCATTCATCAGACAATTAACAACATATGAACAAATCCTTCTGTAGTAACCTTCAGAATAGTGCTAAGAATGATTATGGAAAGTTTAGTTGATGTAAGTGCTTTAGAAGTTGAGATTCTTGGTTCAGAGTATTGACAAAAAACAAAACAAATGTTGAGATAATGTCCGTTAAAGATGGTTGTATAGGAGAAATATACAGACGCAAACAGACGAGGTTTAGTCAAATAAACACCTTAACGTACATGTTGGACCTTTGATTTATACTAGTATGAAAGAAGACATGTTATGGAAGCAAAATAGACAAAATCTAAATTGTTTTTTAAAATGTTTTTGCCTGTTATGTCTACTCTTAAATGGCACAGTCTCTTATCAATGTACCTGATATGATTGGCAACACTTAGTACAATGTGCACCACACAAAGTACAACACAAGTGAGTGCAACACAGGCCAGGAAATAAATAAGGCTCAAAATATGAAGTAATGATTTGATGTTAGATGGAAAAACATCATCAAAAGAGTAGTTTTTTTTATATACCCGAGTATTTTTCCTAATACTGTATATATCATAATATAATATCCAATAAAAATATATCAGCATTTCTTTTTATACAAATACCTTTAATAGGTTTTTAAAATGTTGCTCAAATTATAAAGTGATGATTTGATGTTAGATGGACAAACATCATCAAAAGAGTTGTTTAATATATACAGTAGCTAGTATTTTTATTCCTAATATGTATATATCATAATATAATAATCAATACAAATATATCAGCATTTCTTTTATACGATCATCTTTAATAGGTTTTTAAAAGGTTGATATTTACTTAGCACTGAAAAATTCTGGTGAACAAACTTCTCAATGGAGACACACTGTTTCTAAATTCAAACACACCTTAACCATTTCTTTATTGCCTTAATTTCCTAATACTTAATCTGGTGACGCACATATTATATTGATATGGACTTGCTATCTGTGCTAAGCTAATAAAAACACCCTGATAACGGGAATGGGCTTCACTCACTGCTACATTAAGTTACACACAATAGAATAGAAAAGCGATATGAGATAAAATATCAAATACAGAAGAAGTTAAGTGTATTGTTTCAATGCGTAGGTAGGAATGGGCGTGGGAGAAATCGATCTCTTGAGTGGTTCTCGTTTCAAATGAACTCGATAGCGTGTGTGTGTGTGTGAAGACTGTGTGTGTGTGTGTGTGTGTGTGTGTGTGTGTGTGTGTGTGTGTGTGTGCGTGTGTGTGTGTGGTGTGTGGTGAGAGAGTCAGTGTGTGTGTGTGTGTGTGTGTATGACATGTGTATGGCTTCTTGCCTTGTGACATCACAAGGGGAGAGGAATTTTACTGGGGTTTTTGAACAAACCTGCGTTCCAAATCTCATCCTTTTTCTTTCTTATATTCTACATACTACATCTGACCATAAACAATAATCTAGTTAGTATGCAGTATGCTACATATTGGGACATACTTTTACTTAATTATTTCATCATAACACTGCGCCTTTTCCTCTTGCTTTTATATCCGTCGCATCCCCGTTTGTTTTCATACGGAGGCTCCGTCGATGTGACGTCACTTCCGTGCGCACTGGATTGTGGGTCAGAATCGCCCAAATAGCATGCTCTTTTAACACTAAAAATCTTGGCCGGATCTAGTAGACATCCAGGTATTTTTCAGCATACTAAATCTGACCACAAGAATTGGCGTCATCCTAAATCTTTCTTCTACCATACTAAAATAGTAGATAGTATGGGCACTGGAACACAGCTCTAGGCCTTGTCAGTAACTATTTGGATGAGAATGACATTGGGTGGGTTACTGTACTGTACATGTGTTGTGCATAGTTAATCCTACTAACATATGCTTTGTGCTCCGAAAATAGATTTATAAAACTTGATCTCCCTACCGAGGAATACATGCCAGTCTTAATACACTATTAAAAATAGACTTCTCATATGCCCATCCCTCCCTAACACCAGAGTATTTGATTATTATAGTGCAGACACTTGTTTATTTGCTAGCGTGCTGTATATTACGGGTTGTGTAAACCATCGAGGGTTATTTCAGACTGCGCGTACAATTAGACAAAGGCTTGTATTTCACTCCAGCACCTCGGCATGGACAGCTGCTATGCTGCCAGGGTCAACACCAAACGTATCAGATACATAACACCCGCGCGCACACACACACACACACACAACACACACACAGAGAGAGACACACACACACACACACACAAGAGGAGACACACACACACACACACACACAAACACACACACACATATACATCATACACACACACACACACACACACAACACACACACACACACAATGTCATACACACACAGAGAACTCACACTATCACAGGAAGAGACACATACACACACACACACACACACATACAGGAAGAGACACACACACAGGAAAATGAACGAACACACACACACTATGACAGGAAAACACACACTGAGAAACACACACACACACAGTCACACCCATGCACACACACACACAGATACAGTCACACGCACGCACACACACACACACACACACACTGAGAAACACACAAACACTATCACACACCAACACACAAACTGTACACACACAGACTGAGTCACACATACAGACAGGAAAATAGACACACACACACACACACACACACACACACACAACACACCACACACACACACACACACACACAACACACACACACACAACACACCCCCCCACCCACACACACACCAACTACACATAAGCCCACACCACACACACACACCCTCATCCACCCCACCCCACCCCACACACACACACACAGATAAGTCACACACACACATGCCCATATCCACCCCCCCACCCCCCACACACACACCCCACACACACACACACACACACACCTCATCCACCCCCCCCCCACACACAGACAAATTCTTACCTAATCCTATGAGTGTTCCTGTCACCCACATTATCTCTGATATCAGTGAAGCGGCAGAGAGAGCAGCCGTCGGCACTTTCCCATATTTGATGTGAAAGGGATCCATCATCGTCACGTATTTATTGTCCCGCATCGGCCCCGCGAAAAACAGGCCACCTCGATAACGGGACAGACACACAGGCAATGATTTAGTACACTGGAAAGAGTACATTGGATTCAGTAGTTAGGCTATTTGTCGTTACATTCGGGGTCAAAGCAAGGGTAATATAGGACATTTTACTGTTTATTTCTCTTATACAACCATCTTTAACGGCCATTATCAAAAAAAAAAAAATTCAATACTCTGAACCAGAAATCTCAACTTCTAAAGCACTTACATCAAGTAAACTTTCCATAATCATTCTTTGCACTATTCTGAAGGTTATGATTTAGTACATTGGTAAGAATACATTTGGATTTAGTAGTTATGTGTCGTTACATTTGGGGTCAAAACAAGTTTATAGGACATTTTCTGCATTTTTTTTTTTATGAAATGTGTGTCGTAAATCAGACAGTTAACAATGTATGAACAAGGCCTGATTTAATAACCTTCTGAATAGTGCTGAGAATGATTTTTTAAACACCTTAAATGTACATTTTGGACCTTTGATTTATACTAGTATGAAAGAAGACATGTTAGGGGAGCAACATAGACAACATCTCAAAATTTAATATCATAAATCAGACAATTAACAACATATGAACAAATCCTTCTGTAATAACCTTCAGAATAGTGCTGAGAATGATTATGGAAAGTTTAGTTGATGTAAGTGCTCTAGAAGTTGAGATTTTTTGGTTCAGAGTATTGAAAAAAAAACGAATGTTGAGATAATGTCCGTTAAAGATGGTTGTATAGCAGAAATATACAGACGCAAACAGACAAGGTTTGGTAAAAAAATAAATAAACACATGAATACTATAGTCATAATAAAATATACTAGAATGAAAGAAGACATGTTATGGAAGCAAATTATAAGAGCATATTGAGTGCATTGGGCTAGACAAATATTAATCGTTAAACAGTCAGGGTCATGGCAAGTTTGTCTGTGCCCATAGGGGGTTGTAATGTACTAAAAACTAGAATGACCCAAAATATCAATGAAAACACACAGACAATTCAATACAACATGTGGTAACAAAAAATAAAATACAATTACATTAGTGCTGCTTTTAAAGGTGGAGTCAGTGATTCTGGAGAACGCTTGTTGTCAAACTCAGATTTTGTCTAAATGTAGTGAATATCTCCTCACGATCTGCTACCTGTATGTTTAGTGTGTGTGTGCTGATCTGATGTTAATACTCAGCCTAGGCTCTGTAATAGGTATGTTGCTATCTATGGTGGGTCCCTTTTGTCTACATACAAGTTTACAGAGTCTAGGCTGTGTATTAACACTGGATTCTTTTTTTTCAGCGCACACACACACAGTACGGACAGGAGGAGATATTCACTGATTTTGGCAACAAGCGTTCTCCAAAAATCTCTTACTCCACCTTTACATTTATAATAGGTTTTTATTTTTATTTGTATTGGTCTCGTTTGCTGTTACATGTCATTTATGATCATCAGAGGAAAACCCAAGACTGTTTCAGAAATATTTGAAAGTTCCTCGTAGCACCTTTTTAAATATTCCTATAACTATATTAACCTTTTAGAAATCCCCCTCTCAAAGGTTCAGACTAGATTACAGGAAATGGTTCAGCAGAAGTGGTGAGCTCTGATTCACCGCGTCTCGTGATCCATTTAGAAACTGAAACTTTTTAAAAAACACTCTCAGTGCAAATATGTGAAACGCTGCGTCTGCTGTTTATCAACTAAAAGCTTCAGTTAATCCCGCTCTGAAATAGTTTAATCAATATATGATATCAGAGTTGGGTTGCCTTAAAGTGCAGGGTCGGAGGTTCGATCCCCTGCCTACCATCCACATGTCGAAGTGTCCCTGGGCAAGACATTGAACCCCAAATTGCTCCCTATAGTTAGCTTGCACCCTGCGTGGTAGCTGCTGCTGCTATCGGTGTATGAATGTGTGTATGATTGGGTGAATGTGTACGAAACAATGTAAAGCGCTTTGAGTCTGTGAAAAACCAGGGAAAAGCGCTATATAAGTGGAGTCCATTTATCATTTTAAAAGTTGCTACGAGGAACTTACATACACGTTTACAGAGCCTAGGCTGTGTCCCTTGTTTTCAGTAGCTATACGAGGAACTTTTAAAATATTTCTGAAACAGTCTCATTTTCCCTCTGATGATCATAAAAGACATGTAACAGCAAACGAGACCCATCAGTGCAAAGAATGCTATTTTTATATAGTTTTTCTAAATGCCTTTGTCATGGGTATACGCTCACCCAGGAACAACAGCTGGCGTGTTAAAAAAAACACTATCGTTTTTGTCCAAAAGGGGGTGCAAGAATCAACACAAACTGAAAGTTCCTCATAGCACCTTTTAAATGATTAATTTGGATTGATAAATATGCCTATAACTCTTTTCAGATGCTTTACTATCATGCAACTAACTCTCAAAATTACAGAGTTAGTTAAAAAGGCTATTATGGATTTGGGTTTACAGTAACAGGGGCTATAATGTAAATGTTATGTGTATTCCTAAAAAGGCTGGCTATAAAGATAAACCCTGTGTGTGTGTGTTGTGTGTGTGTGTGTGTGTGTGTGTGTGTGTGTGTGTGTGTGTGTGTGTGTGTGTGTGTGTGTGTGGTGTGTGTGTGTGTGTTGGTGTGTGTGAGGTCGTCACTGTGCGCAGTGTTACCACATTCATTAGGTTTAAGAGGATAAATCTCTTTCTTTTCTCATGTGATCTCCATGCGGAAAAGGAATGTTGCTTTCCTCTGCTAATCTCCAGGCATTGGGAGAGCGTGTGTGTGTGTGTGTGTGTGGTGTGTGTGTGTGTGTGTGGTGTGTGTTGTGTGTGTGTGTGTGGGGGGGGGGGGTGTGTGTGTGTGGTGTGGTGTGTGTTGTGTGTGTGTGGAGGTGTGTGTTGTGGGAGAGTGTGTGTCGATGTGTGTGTGTGTGAGTCTGTCGGTGTGTGTATGTTGGTGTGTGTGCGCGTCTTTGTGTGTGTGTGGGAGTGAGTGTGTGTGTGTGGTGTGGGTGTGTGTGTATGTTGGTGTGTGTGGGTCTTGTGTGTGGTGTGGGTGGTGTGTGGTGTGTTGTGTGTGGTCTTTGTGTGTGTGTGGGGTGTGTTGAGTTGTCGGTGTGTGTTATGTTTGTGTGTGTGCGCGTCTTTGTGTGTGTGTGTGTGTATGGAACATGTTTCATCCATGATTCACAATATTCAGAACAACTTCCAGTTTTCATATTCAAGAAGTTTTTTAAGTGTTTGTTATTGTACGACCTTGGAGTCACAATTTGTAACTGTATGTGTGTGTGTGTACGTGCCGTATCTGTGTCTGTGTGTGTGTGTGTGTACATGTGTGTGTGTCTGTCTCTGTGTGTGTGTGTGTCTGTCTCTCTGTGTGTGTGTCTGTCTCTCTGTGTGTGTGTCTGTCTCTGTGTGGTGTCTGTCTCTGTCTGTGTGTGTGTGTCTGTGCCTGCCTTTGTGTTATGCATTTCAGTAGTAAAAATAGCACCTAAGCGCTGGAATATACTCTTAGGGGACAACTCCTAATCAGCCGATGTTTATGTTAACATTAGTAAAAGGATATTACCCGGTACTACATTTCCAAGAAGAAAATTCCAGAGATAATTAAATGTAAGCTTTCTAAACTGTCCCATCACAGACGTCCTAACTTCATGACGCACTACAGGGTTAAAGGGGTTGAGGGGAAATTCTCATTTGAGGGAGAAAACTCTTAACTCTTAAAAATCGAGCCCTTGTTTATGTTAACTGTAGTAATGGGATTTCCTACATTTCCCAGGAGGCCTTTCTTCCAGCAGTTTCCTGTAAACAGTTTTGTGTAGTGATAAGTGTCGTTCATGACCTTTTAAGATAGCACTGCTGCTGCTTGCTTCAATAATAGACCGATAATACAAACACAGAAAGATAGGACTTGCAATTCCAACAAGTCAACGTTTAAAACTAACCATTTTAAATCAACCAGAGATTTATTTTTTAAGTTAAAGACAAATTCAGCCAGTTAGGGCAGTGTATATTTGAGTCTGAGTTGTCCTAAGCAGGCCACCTTGCGTAAGGATAAACACTTTTACTTTGGGTAAGTTATCCATTTGAACGATGGTAGGATGTGCTAGAGGAAAGAGTGTCCTCCTCCCAGTAACCATGAGGTCTCTGGTTCCTCCTCCCAGTAACCATGAGGTCTCTGGTTCCTCCTCCCAGTAACCATGAGGTCTCTGGTTCCTCCTTCCAGTAACCATGAGGTCTCTGGTTCCTCCTCCCAGTAACCATGAGGTCTCTGGTTCCTCCCAGTAACCATGAGGTCTCTGGTTCCTCCTCCCAGTAACCATGAGGTCTCTCCTCCCAGTAACCATGAGGTCTCTGGTTCCTCCTCCCAGTAACCATGAGGTCTCTGGGTCATCCTCCCAGTAACCATGAGGTCTCTGGTTCCTCCTCCCAGTAACCATGAGGTCTCTGGTTCCTCCTCCCAGTAACCATGAGGTCTCTGGTTCCTCCTCCCAGTAACCATGAGGTCTCCGTTTCCTCCCAGTAACCATGAGGCCTCTGGTTCCTCCTCCCAGTAACCATGAGGTCTCTGGTTCCTCCTCCCAGTAACCATGAGGTCTCTGGTTCCTCCTCCCAGTAACCATGAGGTCTCTGGTTCCTCCTCCCAGTAACCATGAGTTCTCTGGTTCCTCCCAGTAACCATACGGTATCTGGTTCCTCCCAGTAACCATAAGGTCTCTGGTTCCTCCCAGTAACCATGAGGTCTCTGGTTCCTCCTCCCAGTAACTATGAGGTATCTGGTTCCTCCCAGTAACCATGAGGTATCTGGTTCCTCCTCCCAGTAACCATGAGGTCTCTGGTTCCTCCTCCCAGTAACCATAAGGTCTACGTTTCCTCCCAGTAACCATGAGTTCTCTGGTTCCTCCTCCCAGTAACCATAAGGTATCTGGTTCCTCCCAGTAACCATAAGGTCTCTGGTTCCTCCCAGTAACCATAAGGTCTCTGGTTCCTCCCAGTAACCATGAGTTCTCTGGTTCCTCCTCCCAGTAACCATGAGGTCTCTGGCTCCTCGTTCCTCCCAGTAACCATGAGGTCTCTGGTTCCTCCCAGTAACCATGAGGTCTCTGGTTCCTCCCAGTAACCATGAGGTCTCTGGTTCCTCCCAGTAACCATAAGGTCTCTGGTTCCTCCCAGTAACCATAAGGTCTCTGGTTCCTCCCAGTAACCATGAGGTCTCTGGCTCCTCCTCCCAGTAACCATGAGGTCTCTGGTTCCTCCCAGTAACCATAAGGTCTCTGGTTCCTCCCAGTAGCCATGAGGTCTCTGGTTCCTCCCAGTAACCATGAGGTCTCTGGTT